>SRLM01000381.1:0-435080 GCA_015708895.1 Populus ilicifolia | reverse complement strand
TTGCTCATTATTGAGTGATATGTCACAAGTCATAATAAAAAAATTTTAAGTGAAAAAAATAGATATTAGCAACATGTTTCCTATATAAACAAAATTAACAATAAATTGAATGATATTCTAATTTATTACTGAGTTGAAAAAACACTTGATCCATCTTAATTAGCTAAATTGACTAGCAAAATTTGTGGGGATAATTTAAAAAAATAAATTTAAAAAGTTTAATTTTGAAATAATTCAATATTAAAAGATGAAATAAATAAACAATAACATCTAATTAAAATAATAGAGTGAACTTAAGTCAATGAAATTAACCAACTTAATTCAACTTATCATCAACAACAAAATATGAAATTACATTCTTTTATGTTTGGTTAAAATAAATAAAAAATTATTGATAACAAAAAGTAAATTTGTAAAAAAAATTAAATTAAATTGAGGGACATAAAAAGTATTAAACATAAATAAATAAAAACAAATAATACCTCGGATGTCACAGATTAACCTATCAAACTACTTTCTAGATAATGGACTCAATTGAAATCAATGATTTGTTTTATTATTTTTAAAAAATCCAAATATTAAATAGAAAACAAAGGAGCCTAGTTGCATGAGCTTAGGTATTAAATAAAAAAAAAAACTCATGAGTATGGGCTATTCGACCTAGCTAGCATACTTGAATCTATTTTATTTTTAAAAATTTTTTTATTAAAAGGGTGAATCATTTTTTAAAAAAAGGTTAACAGATAATACATTGCCTATTTTCTATAGTTTTTTTGAAAAATAAAGGTCTGATTTTTTCAATTTAAAACTCATTATTAACCTAAATTTTCTATAAAAAAAACATTTTAAACACCTTGATAAATCTATCCATAACCACTAAAAATATAAAAAAAAATTCTTAAAAACCAAAATAAATCTGAAGTTAAAATAATTCTCACGATTAGATCTATTTTCTAAAGCAAAACAAAGAAAAAAAATACACATAAATCAAACTATCCTTATGAAATGAAATCCTTTGACATCAAAATGACAACTATGATAGCCTATTGTCTTGTGCTACACAAAAAAGAAAGACACGACCAAACAAAAAAGAGAATCTAGATATTATAATATATTTATTAAAGAAATGAAATAACTTATCCATGATTTTAAAATCATATGTGTGTTAAACACTATTTTTATCTAACATTAAGAAGAAAACACATTTGATTAATTTTGGTTATTCTAGGTTAATATATGAAAGTTGTGGGCATAATCTTGAAAGAAACAAACTGAAAATCTTAATCTCAAATTAATTTTAAATTAAAGCATATAATTAACAAAAAACAACACCTAGTTTTTTTTAAAACAAAAAAAAACCCAAATTGACATAAGTCAACCAAGCAAACTTTTGATGCAAGTCATGCACGCCATCAAATTCAATAAATTTTTTGATTTTATAGATTATTTTTCATTGAATAGATTTACATAACAATAAGATGAATGTGATATTTTCTAATGAAATATTTTTAAAAAGAAAAAAAACATGATAAACACGTAAGACTGAGATAATAAAAGTGAATAGTTGATAATAAAAGTGAAACATTTTTTTTTAATTTTAAGTAATTAAAAAATAGATTATCAATAATAATATGAAATTATATATATATATTTTAAAATGATGCATTAAAGTGCATTACATAGAAAAAAAATCAATTATCATAATATTGTTGCTTAATTTGTCAAACATGAGATTCAAGTTATGGAACTAACTAGATAAAAAAAAATTTGTATCTAAGTAAAGGACTAAAAAAAGCTTAACAACATTGACCTAAAATCCAATGCACAAGGCATCTAAAAGAAACAACCTATCCTTGCAAGCTTGAGATTGCCATTTTTCTTCTCATTTAAAAGGGTGGGTGACATTTTTTTTTTAAAATATATAAAGACGGGGCAGACAAAGCATCATCTCTTAGCCTGGATTTTAACCACCACTATGATGGCCGGAAAATCAAGGCTATGGATTTTCAACTCTTCAAATCTATTTTTCAACCCATTCAAAGCCAAAATACTCAAAAATTAGTTTTATAACATGTAGAAACTAATTTAGCAACCCAATAAACCTAAGAAATAGCTCAAATAACAAAATAAAACAAAATAAATTTTCTTTTCCTTGATATTGATTCATTTATTAGGAAAACTTAAGTATTAAAACAGTCATTATAAAACTCTATTCACCATATATAACCTATTGACACTAATTTCAACCATTTTAGTGGTCAGAATAGATATAAATGATGACTTTTTTCTCTCTAAATTGAAACTAGATATGCTTATTTGTCTCCTTTAATAGAAAAAGATCAAAGAATGAGAGAAATAAATTTTGGTATCAAAATTGAATTTTAAAAAACTAAAGAAACTGATCATCTATAAACCAAAAAAGATGGGGGAATAAAGTAAAATTTTTATACAAAATTCAAAGCAACCACCTATGTTAATATCATTTTCATTTTGATGCTCTAACTTTCAATTTAATCATTACCCTTACCCTTAAAAAAAATATGCAATTAGGTGCAAATTTGGACTCAAAAGGTCTCAATTGTACAAAAAACAAGTTTGATAATCAAATTAAGATTTTTATAAAAATCAACTATTCTAATTCATAATGAGGAAGTGTACAATTAAAATAGCTACAGTTAAAACCCCACATGTTACACACACACACACATTGCGGGGTGATGTCAAAATGACATATTTGAAAAGCCTCTTGAGAGGTGGTGTTAGGAAGAATAGAGTTTTGAGTTTAATCATAAAATTATGATTAAGGTTACTAGAAAACCTAATGGTTTGCGAAAGTGTGTGTAAGAAATTGGTTTTGTAAGAGAAAGACACATCACCTCCAATGCATTGTACTGATTAGTACTTAAAAGTGCATTTTTATCAAGGTTTTATATTATCATTTTGCACTTGAAGTATCGATAACTCCTTAACTACAACATGTTTTATAATAATATATCTAATAATATAAGATACCTTTAATTTGTGGTAAATATTCATTTTAAATGCAGGCTTATCACATAAATGAAAGGATTGATTGATGAGTTTAAGAACTGAAATTGAAAAGACAAAAAGATAATCAAACTTAGAAAAGAGATGCTGGTGCAATCCAAACTAGAACACTGTTCGGTAATCGGATCATATCTGGAGTTGTAGATCTCAGATTTAGGTCTACTATATATGGATGGAAAGGTAAGACATAGGCCTACAATTTTCATGGAGCTCAAGATTTAAAAAGACCATTTTCATGTCCAAATTATAGTAACAACAAAGAAGTCTGAATTTATCTTGTAGCTTGAATACTATTTAGTGTTTAGGTTATGTCGAGTTTTAGAAGTCCAAAGGACCTCTAATTTTTTTTCCTAGAAAGTTGAGATAATTTCTTACAACTTTTATGTTTTCAAGTGGTTCCAATTTTGACATTACCAATAATGTTTTGGACAGACAAGAGAAGATAAAGATTGTCACCAAGTCAAGAGTTGACCACCCACTCATCAAACAAATCATCAAATCAATAGTTCCCAATTTTTTCCTATAAAAGGAGGCATTTGCCATGCATTTAGGCATCTTAGTTTCCAGATCAAGATCATGCTCCTACTTTCTCTCTTTGTATTTTATGTAATGTTTATGTTTTGCTTTTATTAATATCAAGTTTATACCTTTCATTTCCTTTCCTTTACTTAGTTAACGTTTATCTTATTTATGTTTTTATTTTGTTTATTTATTTATTTTTCTTTCATTATGTTTCGTTAAGTTTATTATGTTAAGGTGAAAGGTTACACTAATGGTGTAGGAATAAGTATAGTGTAACCTCAACATGGACTTTAATATTTGATACTAACATGTTTTGTATTTATTATCTTGTTCACTCTTTAATACTTTATTTGTTAAATGACTAATATAGATTTATATTGTATAATACTTGGAACAACAAATGCTTGACACATTCATAGCCTATACTTTATAGTATAACCGATATCTGAGATATGAAAGGAACTTGATTTGTTGTTAACATAAGTTATAATCATGAATGCCTAACAATATTTACAAGTATTAGCATTATTTGAATAAGATAACTAACGTAATTATGTTAACAACTTATAATCTCATTAGAACCTTCTTTGTGTGCAGTTCTCAATTGAATAACAAGAGTTTATACTATACTTGTTTGACATACCATTAGTGGATCCTCTGACTCTGACATTTATTATTATCATTATTTAATTCTTAAATTGATCTTTTATCTCAAAGTTCTCATTAACTCCTTCTTTATTATTATTATTATTATTATTATTATTATTATTGTTATTATTAATACTACTACTACTGTTGTTGTTATTGTTATTATTTATAATTTATATAATTAATTTCCTTGTGGTTCGACACTAGTCTTATCGAGTTATTTATTACTTTGACACTCATGAACTTGGAAGAAGACCTCAATCTTTTGATCATTTCACCTATCTAAGGTAAGCTATATTATTGTTTGATTATTTTTTCAAGTTGAGTTTCTATTTGTTGGTCTTTTTCTAATGTCTAAAGTAGATCTCGTTAAGTGAAATCCTAACCATTCTAAAGTTTAAATTTTAATATCATATTTATTTCATATCTTGTATTTTTAATACATGAGGGTGTATTTTATTATATAGTTTTACACTACCACATATGAAAGTCTATATCTAAACCTTAATATAAAATAAACAAAATGATTGAACAAAATGACTAGTGAAGGATTTTTAATATTTTGACCAATAATGAATAATAAAAAATTAGTTATAATATCTATTTTTTTCATTTTAAAAGCATTAGAAAGATGCATTTTTTTTATGAAAACATGTTTGGAAAACTTTTAGGATTTGACCTTATGCATGATATATATATATATATATATTATTTTTTGCTTTTTTTAAAAAAAATAGAAATTAATTTTTTAAAATAGCCCTTGGATTTTTTTAATTATATGATACTATATTATTATTATATTGGTTGGGCCTAACCCAGCTAATAGGGCCAGATCGAGTTGAGTCTGGTTGGGTCGACTAGTGGCCTAACAAACTTGGTCCCCTTTTTTTATTTTGTACTAAGGTGGACATAGGCCAACTTTATAGGTTAGATCCAGTTTAAAGCTGCGTTTATTATAGCCACTACACATAGAATACATTGACTGGGGGGGTTTTAGAGGAGAAAAAAAGGGAGAAACTCGCTTGTCTAGAAAAGGAGAAAGGCTAAAGGGATTCCTAGTGTTACAAAGAAGATCAAAGAGTTGTTAATGACACTAATGACAGCTAAGGCACGATGAAGAAACTAACCAAAGTGGTGGTCGATAAGGGGGAAGAAAAACTAGGTAGAAGAATGTATATTTTTTTTAATTTGGCTTCTGAATTCTCCTATTTCAGGCTATAAAATCCACCCCTATTTATAAAGGGGGTGGAAAAAAGACTTTTTATCTTTACTAGTGTCAAATCTTGGCCTTTGATTCAATTCAAAAGGATCTCAACTATTAGTTTAAAGTGACTATCATAGGTTGTCAAATTTGTTGTAAAAAAAGGTTAGTCGAGTAAGCTACTTTGAGGCGGTGCCATAATCACTATAGTTTCAACACTAGGGTATAGTCAGATGTTAGGTCATCATTTGCATGTAAGATTTGTCTAATTTGGTAGAGAGATAAACATTAAACATTTTAGGAATGAGGCTATTTAAGTAACTATTCTATGAAAAGCTAAAGAAAAAGATGAACAATCAACCCTAAAATAACACCATTTTTGTAAAGTTTATTTTAGTCCTTGAATTTCTAATTTCTCTCAATTACACTCCTTATTGGCTTTAATTTTTTAATTTTATTCAATTTTACCCCTGATGAACTCTAATTTCAACCTTGGATTTTAGCATCTTTTTAATGTGGTCATTGTTTTTAGATTTTTTTAATTTAACCTCTAATTGACCATTAAAATTTTAATTTTTTTTTAATTTTACCCCTAATTTTAGCCAATTTAGTCCTTAGAGTTTGAAGTCTCTTCCAAAATGGTTATTTACTGCAAATTGCTTTAATTTACCCCTTAATTGACCCAAAAACATTGATATTCTTCTACTTTTACATTGCTTTCAATCAATTGACATGATAAAAATTAAAGTTAGTCTTTTAAAATTTCAATCTTCTCAATTAAGCTCAAATTGAACTACTAAACTTAAGTTTTCACCAAAAGCCCTTAATAAAATTAATTTAACTCATTTAAAGTATAATTACATCTTGTACGTAATTAAATCCTTTAATTAGATCCAAATTAATTATTAAATATAATTAAAATTTAATTGAGGTCATGATTAATTTAAATTGGCATATTGAAAATCTAATCATATCCTTAGACTTAATTTTTATGTAAATTTATTTAATAGTCATGTAACTTGACATTGAATTTGCATTAGCTTTCTAGTTTGGGTAAAATGGAGTACAATTAGACTATCAGATCCATCCAAAATAGCACATTTGTTTTTTACATGTGAAATCCTCCCAACTTACTTTTGTCAAAATGTCAGTTTTTATTTTATTTTTTAATTTTTATTTTGAAAAGAAAAATATGAATTTAGAAAATAACCTAGAAATGAGTTATGATAATATATATTAAAATAATATCATTTTGATTTTATTTAATATTTTTTAGTTAAACTAAGTTTATATACTCGATATAAATTTTGCACTAACTCTTAAATTTAGTTTAACAATTTTGGTCTAGGACTTAGGCTGACCAATTTTAAAGGCTTTATTTTTCTCTTGATTTATGGAAAAGATCATTTGTCTGTTATTGATAAATTGATGAAAAACTAAATAAAAAAATATTGAAAAGAATATTGTTATTTATGTCCGACATCCTTCCATTATAAGGTTTTACCTTAAAATATTAAATTCAATTATCTGGACCTCTATTATTTGGTTATAAAATATTGAAGACCCTTACCCTATAAAACTGATAAAAGGTATGTTGTTATTGACACGACTAAAAGATTGATGTCGTCTCCTAAGTGTAGAAGTGTCTAAGTAATAAATAATCCAACAAGATCGGGGTTAAACCATAAGGAGATTAATTATATAAATTATAAACAACAATAATACAACAACAACAATAATAACAATAGCAGCAACAATAATAATAAAGAAGTTAATAAGAACTTTGAGATAAAAGATCAATGTGAGGATCAAATGATGATAAAAATAAATGTCAAAGTTAAAGACTCCATTAATAATATTTCAAATAAGTATAATATAAGCTCTTTTTATTACTCAATTGGAAACCATACACAAATAAGGTTCCAATCGGATTATAAGTTGTTAACATGATTACATTAATTATCTTATTCGAGTAATGTTAATACTTGTAAATATTATCAGGTATTCATGATTATAACTTATATTAATAATAAATTAAGCTCGTTTCATAACACAAGTGTCAGTTATATCATACAGTTGGGTTATGAAAGTGTAAAGTATTTGTTGTATCAAATGTTATACATCACAAATTTAGACTAATCATTTAATAAGCAATAAGGGTGAAATAGTTAAGGACAAGGATTTTGAGATCTCTAAAGTCTATAAAAACATGAATTTAACCATTCTTCTTCATCTAAACTCTATTTAAGATCTATATAAAATACTTGATCTCTGAAATAAAAACCATTTAAATAAATTGAGGGTGGAAGCAAAATTTATCTTACTTGATGGGCTTCACCTTTTCCTTATCACTAGATGATGAGCTCTCACCTTGGATTTTAGGCTTGTCATCTCTTCACACGTCTATGTAAACACATCTTGATACTTCTTTGGAATTTATATGCAAGTTTTTTCTTTTTTAAATGATAATGTTGTATTTATTAATTATTTTTGTTACATGTAAATTATTTAGGAAACCCATTAGTAAGTTGGTTGAGAAAATGCTCTTGATAGAATTTATTACATGATTTTCTAAATTAGCAAAATATGATAAGAACTCCATTTTTTATGAACATAAAAGTGGCATTACTTTTAATAAGAGTTTGAATTTTTATTATAATTCATAAAGACAAGATTAACATATGTGCTAAGTAGTTATAAACCATATTAATAGTTTTTTTAATTAATGTGGATGTCTGAGTCAGTTTGCGCATATTTCAACTAATTTCATAGGTCCTGAAACTAATAATCATGCAAGCCTCTAGTGACTTTGAGGTTTTCGAGACTCGAACTAATAACTTCTAGAGAGTAAGTTTGGGCTTTGATGAATTGAGCTGCGCCTCTCAAGATTCTATATTAATAATTTTGATATAGTCTTTAGAGTGTATAATATTATACTATATGAAAAAATTATGGTTTAATTTGGGAATATTAGTAGAATTTAAATGCTTAAATTGAGAAATATCTTCAATTGTAAGTATAATATTATCAAGTAAAAAAATATATATTAAAATATAATTTAAGATTATAGAATAGTTTGTAATGAATATATGTAAACATATCCCACATAAAAAATAAACTCTCCCCTCTAAAGTTTTCATAAAAATGAAATTCTATATAGTACTATAATAACTTATACTGAGTATCCTAAGTTGATAGAATCTATTTTGAAAGCTTTATATGTGCACGTCTATATGTGCCAGATTGGCATTTGAAACTAAAAAGTTGAAAATAATAATTAAATTTATTTTTGAAAGTTATTCAATTTATTTAAAAACAAAACACTTATTTATTATTTATTACACTAAGCCAACTAATTCTCCGATTTTTTTTCCAATAATAGCATGGTATAGTTAGATTAATTTAGATGTCATTTGAGACTTTTTTTTCTGACGATATTAAAAGTGCTCTTCGAGGTTATTTTGATGCATATTACATCCTTAAAACACCACATCAATCCTATAGAACTTCCTGTCTTTTCTTCAGATTCTTAGAACAGTCTAAGTACATGAGTGTATACTAAAAGTAAAATTCTCACTGCTCTAAAAGCCAATTTCAATATATTGTTTTTTTTTTTATCCTGAACTTAATTTCTCTAACGGAATCCATCAAGTACAAAGGGCTTCATAGTTAGGAATTCCAAATGTCCTAGACTGTAAAACTTGCACCGGCGCATGCATTATCCTCTTAAACTTGTTATCATTGTCAATAATGGCATAGTTACATAAGCCATGCATGGAAAATAGGGATCCGAATTTGATCGAAAAAATAATGTATCGAGTAACAAGGTTGGCCTTTAGAAGAAAAGATTTGTGCAATCCTTGATTTTTATCGAACTAACAGGTGGAAGAGTTGTGAAGCGGAACATGAACATAACAGGAACGAAGATCCAGGGATTTTCCTTCACTTCGACATTGAATTACAAGTACTACACCACCTTGATACTTGAACGTTTGGAGACCTTTCCCCTACTTCACAAACATATACGAAAGGTTCCCAACCTGTACAATATCTAACTACAACATTTAACAATGATAATAGCATTATTCTTGGTATGAGCTTTGCGTTCTGAGTCACAATTTGAATACCCCTCTCGAAGATTAACAGAAAAGTGTATGTTAGATTCAACTACAATCAGAGTTTTACCAATTAATGGAGTCCAAACTGAATGGTTGCTCCTGCTGTTGCTGTGGCTGTGGCGCTGGGTCTAAAACCTTGGAAGAAGAAGCTTGGAAATTTGAACCTAAATCAGCGCCAAACTCATGAGGGATCCCATTTGTCAGAAACGAGTAATTTGTAGTTGTAGCTTCTCTTTGTTGATAACTCTTGAGTTGCAATGCTTTGAGCAGCAAGGAATTCATTGTAAGGTTTGTGCTTAGCAATCCTGAAGGCCATGCGAGTGAAGGGAAAGTTGCTGCTTCTCTTGCTGCAGCCCAGTTCATGTGCGAGTCCATATTTACATTGCTTTCGTTGTTGTAACTGTGTGCTAAAATGTTATTGAAACCACTGGATGAATTGGCAATATTATTTAAGTTTAGTAAGTCAATATCTCCGAACTTATCATTGACAATTGAGTTTGTATCACATGGAGACCCTAGAGATTGCTGAGAGGATGGTTCCTGCTGTGGTTTTTTGACTTCTGTGCTCTTCTGAAAAACCCTACAAACTACCCATTCCTCCTGTGAGAATGAAACAGTCAAGAAATTAGCTTGTCTTATGAACCCCGACCACATGGAAAATGGAATGATAATAAACGTGTAAAGATTGACATGTCTAGTACATAGTCCTTACCTTTGTGGACTTGAAAGGATGCTTGTCTTCTAGCCTGTACTCATGCATAACCCAGTTACTTTTCTCACCCCTTGGGGCTCTACCCCTGTAGAACACTAGGGTTTTCTTCATTCCTACCAGCACTCCAGCACGAAAGATTTCCTTGTCTTTCCCTGTGGTTTTCCAGTAGCCTGCTTCCGTGGCTCTGTTTGTTCGGAGTCCAGTTGGGTATTTTCTGTCTCTCAAGCTAAAGAAGTACCATTCTTTCTCTCCCATGGACGCTTTGCCTGTACAATATGCATGTTAATTTATAATCACTCCTTTTGGCTTTTCTTTCGGTCTCATTTGATTTCTTCCATGGTAGAAGAATCAACAATGGCTACAAATACGATGAAATAGGAAAATCAATGCTTAATTGATAATTAAAAAAACCAAATTTCGACTGCATACATGTACAGCCAATGTTAGCGAAGAAATCATGGAAATCATTGAAATATCCACTCTCTCTTTTTTCTTGTTGAGCATTTGATTCGAAATTAAGGATCTTGTTAACAGAAGGAAAAAAGAAAAAAAGATATTAGGAATAGTTTATGGTTTATTTAAGTAGTGGCATGTCTCCTCTATTTAATGAAGTTCTATGTTTGCATTCAAATGGGTATACTTGTTTAAGAAGAATAATGAATAAAACAATGAAGTGAGAATTGAGTTTAGAATAGCCGAGAGGCAAATATATCAAAGTTTAAGGGAGAATTACAGTTAAAAAGTCAAAAATTAATTAGTGGAATTTCAAATTTAATGACAAAAGTGGTGTTGTGAATATTTTGAACTCTTGGGAACTGTAAATTTATCGTATTTTGATTTTCTTTTATCGTAATATATTTTTGTATTCGTCAAGTTCTTCAAAATAGTAAAACATATATGATTCGATTTGTATTCTATATTACTATCTAGTGTTTGGCTCTCATAAAAGTTCTATTAAAAAAAAACATGTTTTTGTGAACTGAATTAATCCAATCTAAATGAGAAATACAAAAACTTGCGCAAAATACCATAATCAATGGGAACTAAAAGAGATAAAAATCATATACAATGTTGTCCCAACTTCCAGTTTTTAAGGGGATAGTCCAGGCTTCTCAACATGGTAGTGATCGTACGAGGTTTAGTACCTATCTTCTATATATACATATAGACACCCTTTAGGGCAAGTTTACTAATTTAGACACAATGGTGCTTTTACGTCAACCTTCTCGACTACAGAATTGGCAGGTAATTAGTTGAGAAGCGGAAGAGGTAGAGGTAGATAACGTGTCCAGATACCGTTAAAAAAAAAGAAGGATTATTTTATCGCTTTTTGGAATTTTCGACGGCCGACCTTTTGCTTTCCCATTCCTCGTTTTTGACAAAATGTTTTCCCGGTAGAATTAAACACCACCTTGCTTAGAATTAAGCATACAATAGCAATTACCCAAGAAATTTCTCAAAGTGATTAAATTCATGGACAACTTATTTGATGCTCCAGAATCCAAACAATAGAAGCATAAATGGAGAACTGCAGGCAAAAGCAGGAAGAAAAGTAGGTGTATATTTATTTTAAGAAGATATAGACGAGGAAAAACTTTGAAACATGCATAATAATAATGATGATTACCTGGGAGATCCCAAGGTTCACATTTATTGAGATCAACATCTACCATGGCTTTGGAGGTGAAACTGGTGTCTGATACCTTGCGTGTTAGATAACATGTAATGAGCTCTTCATCTGTTGGATGGAACCTGAATCCAGGAGGAAGATTTTCCTCCATTAATTTCAAGCACTAGCTAGCTAAGAGCAAACAAGTAAAAAATGGAAACCCCAGACAGAATACGGATCGGATGATGCTTGCAAACAAAGCCTTATAACATCAACTAGAAGGGCAAGCAAAGGGAGCTGGTCCTTTCATATATAAATCTTCCTTCAAGAAGAAGCAGGACTTGGCAGTCCATTTTCTTATCCTGATAATTACAGCTAACACTTTGACAAAGATGGTGCACGGAAACCTTGATTTTCTTATGCTGACTAATTCTCCAAAATGCTATCATTGTGCGTCGGCTAGAAAAATGGTTTGCCAAACTGTCACTAGGGTTGTAACAATATTACAAGAAAACCTAGCATTTCTGGTATTGACCATGATGAAGACACGAAGAACTGGCATGTATTGACTTAGTTCTGTGGCGAAAATTTGTGCACGCGGGTTGAGCCTTGGTTACACCAGATTTGTTTATACGTTTCTTGTCCAACCACCTTCACCCATTTCTACCCGCCCAGCTCTTGTCCAATCAATGGGAACATAAGGTCTTCACTACTACACCAATTAATATATTTTCTACACTTGCCTGTCCTTGCATCATATCTCTGCATGTTCATGTGAAATGGCAATATTTAGGGTTTTTTTTAGTAAATTATCGCCTAAGAAATTTAATATTAATCATGGCCACGTCAAACATAAATACCCATCATAATTGTTGTTAAGAAAAAAATGGTGACAATTTGTTATTATTTGGAAGCAAGATTTGTCATCACTTTTCACGTAATAAATATAAATACAGGGAACCACAGCTTTTTTAAATGATGAGGTGATCTAGTCCAGTTTCAGGATTGAAATTATATATATTAGTAAGCTATATAAAGTAGAATGAAAAATGTTTATTATCCATCATATTATGTTTTTTTCTTAAATTAGTTTTTAGAATAGTACTAATCCTTTAACACTCTTGACTCATTGTAATTTCCATTTTAAATAAACAGTGGGGCTAGAGAAATTAATGATTATTCAGGATAATGTAGTAAAATGTTAATCCACAGATATAACCCAGGCGGTAAAATTTTGACAACATATGAAGGGTTGGTTCCAAGTCCTATCCTTGCATAATTTGTGAACTTTCAATTTTTGTAATTGAAAAGATAATGAAGTAGCATTTTGTGTAAATCAGGAGGCTTAAATGTTGTAGTAGCGACACTTTATACGCGCGTCTATGTTAGGGGATACTACACAAGATAAATCCATATAGTAAAATTACAATATTTCCTATAATATAACACATTTCATAATGCATCCACTTAAATTGAAGGTGGTTGTCCACGTGAAACTTATATTGTAAATAAGTAACGGTAGGGTGAGCCAGTGGCTTAGTAAGAACATCAATTAATTGGTTCTTGAAGGACATGAAATGAATTTGAATTTCTTTTTTAGCCCCTATATTACAAAGTGATTATCAATCTCAACATGTTTTATACAAGTATGAAAAATCAGGTTAGCAAACAAATAAGTAACACTCAAATTATCACACCAAATAGTGGTGATAGAACTAAGAGAGAAACATAAATCTGACAAAAGATAGCAAAACCAAAAAACCTCAGTAATGTCATCAGCTAAAGCTTTATACTCAATTTCAATAGAGGAGCGAGTAATAGTGTGTTGCTTGCTAGATTTCTATGAAATAAAAGTGGTGCTAGAAAATACCATGTGAGCTCTAGTAGATTTACAATCATCAATACTATCAGCTCAATCACCATTAGTAAAACCATGAAAAGATAACGAAGAACCATGAGTAAGGTGCATATTAAAAGAAGTTGTATCTTTCAAATATCATAATATATGTTTAATAGCAATCTAATGGCTCTTAGTAGGAGTATGCATAGATTAACAGTCCTTGTTTATAGCATAACATATATCTGGTATAGTAAATATGAGATACTAAAAAGCATAAATAATTTATCGAAAGCAAGCAGGGTTTGAAAATAACTCACTAAACTGTAATCTAATCTTAGAAGTAGAGGTTGAAGTATCAACAGGTTTGTATGAAAATATATTAGCATGACAAAGGATATCAAGAACATATTTGTGTTGACTGAGCATGAGACCTATACTGGTAAAAGTGACTTCCATTCCTAAAAAATAATGAGCATTGCTAAATCACAAAGTTTAAACTTCAAGCTCAACAAAGAAATAAAACATTAAATCATAACAAAAGTTAATATTAATAAGTAAAATGTCATCAATATAGATAAGAAAACAAATATCATAATCCATAGATAAAATATATAAGGAGATATCAATCTTGAAAGCTTGAAAACCAATAGAAAGAAGAAAGTCGATTAGCCGTGTCTACCAAGCTCGTGGGGCTTGTTTTAAGCTATAAAAAGACTTGTGAAGGCAACAAACATGAGTAGGTAGAGTAGGATCTACAAAACCAGTGGCTTGTTCTATATAAATAACCTCTCTAAGTGACCTATTAAGGAATGCATTATAAACATCTAGTTGTTGAATTTGCTAGCCTTAAGATACGATAATAGTGAACTAATTAACTAAATAGTAAACCACAGATTAAAGGTTTCTGATGAGTAATCAATTCCTTCTTGTTGAGTGAATCCTTATGCGACTAAGTTAGCCTTGCAGTAGTTAATACCACCATTAGGTTGATGCTTGATTTTATATATCTATCGACATCTAACCATATTCATAAAAAGCTCAATTGGTACTAAAGACCAAATACCATTGTTATGTAAAGAAGCAATTTCAAACTTCATTGCATTATGTTAGTATAAAAATCTATCAGCTTATTTAAAATATAGACATTCAAGGTCAATAGATGATGTCACCCGTTATTCTAAAGAAAATAAAGTCATGAAAACCAAACTCATATTGGTAGACTTGTGTTGCCGTGGTGTTGAAGGGATAACAAATGTGATAAGTTGGGTTTATTGTGGAAAACAATAGTTGGAGAGATCAACATAGAGGTCCAAACTTGACACAGACTAATCAAAGCTACGAGGTGAAAAGAAGGACTCAACAGGAAGGTTGGAGATACAACAACAAGACGAAAACAAGGCTAGCATGAAAGAACTTGAACATATAAAATGATCAAGAAATATAGATACAAGTGGTGATAAGGGAACTAAAGGGAAAATAGGGGAGGTCCATAGATCTGAGAAGTTTTTGGTATTGGAAAAGTAGTAAGGAAAGAAAGGTTGGAAGTGAGTGCAAGTATAAGCATAAAGTGAATAGAGGTAGAGATTCAAATAGACTTAAGAAAAGAAAAATATTGTTCATAAACATGAATATGACAAGAGATGTAAATACAATTAGAGGACAAGTTAAGACAACGATATCCTATGTGAGATGACCTATAACCTAAAAACAAACATAGAATATAATAATAGTCTAACTTATGAGGATTATAAAGATGAAGAAATGGAAAACAAAGACACCTAAAAATAGATAAAAAGTTACAATCAACTGGTTGATGAAATAAACATTCAAAGGAGATTTATTACGTAAGATAAGTGTTGGAATATAATTAATGAGATACACAGAATTTTCAAAAGCATAACTCTAAAATTTTAAAGGTGCCTTACAATGACCAAGAAGAGTAAGACCAATTTTGATAATATAACGATGATGACACTTGCAAATGTTATTTTGTTCATGTGTATGTGGACATATTAAGTAATAATAAATACCAATGGTTTTAAAAAGAGAATTTAATTTATGATATTTATCACCTTAATTAGTTTGAACAGATTTAATTTTGAGAGAAAATTATCATTCAACAAAAACTTGAAATTGGTAAAATATATTGAATGCATCAGTTTTGACGACAATAGGATAAAACCAAGTAAATCTCATATGTACATCCATTAAAATGACACAATATCAAAAACTATTAGAAGATAAAATAGGGGTACGACCCCAAACATCACTAAAAATTAGCGCAAGAGGAACAAATGTTTTGTGACTCGTAGACCTTAATGGCATATGTGATGATTTTTCTAAAGGACATGCATGACACTAAAAATTTAAATGACAAGAAGTATAAACAACCTTTTTGTTTGGCATTAAATGACTCAAACCACGTGAACTTAAATGACCAAGTTGACGATCCTAGACATCAATAGAAGTAGACAACCTAGTAAACCAAAAGGCTTGAGGCATAAACGTGTAAAAAGACTCTTAGAGGATATAAAGGCCATCTTTACTTTGATAAAAAAAAACTTTCTTAATTATAAGATCTTTTCCATTAAAAATAGAGAAGTGAAATTAAAAAAAGACATAGTTTTCACGATAAAATTATTGAATTGTTAGGAACTTTTTTTTTAATTTATAGAACATGGAAGATATTAAACAAAGTAAAGATTTATTTTAGAGTATGTAAGGTAGTATAAATTGTATCAAATATGAGAAGTCCTTTACCATCACCAATATACAATTGATTATTAGCAAGATAAAGTTATGCATTTGTCAAACTTGCAATCTCTAGCTAATTTGCACGTGTTAGGAAAACAAGAGACAAAGTTTGATGCTAAAGCATCACTGAAAGAGAATTTGGTCGAGGCTTGATTTCTATGGGTCACTAATTATGAACATTATTGTACTAAGTGATGAAAAAGTTATGCATTTGTCAAACTTGCAATCTCTAGCTAATTTGCACGTGTTAGGAAAACAAGAGACAAAGTTTGATGCTAAAGCATCATTGAAAGAGAATTTGGTCAAGGCTTGATTTCTATGGGTCACTAACTATGAACATTATTGTACTAAGTGATGAAAAAATTACATAATTAACACTAAACTTATCATGTAGAAATCCACCAATTAGGTGAAGACTTTCAGTTAGATTGTTGCTACTAATTACCCCTATAGCCATGATTTTGCTGCCAAAAACCATCATTATTGCCACAGTAATTCTTACCACCAAATTGGTTGAAGGAGTTGCAAGTATTCCTCTAGCCACCATGTCTTCCTCTACCTTGATTATAAGAGGAATCACTACCATTAAGAACAGAAAAACTATGCTGATCAGCAAAAGTCGAGGGAGGTTGTATAGGGGTAGATAATAACGGTGCAATAATAAAAATAGATTGAAGAGAGCTTATATGTAAAAAATCATAAGTAAATAGATAATTATACAGCTCAGAGTAAGGAAGAGGCTTAACTTTAGTCAACAAACTTGTAACCAAATCATAAAATTCACTATGAATAACCCAAAAACATATAAATTGAAATCAATAAGGGAGGTAGGTTTTCCTGCTGCTGCTAACTTATCAAATAATCTTTTAGCTTTTTACAAATAAATGGTGACATATCATTACCTTGAGGAGAATCTTAAAGAGAACCAGGTAATTATATAATCTGAAAGTTGGATGGTGAAGCAAGGGCATGTTCTAGTGTGCTCTGAACATTAGCGGAAGTCGGATAGTCAACCACAAGATAGAGAGCATCTATGAAAAGGGAGGAGAGAATAGGAAAGTACTGAGAATGAGCAAATCTTATTATTTCCATGTTATAAAAGCTTGCTTAATACCAGAATCAAAGATGGTAAAAGCATTACTCATCAAGATGAGGGGAGAAGGACATGGAAACAAACTATTAACAAATAAAAAAATACATTGACCAATCAGATATAATTTCATCTACATTTGCCAATATAGATAGTTCATGTTGGTGAGCATGACATTAATTACTTATTACGTGTTAGAGATGAGAATAATGGTTGTCAAGGAACCAACTACTATTATTGTATCAAATATATAGAAGAGCACAGACAGATATGCTACTAGGAAAGATAAAGTAAGACAAAAGGAGTTGACATTGATAGTGACATCAATAGTAATGAAAGGATTCATAGATAAAGGAAATCTGGCAAGGTCATTAATAGAGGAATAAGAAACAAGTTACCATCAAGTTCGATAATAGATGAAGAGGATTAGGTAGTAGAGGGAGACAAAATAAGTTGGTTAAAA
Organism: Populus ilicifolia; assembly: GCA_015708895.1. Classification (NCBI taxonomy): domain Eukaryota; kingdom Viridiplantae; phylum Streptophyta; class Magnoliopsida; order Malpighiales; family Salicaceae; genus Populus; species Populus ilicifolia. The sequence continues at coordinate 417,075 of SRLM01000381.1, read as the reverse complement.
TAGACAAGCTCTAATACTAAATTGAAAAGATAATGAAGTGGTGTTTGTGTGAATCAGGAGACTTGTATATTGTGGTAACCACCTTATATATATATATATAACTAGGATAACATATATATGATAATATGGAATATACTATATATGATATATAAACCTATATAGGAAAATTAAAATATTCACTACTAGAAAATCAACGAAAACCAATGGAATTACCGACAGAATTATTTTGTCGATAATTTTTACTGACGGATATAATTTCATCTCTAATTTTATTGATCTATATTGATAGTTATTTGTTGTTGGTAATAATTACCAACAACATAACTTCTATTAGCAATTCAGTTAGTATATACCGACGAAATAATTCATAGTTGGTTTTTGATGGGTCACGGGTAGCAAACTTCAAAGCAAGCTTCGTGTTAAAGAAAAATACACAACTATTAGCCTACAAATGGCTTAAGAGTCTGTGTTTTTCTAATGGATATACCTCGAACATATCAAGGCTAGTTAATATAAAGGAATGCAGATTATATAGAATGAAGAGTTATGATTGTCATGTGTTTATACAAACACTCATTCTATTAACTTTTCATGATTTGTTGCCAAAAGGAATATGAGATGCACTTACAGAGATTAATTATTTCTTTAGAGATATATGCTCTAGTAAGTTGAATGTTGATCATATTGAAAAGCTTGAAACAAATATTATTAAGACAACATGCAAACTTGAGATGATATTTCATCCATTATTTTTTTACTAAATGGAGTATAAACCTATACATTTACCGTATGAGGTAAAAGTTGGAGGACCGGTATATTATAGATGGATATATCTATTCGAGAGGTTAAATATTACAGTTGCAATATAATTCATAATTAAAAGTTTTTTCATTTTTTTAATTGATAATTTTTGTTTAATTCTATATATGTAGGTACTTGTTCAATCTTAAGAAAAATGTTAAGAACAAAGCTTTAATATATGAGGCCTATATTGTTGAGGAGATCTCAACATTTATCTTATATTATTTTGAACCTCATTTAAGAACGAGAATCTATCATGTTTTATGTCATGATGATGGTAGTGAAATGCCTTTAAGTGTAAATTTGTCAATATTCTCCAATCTTTAATGATCCATACCTACAAATGGCATAAGGGGAAGATATTTCTTTAAAACAAAATTCAGATAAGCACACAATTATATTATATTTAACTGAGATGAGTTGAGGCCTTTTATTAAGTAAGTAGATGTACTATTTAAACTTTATTAAAAGTGTACTATTTATATATTGTGATATCATAAACTCATATAATTAGGAACAACCTTGTAGGCAACATCGATGATATTTACTGTCCAATAACTCACAGTTAATTGAATATCAAATCTTTCAATTACAAGATAAACAATTTGCCATGTGGTTAAGAATACATGTAAGTCAGATCACAAACTCATTATCTCTTGCAAGGTAAATGTACGTCAATATTATAGAATGTTTGTTTGTTGAATATTGTTGTGTTTGATATATAAGATTTATAAAATGGGAGGCAGTGCTGCTATTTTATTATATTTACTAAGTCTGGACCTTAGAAGAAAAGTTAAGTGCTATAACGGATATTTTATCAATGGATATGTGTTTTATATTGAAAAATATGACATAAAAGAAAGATATATAACAATGGATAAACTTGTAGTGAGTTTGAAGTTGACTACTATAAAAAAATAGAATAGGTCGTCGAATTGCAATATAATAGTGACTAGAATAAAGTGTTTTTATTTAAATGCTATTAACATAACATAACTAATAGAGGAACCAGAGTAGATCCTTATTATGGTTTTATTTTCGTAAAGCAATGCCGACAAGTTTATTACACATACACCCCTCCTTTTAGAAAGGATTGATCAAGAGTTGATTGGTTATCCATTTTAAGAACAAAACCTAGGGGTCATGTTGAGGTTATTCAAGATGAGAACGAAAACACAAGTGTGATATATGAAGTCTTTCAAGTTAGTGAGTTGATTGAACCATATCGAGTGGCTCCTTTAATTGACTTAGAAGAAAATTCAAATTTTCATGTTTTCGATAACAATTTTATTAATATTGATGCAGAAGAGTTGAATGTTGTTTTAAACTCTAGTGGAGTAATAAATATCGATGAAGATAATGATAACCACATTAAGGAGTGCGATGTAGTTGATAACAATTCAATTGACGACGAAGACTAAAATTCTGACTAAATATGATCAGAACACGAAAGTGTAAAGCTTTTTTTTATAATGTAATATTATGAATGATATTTTGGAACATGAAATATTTATTTTATAATTCTTTGCTGCTGTTATTGTGTTGTGTAATAAGTTTGCAATTATAAGCGTTTGCACAGGAGGATAAATAGGAAATACAAAAAAAAAAGTAAAAGTATGACACAAATACTGAAGTTTATATTGATAGAAATCGTCCGTCAATATTTTATCGAGAGTTGCAAAATATTTAATGCATTTTTCATAAATACCAATGTCCATACTAATGGAAATCATCTGTCAGTATTTTACTAAGAGTTATAAAATATTTTTTTTCATTTGCCACAATCCCCGATAACCATATTGATGGCTTATAGTCATCAGTATTTTACTAAGAATTGTAAAATATTTACTGTTTATGCCACAATTACTGACGTTGTTTTTGACAGACAGACCATTAGTATATCATCATAGAGGTGCGTGCAACTGTCAAAGTGCTAGGTCGGTCGGTGTGGATGCCGATAGAATCACCGACGGACAATGCAAATTTCAATATGCATGCACTAACATCTCTATACCAATGAACGTGCCAACAAACTTCCAAAATTCTGGAGGAATTTTTTAAAATTTTAGTTTGAAATTCAAAATATACCGACAGAATTTATCGATGGAAATTTAATGTGACTGCCATGAAAATATTATTCTAATGTTTGTCAGTAAAGTCGTCGGTAAAATTATAGTATAAAACACAGCCCCACCACATGGTTCGTTTTTTTTCCGTTCCTCATTTGATCTTCTCTTCTTCTCTTCGTTTGTGTTTTGTTTTTGCAAGAATAGGTGTGAATTTTTATTTTTTTTTATTTTAGCTTTCAACATATTAAAAGGTATGCATTCTTCTTTCTTTATCCTTGCATTTTTTTTATATTTTTTTATTTTAGTTATGATTATTTTTGTTGTGTTTTTTATTTTGTGTATTGTTCGTAGATAAAATCTTGAAATTAACACACTATTAAGGTAGCATTTTTCATTCCTAAAGTCCTAAGTTTTTTCTTTTTAATTGTTCAATTTATTTTGTTGTTTGTATTGCTATAAAATTAAAATTTTAGTTAAATTTGAATTGTTATTGTTGAATTACCAAAAAATTAATTGAAATATAGAATTAAATTTATTTTTTTATCTTAATTTTTTTTATTTTAATTAATTTTAATAGTTATTTATTAATTTATATAGATGCAGTTGAAAATATATTGATGTTAAATTTCTATAGATGTTAGGTTATATATAAGATTTTCTAATGGAGTCAATTGGTTTGTGATTATTGTAAATATTTACAGGTTTGAAAACTGTGCTTAGTCTTTAGTATAAAGGAGGAGTTGTCAAAAAAAGTTTAAATAATCAAATTTAATTATGTAATTATTTATATAAATTTGTTTATATACGTATAATAAAATCAATAGCTCATTGTCAGCAGACAATTACAAAAAGTTCTTCTAGCAGTGAGGATAACTTATCCTTAGGTGCTAATAAAGAAGAGGGACATATGCTAACTTGTGATACTGCCTCTTCTAGTGCCGTTTCATAGTGCAGAGACGGTGTGTCTTTACAGCAAGGTTAATTCACCAACAAATACCAAGCACATTGGAAGGATAACCTTTTAATGTTATTTTGTTTAGGTTTTATTTTACACACACACTTATAATATAATTTATGAACAACTAATGAATATTGTATTAATTTTATTTAATTTTAAGTTCATAAACATTGAAGTTATCAGGACAATAACATTGGTGTTTAAATCACCGATGGAGATTTTATTATTTCAATGGAGTTAGGTTTTCATACATTCTAAGTGAAGACTTAATATCGATGCATGGTTTCGACGATTTTAGATTGATGTTAACTTTTAATTTCCAACTTATTTTTAATAAATTATTTTTATAATTTTATATCTTCTACTATTTTTATTTTAAATGAAGTATTTATACACAATACAAATTTGAGTGGGATAACGTGAACAAGAATGTTGTGATGTGGGTGTGGGAGAATCATGTTGTAACTAGGTAACATAAAAAATAATATAATTTTATGTTTTATAATTTTATGTTCTAAATTTTAATTTATTACTATGGGAGTAAGTTGGGTGATTTTTGGTATGACATACAAAAAGAAATGAAGTATTTATACACAACACAAATTTGAGTGGGATAGCGTAAACAACAATGTTGTGATGTGGGTGTGGGAGAATCATGTGGTAACTAGGTAACATATAAAATAATATAATTTTTTATTTTATAATTTTATGTTCTAAATTTTAATTTATTACTATGGAAGTATGTTGAGTGATTTTTGGTATGACATACAAAAAGAAAAGGCAAAAAGATATGCGAGAGATAACGATATAGAAGCTTGAAATGAGGTGGCGGTTTGGCGGGAATTCAAACCACCATTCATCTTAGTGGATATATGGACACAATATATTGAGAACATGATATCTGAATGGTTCACATGACGCTCATAGTCTAGTGTAAATAACCAAAATAGATAAATTCATGGTTTGGTGACCACGCACACCAGCAGCCCCATTCCATTCAGTGCACATGTGAAGTGGATGATAAGATTAATTAAAATAAAATATATTTTTAATTAATTTGTTATTGCTTATAAATATATTTAACTTGCAACATTTTTGTTCTTACAGGCTATGTTTTTTAGATATGAGTCAAGCCTAATAAAGCTATTTTTCGAGACATATATGCGGAGTGAAGACCACTAAAAAGAGGTGCAACAGTTCGTGGACAACCGTGCTCAACATTTCATAGGATGTTCATTCAATCATTTTATTTTGTAAGTTATTATTTTCTTGAACTGAATATGATGATTTTTTTTTTAAATTTTCAACAGACTTATAATAGCAGGTTAGGGGAGAGATATGGGAATGATCTTTCGACCCATCCGAATTTAGAAGACATACTCTCTAACACTACAATCAAAAACTTGCAGGTAACCCGTAGTGTCTTAACCATTGGGAGCTCTCCAATAGCATCAAACACCTAGTTTGAAGAGTTCATGGTCTTGAAACAACAATATGAACATCTCTTGATGGATTGTGAACAAATGGTCATGAACAATAGATCAAGGAAGGATGATGATAAATGTTCAACCCTTTTTAGGTCGCATGGTCCCGGAAAAGCCCAGCCTCCTCCTCTAGTTCCACTGTTATTCTAATTTAATTTTTTTTTGAAATACATTAAATTTATAATGAATATTTGGATGAATATTATTTAACATTATTTTTAATGTTTAATACAATTTTAATTGGTTAATTAGTTTTTTTTTAGTTTTTTTAAATCATTTATTCTAAATAATTTTTAAATAAATATCGATGGCCTTACAAACAGAACAAATCCGTCGATATTAGATAGAGAGTTGAAAAAAATTCACTGCCCATGCCACAATCATCAATGACTTTATTATGTTGGTGATTTACCATTGACAATACCGACAAACTGTATTTGTTGATATTTTACAGAGTTCTGAAATATTTACTGTCTATGCCATAGTTATCGACAGACTAGCTATTAATGATTTATTGGTGAAAATATAGATAAAATAAGTCCGTTGATAAAGCTCTAGTGCGAATTTTGTTTGCGCACTTTATCCGTCTATAAGATTGTCGGTGTTTTTTTTTTTCAATAGAAGTAGTGGCAAAAATGGAAATTACTAACTATCAATATTCCAACAAATAGATTCTACAGGTGATGTTCTTGGTAAAAACATTTCCGACAAATTATATGTCTTACATCGATTGAGTTAATTCGTTAGTAAAACTATTTATCAGTGTAGTAATTTCTTGTAATATAACACATTTCATAATACTTGTATGCTATCAAGCATGGAACCTATTCCTTTTAGCAAGGATTCTTGTTGATTGAATAGTTTATGTAAATCATTACAATTAATTTGACTATGTGAGAGATTGGTTGCGATGTCAAGAGAGAGCATTGGTATCCCACATCTTTTAAAACTAAGAAGTACGTACATACTACAATGTTAGGTTGATGGTTTAGTTATATATATATAATTTCGTTGATGAGACTACATTAAGATCTTGCATGACCGCTTCAAATCTTGATGCATGCTATTGTAGTTATTTAAATATATGTGGACGAACGTTACAAAGGGTGGTTAAAATGGTCACCAAACCAGGCGACTGTATCTTTGGTAAGAATTTCTGCCGGATCTTCCTTTCATTCTTCCCATTTGTCATCGAAACCCCATCAATTTCAATCCTAACAAGAACTTCAATGCACTAACTTCATCTCTGGGTGTTTGTTTTGCATTTGTGCTTCTAGAACAACTTCTAAACTTTGATTAAATTTCCCCACGAAGAAAATTTTCCATTTTTTTATGCAGCCTGGCACGTCGGCATCTGCGGGAATTGATTTCTGTGGAAATGAAACAGTCTAAGTGCTCCCAGCTATAAACATAAACGTACATAAGAAGACCTTGGTATATCAAATAATCAAACTGAACGCCACTGTTGCAGGGTGGAAATATAGAAAAAAGAATTAGCATCTAGTTTTACGATAAATCCTAATTAGTTTTTCTGTTATTTATTAGGAGACCCTATATAAATATACAAGATACAAAATCAATAAATAAATAAACTAGAAAAATAAAATAAAAATATACATCAATAGGAAGAATATGAAAAAACATCAAGAAAATTTTCAAAGAATGGATGAGGAGGACCAAAGTACGGAGAGTTGAAAAATTAAAAGTTTAATTTTGGCTAATGAAGGCCCCATTAAGATGAAAAATTCAAAATTAGATATTTAATAACTCAATTGAATTTTTTTTGAATTTAATTAAATTTATTAAAGGTTTAATTATAAGAAAAAATGGTTTTTAGATTCAATTCAGGCTTTAATTGAAAATAATTGAAGTCTAGGGGTTGAATTGTAATGTTGAAAAGCTAATTTGATCAAATTAGAGGCTTAATTGTATAAATATTAAAGTTTGATAGACAATTAGGGACTTGATTGAATAAATTCAAAGCCAATGACCAAATTGTAAAAGGTGCAAGCCAATGACTAATGACCTAATTGAAAAAGATACTGAATTTTGAGTCTGGCAATTGAGTTTGACAAAGTGAAATTACATGAGATCAAAAGTTGGGAGGCAATCACATATGCAATTAAAAAAACTAAAAGAACAATGATTTAAGTAAAAATTATCACAACCCAAATTAAAAACCCTATTTTTAAAGTTTAACCTATTTTTAAAGATATGTCGTTTAGCCATTATTTATCTTCTTTTATGATAGTTTTGCCTAATTGAGTTGGCACATTCAAATGAATGAATATGAAGCTACAAACAACCAAATTGAATAAAATTAGATCCAAAAATATGGTGTTCTCTCTATCAATTTCAGGTGGTAATCAATAATGATGATGTCAAAATTATTCTAACGAGGCTTCGAAATTAGTCAACTCAGGTAGTTGTGATTGTGATACCTATTATACAAAAACCATCATTTTTTATATGTTCACACTTGAAAGCATCTAAAAGGGTTCTCATCAAGGGCTTGAAATCTTCTTCTTAAGATCAGAAGGCCAAAAAAACCTCATTTTTTCCTTCAAGTTTTGTAAAAACCATCTTTGAGTTTATTACAAAACCAGCTAAGGACAAAGCTTCCAGCTATTGAAATTTGACCAAAACCCTTCCATTTTAATCATGAAGCCAAACATTGATTAATCATTGATTGAATCCATAAAAATAATAATAGCAAAACCCTATAAATACCTTGGAAAATTAGAACCAAAAGAGGGGGGGAAGGATAAAAAATAAATGATGGTGGAAAAATCTTGATAAAAAAACTAAGTGAAAGGGTAATAAGTTGTCAGAGGCAAAAACTTTCCAAAAAAAAAAAGTTAAGACAGAATAAATATTTTAAGTATATTTTCTAATCCAAAAATAGAGTTCACATGGCCTGTTTAGGGTTTGTTTTTTTTGTTCATATTTATGTTCACAAACATGGAAATGACGTTTAGAATGCACTATTTGCCTCTTTTATTACTGTAATAGTTTGATTCTGTTTTCTAATTTTTTTAAAAAAAATGTGTTATATATAATAAAAGTCTTCCATTTAAGTTGATTTTTTGATCAAATAGTGTTGTTTTAGTTTTTATTTAACTTAAGAATGTTTATTCCAGGTTCACAAGGATTGTTTATGACCAAAACGAGTTTAGGAAACCAATTTTGAATCCAAATTGTATGAACAGTACTAGAAATTCGACAAATGCAAACAAAATTACGGATGGTTATTTTCATCAATATTTTCATTGATACTTACCAATCAAATTAATTCCCTCACTAAAACCAAACCATCAATATATATCAACAGAAAAATTATATTAGTATATACCGAGGGAAGCAAATAAGGAATATAAAGAATTTTGTTTTTTAAAAAAAAAAACAATGTGATTATACGGAAGGTTTTGTGGATGATTTTACCAATAAAATTACAGAGGAATTTAAACTAGGATGTATGTATAGTGACGTGTATACTTCATTAAGAGAATGGTCGATGAATTTACAAATAAAAAATTTTCATTAGTAATAATTAATATATGACTTGTCCATCGACCCTCCCCTCCCCTATTTCTCCTTCTTCTCTCTCCTCCATCTAAACAACCCCTCCATTGTAAACAACAAGCCTCCCTAACTTAAAAAAAAAAAAAAACATCCCCTCTCATCTCATCATAACTTATCCATTTTTAACTTTTATAGTCACGACATCATATTCTGATTTATTACAGATTTTTTATTTTAAGTAAACTATCTTTTTTTAATTTTTACACAATTTAAAATGTCAATTTTATTATTGAATTTTTTTAATATATGTATTTTGTTTGGTATTGTTTTTATTTTTTTTCTCAAACAAACTTGAAGTATTGATTTATAATTTTGTACTTGTTATGGATTGTTTTAGATTTTATAAAATTATAGTTGTTTGTAAATTTTTGAAACTTATATTGAATTACCAACTTAGGTGTGTTGTGATGAAATAAATAATAGCTTATTTAATAGGTCAATTTTAATTTTTTTTAATTTTATTGTCGAGTTATAATTTTTATAAACTAATGTGTATAAATTTATATTTACATAGATAATTAATAATTAATAATAATATTTAAGAGAAGTTTGAAAGTAAGTTCGATAATCTAGAGCTAAAATAATATTTTTATAAATTTATTTATTTCATATATTTAATCAATACATATTGTCATTATTATTTTATAGAGGTTCGATAGAAGTCGTGGATAATCGTTTATGGATTTATCAAAATTCACCCTAAAAATTGGAAAGAATAGATTATTTTAATAGGGTTTAAAGTTTTATTAATTTTACAACATCTATTCTAAAAAATATTAATGAAGGTTGTATTAGGTGAATAGTATTTAAAAGTATATTTTTATCAAGATTTTATATTATCATTTTGCACTTGAAGTATCAACAACTCTTTAACTAGAGTATGTCTTATAATATCATGTCTCATACTATAAGATACCTTTAATTTATAGTAAATGTTCATTTTAAATGCATGCCTATCACATAAATGAAAGAATTGATTAATGAGTTTAACTACTGAAATTGAGAAGACAAAGAGAGGGTTAACTTTAGAAAAAATAAGCTAGTATAGTCCAAATTAAAATACTATTTAGTTATTAGATCATAACTGGAGCTGTAGAATTTGGATTTAGGTCTAATTTATATGGATAGAAAGGTAAGACATAGACCTAAAACTTTCATGAAGAGTTCAAGATTCAAAAAGACCGTTTTCAAGTTCAAATTATAGTAACAACAAAGAAGTTCAAACATGTCCTGTAACCCAAACACTATTTAGTGTTTAGCCCATATCTTGAGTTCTAAAAGTCTAAATGTATAGATTTTTTCTTTGTTAGAAAGCTGAGACAATTTTATAGAACTTTAATAGAGACTATTTGTTCAATTTCTAATATTAGCAATGACATTTTATTCATATAAGAAGATATGGATTGTCATCAAATCAAAATGTGATCACTCATTTAATAATTAGTCATCAAATCAATAGTTTTAAATTTTAGCCTATAAAATGAGGCATTTGTCATGCATTTAGGCATCTTGGTTTTCAAATCAAAATCATGTTCATGCTCTCTTTCTTTATATTTTTGTAATGCTAAAATTATATATTTTTTTAATTTCTTATTTGGGCTTTTCATTACATTTACTATACTTATATACTATATTTTTATCTTGTTGATTTATGTTGTATAACTCATGCTATAACAAATACTTGGTACTTCCATAAAATGAGCTTTAAATTACCATATTTAGTATGTATCATTTAAGGTATCAATGAAAATAGAGATAAACTCTTTCTTGGATAAAGAAAGGTATGTTTGTAATGCTATTTTTTGCTACTTTGTAACATATTTCTTGATTAAATTTTTTATTTTTTCTCTTCACTCTTTGAAGATCATACTTGCTCAAACTCAACTCCAAGTTAAGTTCAAACTATTTTAAAAAAGCATTAACCAATTTTTTTATTTTTTTATTTTAGAGTCATCTAACCCTATATACCAATTAAGGACAAGTTCATCCAAGTTTTTATGAAAATAATGGATCAACAGTTTCTTATAATCAATAACTTTATTTTACCATAATACATTTTAAGGTGTGTCTATGGATATTAAAGCTCGTGTGTACTTAACCAATTTAGGGGTTTTGAACTTGTTAAAACAACAAACATCTAACATATGATTCCTTTCATAGCTTGGTTTGAAAATATCAATTACCTATAACTCTTATATAGTATTCAGAGTTAGCATTTTTATTATATCATTTTGGAAAAGGTAATTGGATTAATTTGAAAAATTAAGGTGTTATCTAATATGAATTCACAAGATATTGATAAATATTAACAAGAGTAACTAGAAGAAAAAAAAGATGATTGATGGTGTTTTCTTTTATGGACTAGGTCAGACTAAAATAAAGATAAATGTTTTTAGGATATTTGGCCTCTTGAAAAGAGTGCAACACATTATAGGACTGAAAATATGCACTAATTATAGCAATTATAATGTATGAGGGATTTGGTATGACCATAAAAACCTTTGATGATCTTAGAGCATGATTAATATTTAAAAATATATTTTCATTAAAGTTTTATATTATCGTTTTGCACTTAAAATGTCAATAACTCCTAAATTAAAATATGTTTTATAATAACATATCTAATAATATAAGATATCTTTAATTTGTGGTAAATGTTCATTTTAAATGCAAGCCTATCACATAAATGAAAGGATTGATTGATGAGTTTAAGTACTGAAATTGAAAGGATAAAGAGATGGCCAAACTTAGAAAAAAAATGCTGGTGTAGTCCAAACTGGAACACTGTTCAATAATTAGGACATATCTAGAGTTGTAGATTTCGAATTTAGGTATACTTTATATGGATGGAAAGGTAAGACATAAGTTTACAAATTTCATTTTGGTATGTTTTAAAAAACTATTTTTAAGTCTAAATTATAGTAACAACAAAGAACTTTGAATTTATCCTACAGCCCGAATACTATTTAGTGTTTGACACATAACTGAAGTTTTAGAAGTTCAAATCACCTCTTTTTTTAAGTTGAGTTAATTTTCTACAACTTTTATGTTTTTAAATGGTTCAATTCTGACGTTATCAATAATGTTTTGGGTAGAAAAGAGAAGATAAGGATTGTCATCAAGTCAAGAGTTGGCCACCCACTCATTAATTACTCATCAAATCAATAGTTTCCAATTTTAGCCTATAAAAGGAGGTATTTGTCATACTTTTAGGCATTTTGGTTTCCAGATTAAGATCATACTTTGTATTTTTGTAATGCTTAAGTTTTGATTTTATTAATATCAAGTTCATGCCTTTCATTTCCTTTCCTTTACTTAGTTAACTTTTATCTGATTTATGTTCTTATCTTATTTATTTATATTTTTTCTTTTCATTATGTTTAATTAAGTTTATTACATTAAGGTGAAAAGGTTACACTAATGGTGTAAGAATAAATACAGTGTAAATTCAACATAGACCTTAATGTTTGATACTAACATGTTTTGTATTTGTTATTTTATTCACTTTTAATACTTTTAATGGTTAATCTAGATTTATGTTGTATAATACTTAGTACAACAAATACTTGGCACTTTCATAACCTATAGTATATAGTATAACCGACACTTGAACTATGAAAGGAACTTGATTTATTGTTAACATAAGTTATAATCATGAATGTCTGATAAAATTTACAAGTATTAACATTAATCGAATAAGATAACTAGTGTAATAATAATGTTAACAATTTATAATCTGATTGAAACTTTCTTAGTGTGTGGTTTTCAATTGAATAATAAGAGTTTATACTATACTTATTTGATATATTATTAGTGGATCCTCTAACCTTGATATTTGTTCTTATCATTGTTTAATCCTTACATTAATCTTCCATATCAAAGTTCTCATCAACTTCTTCTTCTTCTTCTTCTTCTTTTTCTTCTTTACTACTACTACTACTATTGTTGTTGTTGTTATTGTATTATTGTTATTTATAATTTATCACATTAATCTTCTTGTGGTTTAATGATCTTGCCGGGTTATTTATTACTTCAACACTCTTGCACTTGAAAGAAAACATTATTCTTTTAGTTGTGTCAAGTTTTTGGCGGCATTGCCGATGAGGTAAGTTCTTGTACAAATTATAGTATTTATTTTATTTTCTCTTTTCACTTTTCTTGTATATAACATTGTTTTTTTTCTTTTTTTTCTTCTTCCTTTTATTCTATTCCTACACATGTATGAGAGTGTGGTCACGTACATTAAGTGGTAGACTTTGTAGGGTATTCTCATTATTTTCAAAAAATATGGTCGAAGAAGATAATTTTTTTAGATTAATATGGGTGTCCGAGCCACCTTGCGTACACCACAACTAATCCCATGGGTTCTAAAGTTAACAACCATGTAAGCCTCTAGTGGCCATCATATGAGCAACCAAGAACTCGAACTTGAGACCATAGAGGGAGCAAACCCCTTGATCCCAATTTCTATCACTTAGCCACCACCTAGATGGCCAAAGAAGATAATTAATCACTTTGTAATGAGAATAACAATGTTAGAACACTTAGAAACCACATGAATCCCACAAAAATAAAGGCAGCATTATGCATAGTTCCCCCCTAATGTATCTCATTTTAATTTTAAACTAGACATTATTCAACTTTTACTTTCTTTTCCTAGCTTAGAATTGGAAAATCCATACTTAAATTTAAGGGAATTTAAAAAGGTCTGCAACACATATAATGACTCAAATTGTAGCATGAATACTATCAAATTAAAGCTTTTTTTCTTTTTTATTAAAAGATAAGGCTAAAACATGGTTATAAAATTTGAGACTAGGATCTATTTGTGCTTGGGATAAAATACAATAACAATTTTTAAAGAAATTTTTCCCTTCTCACAGAATAAACTATTTCAAAAGATAAATTATCACTTCACTTAAAAATTAGAAGAAACATTTTACTAATATTTAGATAGGTATCAAGACTTATTTAATGCTTGCCCTCATCATAGTTTTGAAACATGGAGATTGGTTTCATATTTTTATGAATGATTAATACCTAAAGATAGGTAGATGATTAAGTTGATATTTAATGGAACTTTTAAAGATAAAGACCCTGATGAGGCAATAGAGTACTTAGACTTGTTAGCTAAAAATGCTCAAAATTAGGACACTTTAAGTACTTATGAGGCAATAAGTAAAACTCAACCTTATACATCTAGTGGTGGTATATACAACTTTAGGGAAGATGATGACCTTCAAGCCAAATTTGCATCTTTAGCTAAACAAGTCGAGGCACTAGGATTGAAAAAAAGTGGTCAATTAAAATATGTTCAAAACATTGTGTGTTAAATTTGTGAAACCAATGAACATTCAACCAATGAATGTCCAAATTTGCCTTCTTTTAAGAAATATCTCCATGAACACGCTCATGCTTTAAATAGTTTTTAAAAGCCTAATCATAACCCATACTAGCAAATATAGAACCTTAGTTGGAGAAATCACCCAAATTTTAGTTGAAACGGTGATAACAATAACGCACAAACTTCACAACCACCATTCCAAGCACATTATAATTTTTAAAATTCTTATAGATATGCATCTTTTTATGCTCCACCTCCTAGAAGAAATCTTAAAAAAATATTGCATTCATTCATTGAAAAGTAAGAGACAATTAATAGTTAACCTCCTCAAAGCATGACAGATTTTAAGAATACTTTTGCAAAATTGACATCTACTCTCAATTACCAAGAGAACGGTAAATTTTCATCTCAACCACAACAAAATCTCAAGGGGCAATACAATATAAATATAAATAGTTTTGGAAGTCAACATATATATCAAGTCAAATCAGTCACTACTCTTCGCAATGGTAAGGTTATGGAGAAACCCACTCTTGAACCTTATGAGAAAGATGATGAGTCAATCTCTGAGGGTAAGGAAGGGGTTGAATATGAAAATTACAAAGAAAAAACTAATTCCCCGCCAGCGCTTCCATTTTCTCATGCCATAACCAAATAAAGAAAAGTCAATCACAACTCTTAAATTTTTAAAACTTTTAAATAGGTAAAGATCAATATACCTTTAATGGATGCTATTAAACAGGTTTCTTCTCATGCTAAATTTTTGAAAGATTTGTGCACTATAAAAGGAAAACTAAATGTGAAAAAACAAGCTCTTTTAGCCAAACAAGTAAGTGTCATTCTTTAGAACAATAATGCTTTGAAATATAAAGACCCTAGTTGTCCTATAATTTCTTGCTTTATTGGAGAACATAAAATTAAAAGAATCTTACTTGATCTTGGAGATAGTGTGAATTTACTTTCATATTTAGTTTTTCAATGTCTCAATTTAGGTGAGTTAAAACCAACTTTTGTAACTCTCTTACTTGTTGATAGATCTATAAAAATGCCTAGAGAAATAGTTGAAGATGTGTTAGTACAAGTCAATAAATTCATTTATCCTATAGATTTTATTGTCTTTAACACACAACATGTTAAAGCATGTAATTCATTTCCTGCTATTTTAGAAAGTTCGTTTCTTGCAACTTCTAATGCATTGATTAATTGTATGCATGGATTGATAAATCTATCATTTGAAAATATGACATTACAGATGAGTATTTTTAACATTTACAAGTAACCTGGAGATGATAATGAATTACAAGTAGATCATATTCAGGAATTAGTTTATGATCAACTTGAATCTACTTTAAGTAAAAATGAGTTGGATGAATTTGAAGATTTGCAAATGATTTATTTTCTAAAAGAAATCATGGATGAAAAAGGCATCAAAAATATTAATACGGATCTTTTATCAAAAGTGACAATAGATTTGACATCTAACATCACACCAATTGATGATTACTTTCATGACGAATCCTTACTTTCTCTTAGTTTAATGCTTTGATATGATAAAAATAATAATTTTCTTACTTCAATAGATTCGCTAGCTCATTGGAGTACCTAAGACAAAAGAAATTTTTTGAGCGACATACAAAACTTTTATTGAGATGACTCTTACTTATTCAAATATTTTAAAGATTCATTCCCGACAATAAGGTAAGTAATGTTATTAAACTTTGTTATTTTGAAGCATATGGGAGTTATTTCGCATAAAAAAAGACAACTACAAAAATCTTTCAATATGGATTGTACCGGTCTACTATGTTTAAGGACTCAAATGCATTCTGCAAAACTTGTGAAAATTGTCAAAAGTTAGGATTTATTTCAAAACATAAGGAGTCTTTAGATAATCTTTTATTGATTTTTAAGACATATCTTGGTGGAGATATGCATTGTACATCTCATGATTTATATCCTCATTTATATAAAGAACATAATCGACTTAGTCTTGGAAATTTGACTAAAAAAAATCATATTTGCTAGTTTTTAAGAAAATTATATGGGAAGCCTATCCTCAATCCATAGAGGGTGTTTAAGTCATTCTTGAACATAAAACTAATGGAAGATGTGAGCCATAATCACAACTATAATTTTAGTCTTAGTTTGTAAAATTTTATGTCTTTTAGTTTTATTAATAGAGTATAATATTTAAGTTTTGTTATTTCTTATATTTATTTAAGTGAGTTTCAGGTTTGTTAGTAGTTATTTTTCAGGTGATGTTTTATATACTCTATCTTTCTACTTTAAAACATTGAGAACAATATCTCATTTTAGTTGGGGGGGAGGGTAGTAGTTGATAAAAAAAAAATTAACTAACTATGTTGTTGTTACTAGGATGATAGAGTTAAGGAACTTTTTTGTTAAAGTGACTCTTGAAACGCATTTTAGTAACCATTCGTAATAAGGTCTATCATAATACTTTTTAAAATATTCGGGTTCACAAACTCTTACATTGTTATCATTTAATTTTGCTCATATACTTATTTAACACGTATTTTTAAACCTTAATTTTCACACATAGACTTTAACATATGATTGTGGGTTACACATTGGATTATTACATTCTTTATGTTCTTTTGTTAAAAGTAATAACTAAAAAAAAGGGATAATATATAATTTAAAAAAAATAAAAAAAGAGCAAAAAAATTAATGATAATAAAAACATAGATAAGTTTGACATTATAGTCTCTTTAACCTATGCAATTAAGCCTGAAAGGGTGGTTTATCACCTAAAGTCAACTGACTTGGGAGCTATTAGCTTAATGCTTATTACATGGGTTTAGGAGAAAAGTTTAAGGGAATCAAACATTACAATATCTACATATCAATATCTACAACCCGAGTTACTAAACTCGTAGGGGTGTCTCAACACCTAATGCCTTAAGACCAACTGGTCTGAGAGTCATTAGCTGAAAGCTCATTACATGAGTTAAAGATGCATTGTGTTTTAAGTTACATGTATATATTTAAAAAAACAAAAAAAAGAAGAATAATAATTTTAACCTAAAAAAGTTAACCTTAAATATTAGAATTGTTTTTTGTTTTCTTCCAAGTAAAGCCACATAACTATGTATTGATATATGGAGCATAGAAAAAAGTTTAGTAATATATTATTTAAGAGGTATTTAGCAGATATATAAATTTAATGAGGTTGTTTATCTGGATAAATTAATGGAAGTTGAATAATAAATACCTTACTTTATGGAATTTACAAATTATTTTTTTATTTTAACATTTTGATTACTAGAAACTAGTAATAAGCTGGTTGGGGGTGTAATTAGTACTTAAAAGGGTATTTTTATTAAGGTTTTATATTATTATTTTGCACTTGAAGTATCAATAACTCCTTAACTAAAACATGTTTTATAATAACAAATGTAATAATATAAGATATCTTTTATTTATGGTAAATATTCATTTTAAATATAGGCCTATCATATAAATAAAATGATTGATTCATAAGTTTAAGTACTGAAATTAAAAGGACAAAGAGATGGTCAAACTTAGAAAAAAGATGGTGTAGTCCAAACCGGAACATTGTTATGTAATTTGGTCATATCTGAAGCTGTAAATCTCGAATTTAGGTCTACTTTATATAGATGAAAAGGTAAGATATAGGCCTATAACTTTAATCCAAAGGTCTGTCTTGAAAAGGTTATTTTCAAGTCCAAATTAAAACAACAACAAAGAAGTCTGAATCTATCCTGCAGTCCAAACACTATTCAGTGTTTGGCCTATATCTGAGGTTTTAAAACTTCAAATAACCTCATTTGTTTTTCCTGAAAAGCTGAAATAATTTTCTATAACTTTTATGTTTTTAAGTGGTTCCAATTTTGATGTTATCAATGAGGTTTTAGGTAGAAAAGAGAAAATAAGAATTGTCACCAAGCAAAAGTTGGTCACCCACTTATCAATTAGTTATCAAATTAATAGTTCTTAATTTTGGCCTATAAAAGAAGACATTTGTCATACATTTAGACATTTTGGTTTCCAAATTAAGATCATGGTCTTATTTTCTCTTTTTGTATTTTTGTAATGCTTAAGTTTTGCTTTCATTAATATATTGTTTATGTCTTTCATTTCCTTTCCTTTACTTAGTTAATTTTTATCTTATTTATATTTTTATGTTCTTATTTATTTATGTTTCTCCCTTTCATTTTATTTAGTTAAGTTTATTATGTCAAAGTGAAAACGTTATACTAATGAAGTAAGAATAAGTATATTGTAAACTCAACATGGACCTTAATGTTTGATACTAACATATTTTGTATTTGTTATCTTATTCACTTTAATACTTTACTTGTTAAATGGTTAATCTAGATTTATGTTATATAACACTTGATATAACAAATACTTGGCACTTTTATAGCTCATACTGTATGATACAACTAAAACCTAAGCTATGAAAAGAACTTGATTTGTTGTTAACATAAGTTATAATTATGAATATCTGACAAGATTTACAAGTATTAGCATTAATTGAATAAGATAATTAATGTGATCATGTTAACAATTTATAATCTGATTGGAACCTTCTTTGTGTGTGATTTCCAGCTGAATAATAAGAGTTTGTACTATACTTGTTTGACATACCATTAGTGGATTATCTAACCTTGACATTTGTTGTTATCATTGTTTAATTCTTACATTGATCTTTCATCTCAAAGTTTTCATCAACTTCTTCTTATTCTTTATTATTATTATTATTATTATTATTATTATTATTATTATTATTATTAGTACTACTACTATTGTTATTATTGTTATTGTTGTTATATATTATTATTTATAATTTATATAATTAATCTCCTTGTGACTCGATCCTAGTCTTGTCGGGTTATTTATTACTTCAACACTCTTGCACTTTAAAAAAGACATTAATTTTTTTATCGTGTTAGAGCACTTAGAACAATAAATGAAAAGCCTTTATAAATTAGATAAACATTTGAGATTCTATTATCTAAAGGTTATCCATCAAACTTTTTAGATTGAATGATCTACTTTAGTAAGCTAGTTAATCAAGTCACTTCATATTTATTTCTACTTGATTTGAGCTCTTTTATAAACTCTCATAGCTTGATTTGATGTAGGCTTTTGAGGAAAAAAATAAATTTTTTGATTTAGGCTTTTGAGGAAAAAAAATAAATTTTCAAATTAAGCTTATTTCTCTATAAAGAAATTCAAAACTAACTAATATGAATATGAATATTCATAAAAGTAAAGACAATTAACAATTGATTGGGTAACAAGTAGGCCTTTATGAGAGGTGATAAGAATTGTTAAATCTTTTGCAATTCTTTATAGAAAGGATCTTTTTCAAATTTTTCTATTAATGATGTCCGAAACTAGGATTAAGGATTGGAATGCTCATCATACATAATATTTTGATTAATAGCATATTAGTCCATCCATTTTGAGAACAAAAATTGAAAATGTTTACACGTTAAAAAATATAGAAAATGGCCTAATACATTTTTCATACATTTTAGGAAGGTAGTCGAAGGCTTTTTGTTATCCCAAAAAGTGGAAATAGTTAAATGCAATGCATTTTGAGAAGAAAAATTTAAACAAATTCAAAAATTAAGGTAATATACAAAAATGGTTTGTTAGTAAATCATGTTAAAGAAACTTTTCATGTTAAGCTATCACCTCGTAGAAATTATAAAGTATTAATATCTTATAATTATAAGGCTTTTTATGACATTATTTTTGTTTATTTTTTTCTAGAGTTTATTATTTTCTTTGATTTATTATTTTCTTTGGCCATAAAATATAGAAGCTTCAAATATTTCATTAACCTCAACTAGGTTTTTTTTTATCATATTATTTGACTCTCTATAATTTTGGTTCCTTATTTTTTTTACTCATCATTTTCACTTTCTAATCCTTTCATCATTTTTATTTTTATTATTTTATATTTTTTAATTTTATTAAAAAAAACTCATCAAAATAAACAAAAATGCCAAAAGATTATGAAATGACCGCAAATTTACTTGAAAAATATTTTTTATATTTTTTAAAAATATATTGATAATAAGATACTAAAATTGGATAATGATAGCCAATTACTTTAGAAAATAAAAATTTCTTTCATACAACATAATTAGTTTAGTGCCAGGATATATAATCATAGTATTTAGTATATCATTAGTATTTAGTATATCATTCCTCATCCTACGGGGTGGGTTGGATCGTAGGATGAGTTGGATTAAATTGGATGTGAAAAATTATATTCAAGTGTTGTTAATATATTTTTAGTGGAATTGTTTTTTTTTGTAATAGTCTATATGGGGATCGATCTCATATGACCTAGTTAACTTAACAAATCCGATAACAATTCGGATGGTTAATAAAAATATAGTTTAAGTATTTAAACGACAACATATTAAATTGATTTGATCAATTTGGATTAACCTACTAACTTTGTTACCTAAATCATGAGATCCTGATAACACTATAGAAAGCAAGTAAAAAAATTATTAAATCCAATTTTTAATCATTTTAATGTTAAAAAAATTAAAAATAAAATTTAAAAACTAACATGGGTTAACTTTTCAAACCTGGTCATGAGACCAAGATAACTCCATATAAAGTAAATAAAAAAATTATGAAATTCAAATCTTGATCAACATAATATTGAACTATGAAATAAAAATCAATTAAATAAAATATACAAAACACTTATAAGTCAACTGACTAAATTTGTGACCAAGGTCGTAAGACTTAGATAACCTCATTAAATACAAATCTAAATAAATTATGAAATATAATTTCTAATTAACAAAATATTGAACGATAAAATTAAAAAAATAAAAGTAAAAAGATAAAATAATGACCCGAGTCAACCTACCAATCCCGAGTAACAAGACCAAGATAACTCTATAAAAGCAAATAAAAAAAATTATAAATCAAATTCTTAATCAATCTAATATTGAAAGACCAAATTGAACATACAATAAATTCAATTAAAAAAGAATAAAAAAAAACTTGAGTCAATAAGGCTAACTAGAAAAACTCACAATCCAAGTCATAAGACTATTGTAACCCAATAGAAAAAAATAATAATTATAAAACTCAATTATTAATCAATCGAATATGAAAATATGAAGTTAAAAAAATTAAAAAAACTTACGATTCAGGTGATTAGACTAGAATAATTATATAGAAAATAAATCAAAATAAATTATAAATTTTAATATCTAATAAAGTAAGTGTTTAAGGATAAAAAGAAAAGAAAAAAACTCTCATAAGTTTTAAAAACTAAAATGATAAAAAAAAAAAAACTTTGATAGTTCACTTTTCATTACTACAATAAAATGTCAAGAACTTTTAATATGGCATTTCAATCATTACTGAAATAACTTTTAATAAATGTTAATTGAGAATTATCATCAATAAATAATAAAAGAACATTGGATAACAAATTGCTTCCTAGAACTTTTAGTATATGTTAATTCCAGGGAATTATCATCAATAAAGAATAGAGTAACATCAGGTAACAAATTGCTTCTTTCATGGAGACTCTCTCAAGAGTCACAAAGACATTTAATTTTAAATAAAATTAAAATATAAAATTCAATCTGAAATTTTTTATTTTTTTTTTGACCTCAAGTGAAGGATATATCTAACTAGCATGTAAATCAACTAAAACTAAATCGTAAGTGTAGGAATGAAGGCTGTATTCATACTTTGTAGGTGTTTGGTTGATAAATATGAAATGGGAACGAGAATAAAAGGCGTGAATAAAAATGAAAATTAAACTTAGCTTCCTTTTTATGGAGGATGTGAGAATAAAAATAAGTGATGAAAATAATTTTTTTAAATGATATTTTATTTTTATTTATTATAATTAAAATAAAAATAATATNACCATTCTCATCTCTCTCTTTTTTCTACCATCACTTTCCCTTATAGCAACATTAATTTTTAAAAAATATATTATTGTTATTACTATAATATTATTACTTCCCCCACCATCTACATCTACTCCTCCCCTCATCCTTTACCACTGCAATCACCTCTATTATTTTTATTTTATTTATTATCATTATTTATTTAGGAAATAAAGCATTACAAATTTAAATTTTATTTCGATTCTTTTTACTATTCCAAAAACAATATGAGAATTAAAATGTCATTTTACTTCCACCATTCCCATTCCGATTTTGGATCTTTCATTGTGATAACCAAATGAAATCTTATTAGACAATTTTAAAGAAATAAATTCTCAAAATATTAATTTTAAAGTTTAAATTTAGAAGATTAGGAAAGAAAGTAATTAAAGCCCTCACACACCACCTGTTCCAAATCTTGTTTTGTTACAAGTTACAACAATTCCAGCCCAGCAATTAGATGAAGGTAGCATATTATTTATTTATTTATTTATTTTTTTCACTTATAATAAAATATCTCTTTGCTGTGAAACTCTAAATTTTATTATTAATTAATTATTATTATTTTCACAAGAATTCCGTTTCCAGTCTCAATTTGTAAATTGAGAACCTGTATAATTTTTAAGAGCTATTCTCTTAATAGAAGGTCTCTTTTATTATTATTATTATTATTATTGTTGTTCTAAATAGAAGGTTACTTCTGCATTTGTGTGGTCGTAGATATTTGTGAGTGGGCTGCAGAAAAGCCTGATTTAGAGAACAAAGCAAGAAGTCCATTTATGTACACGTAAGATCTGCCGAAGTTGAACTAGAATAGGCTTGCGTTTAGCAAGTGGGCGTTACTTTTATTTTATTTTTTTATTTGATATAAGGATTAGGAATGATAATTAATATTTATAGATCAGATTATTACTATATTCATCCTACCCTTTACCAAACAGAAGAATAAAAATTTAATTATCTATATCTTCTCCATCAGATTTTGAGTTTTTATATGAGTATTCATCATCCTATTACTATTTATTATTCAATATAAAAATAATATATATATATACACACACACCCAAACAATTATACACACACACAAAAATAAATATATTTTAGGTTAAGCTTGAATTAAGTTTGGTAATATCCATACCCTATTTATTATCTAATAAATAAAATAATTATTTGAAAAGATAATTATTCAAAAAATTCAAAATTATTTTGTTAGTAATTTTGTTAATATGTTATATAAAATCAGTTTGAAATATTTTTAATCAAAATTATTCTTTTTTTCTTTAATTTCATCATTATCATGTCCATCATAATCTTCTTCATTGATCTCATCATATCTATCAAATTTTGTATGTCCACTAGTTTTCAATATATCATTTAACCCCTCAACATCAACATTAAAAAAAATATTCTCATCTTCATAAAAATTTAAATTTTATTTGAAGTTGATAGATGGAGCAACTCAATATGTATTAATTTTAAAAACATCACCTGTCATAGTTACTTCATTGTTACTATCTTGAACAACTTAGACATAACCCCTAGATTTGATTTTCAGTATGAATAATTAATCAATCCTAGAATGATTTTTTATATAAAAAAAAGAAATATATATAATAAACACATTGATATTCCTTGACAAAAAGGAAAACATGGTCAATTTTTTGAAGTTTATTCTTTGTATTAATTACAACCAAATCATAGTGGGGATCTACTCTAATTCTTATATAAATGGTATCATATAAGTAGCGCTTGAATAAAAAAAAATACTCTATTATATTTGTTATGATATTGCAATTCAATCACTTCTTCTAACTTTATAAAATAATTAATTTTAAACCCATTAAAATAATCATTCACTGTCTATACAAAATTTATACAGAATATTGATGACAACATTTATTAATTAATAATATGAACTAAAAAAATTATCGATATCCAATTAATTAGCTATTATTGATTAAATTCAAAATTATTCAATATATGTTAATAGTATCCTTTAATAATTATTAATTTCCTTCAAAAATTCAGATTCTTTTAAATTTACCTAAATTTTTAACTTAACAATAATTCACAAAATGTGAAACATACCTATTAAAAAACCTATTATTTATTTCATTATAAAACATCTAAGTTACAAAATTAAACTCAATTTCATCAAATGACAAGCAGATATAATTTTTTAAAATCTCAAACAAACTCTAATATATACAAATCATATATTCATACAAAAAATTTCTATAGGACAAAGCAATAAAACAAATAAATACACATACAAACTATATATACTATATAAAAATGCTAAAACATTAACATAAAAAATGATTTACAATAAAAAAATAGATAGGTTTGCTTACTTAATATAGCAAATTAAAAAAAAAAAACTAGAACTAGGATGCTAACATATTAAGTGTTGGGGTGATTAGATTTATGATAATGAAAACTTGATTTGTAACAAAATAGAATGATGTTATTTTATATAGAAAAAAAAAAGAAAAAGAAAAAGAAATGGAAAGGGGGTTGACGGACAGATTAAAAAAGAAAAAGAAATGGAAAGGGGGTTGACGGACAGATTATAACTTAAATATTATTAATAGATATACTAATGAATGTTAAGGACTTATATTAATGGAGAGAAATATCGTGGTTTATAAATATTAATGGGAATAATGATTTTATGTTTTTTTTTTCTATAAATATCATTGTACTTTGTTGGTAATATTTTTTATCTGTATTTTTGTTTGCATTTAAAAATTTTATGGTAATATGTCTCTAATAAATAAAAATTTACAATTTAACCTTATTATTCATAATTAAATGGATAGTATTTTTTGGGTGTAAATAGTCATAAAAGATTAAATATTAAAAAAAATATCATAAAAGATATATCTAGCAAGAAAAAAGAAAACAAGATCAGTATTTAATAGTAGTTCTTAAATGAGTTGATTTAAAAAGAACATGTATTTTCATATTCGTTTGAATTTTAATTCATAGAAGATAATCCTGTGTACACGAAGAATGCTCTTTGTCCAGAGCTAGCATTTCTATCCAGTACGCTACCGACACAAGTTTCGTGTCCTTAAGTAACAAGCTAATAACTATGATTACATAAACTTAGTGGTCAAGTTAGGAACAAAAAGCAACAATGGAGTTATCTTTATATAAAATTAGAAAGAAAGCCGCGATTGAGAGCCCCATCCACTACTCAACTTTTTTAAAAGGCTCTTTCTTTACCTCATTAGAGGCAAAGAATATATAGACAAATATACACACACTATTTCGTCAACATGCTATCTTACTTCCTATTGCAGGTTAAACTAAATAATTTTTAATATAAAAAATTATATTTAAGTTATAATATTTCTAATATTATTACAAACTTGAAAATCTCAAATCAAGTTTTTGTTAGGTTTGAATTTTTAATTAAATTATATAATAATTATTTTAATATAGTGTAATCAATTTTACAGGTCTCAAGGTAAAAAATTCAAATAATAAAAAAAAACATAAAAAACAAACAATGAGGAGCTCAATAAATGTTAAAAACATGTTAGAACTTTTTAAAACAACTGGAATTTATATTTTTTTTTAGGAAAATAATATATTAAATCTATTCTGGTTAACATAGGTTAACTTGTCAAACTCGTGACTTGTATTATGAATTTCAATTGGTTTAATAATATTTTTTTAGTTTAATTATATGATAAAAAAATAAATATCAATTCAGAATTAATATAATATTAAAAAATAAAATTCATCAAAAACTCAATGTTAATAGTAAAAGGTAAAATTGAAAAACAAAATTCATCAAAAACTCAATGCTTAAAGGGTTTTTTTGATTTTGTAAAAATAAGTTAGGCTAAACGCGTGCAAACCTGAGTGGCCTAACAAATCAGATTCTTGAAAAAATACCATCATAAAACAACTTTTATCAAATAAAATCTAACAACACCAAGTTCAATTATATTTTATTGCTAGTATCATTTTCTTTCTCTTTCGCAATTATTTGATAATTTTTTTCTTTAACAAAGGGACTACAAAATAAATAAAATAAATTTTCAGTTTAAAATAAAAATTATAATGAATTTCAGGTAAGCCACATATTTTTCCTTGTTTTAATTTAAAGCTTGATTTGATATAAGTAGAGGGTAAAAGAATACAATTAAAAGGGAAAAAAATTTAAAAATAAATTGGACAGGAGGTTAACTGTTCATATACTGTTTATACGAGTAGTGGCTGACCTTATACTTTTTTTGGGTTTTGGTTGATACACCTCCTTTTTATATATATATATATATATATATATGGTTTTTGTATAATATTTCTTTTAAAAAGCAGAAACTATTACATGTTTTTTAAGATGCGTGTCACAAGGTTTTGGTCTCTCTATTTTTTTATTATTGTTTTTTTCCCATGAGCATATAATTTTCCAGATAGGGTCCTTTTCTTGTAGAGTAGGACTTTTCTTGTTTGTTTCCTCACATTTGATATGTAGCATTTTTGCGAATGCGAATATTGCGTTTTGAAGCGGTCCATATACATGGACTGCTAGCTGGGTAGGCACTGAATTTAAAGATATCGCAACGCGTAAACGTTCCATCTGCCTCAGCTACATTGAAATTTATAATAACTTTCATGGTTGCTGTTCTGGGATTATTTTATTTGTTTCTTCAGAGCAAGTGCTCGCAGTTCCATCTGCCTAAGCTAGGATTTAGTTTAACAAGGACGCCCAACGTTTTTAATCAACATAAATATAAATCAGACAAATTATTACATGCCATTGTTTTTAATTTTAAGAGGTGATTACTCAGAGCATATACTTATGAAACTAGTCTGGTGCCCATGCTTATCCGGGGGCAGATTATTTTTTTTATAGAATAATAATTTTAAGTACTAAAATAAGCTAAAAAAATTGATATAAAAAAAATAGATAAAAATAAACTTTTAATAATTATGATAATTAGAATTAATCAAACTCAAGATATTAAGCTAAACTTGCTGTAAAGATTACAAGATTCAATTAACCTAGTAAAATAATAAAAAAAATTATATTTTTTAAAAAAAAATCATATTAACTTTTTAGATTCGTAATTTGAGTCATTAGACCCAAAACACTTAATCTGAAAAAACTATAAAGTTCAATTCTCAATCAATTAAATATTGACGGATAAAATAAAAAATATTATTTAATCAAAACTAAAATACAAAAAATATGTATATATTTCATTGATAGTGAAATTTAAAAAATTAGTAAAAGGACAAAAAATAAAAAAATCAAAATCAAAATTGACAAAAAATATTATAATTAAATGGTGAAACTAAAAAGACTAATAACATGTACAAAAAGGTCAACAAAGAAATTAGAAATCAAAATAATGAAAAAACAATTAAAAAAATAATACCATTAATTTGAATTAAAGAATGAAATTAAAAATAACAAAAAAAATCAAGAAAAAAATCAAGAAAAAAAATAGGAATCTAAGGAATGAAGGCCACGATGAAAATATAATATTTGATAAATTACAATTGAAAGATAAAATTAAGAATAAATAAAACTTATATAAAAAAATTATGATAAAAAAATAGAAATTAAAAAAAAATAAAAACCGAAGTTGCTAACAAATTAAAAGGCTAAAATACAATTCTTTTTTTTTTTAAAAATACATATTAGAGTTAAACTAGATGACTCATAACGACACTTCTAGCAATATAGTATAAGAGTATTTTTTTTTTTTAATATTGAGAAACATCTTATGCAATGCTTCAAGTACACATACTCTTCTCATGTATTTCCAAGTGTTATAGACATGTTTTTATTTTCTTTTATTTACCTAAATACATAATTGCTCCCGAGTTAACTTTGTAATTTAAAAAACTATTATGAAAAAAATACAAACACCTCTTGATCTCATATTTATATTTTTTTTATTTTACAGGTAATTTTATAGTTTTATTGTGCATTTTAATTGTATATTTTTAGTGAAAAATAATAGATTATATATTTTCTTCAAAATATGATCTTTTGAATACGAAAAAGGGATATACGATTGAATGGATCTCATAGAAGTATGGTCTTCGTCAACATCTAGAATAGAGAAGAAGAAATCCTTCCATGAATGAATACCATCTAAAAAGTCAAGTTTCAAATTCTTCACTAATAAAAAAGAGGATCGCGTTTGATTCATCTATTTTTTTACGTTAATTTCTTTTAGTTTTTAAAACATAAGCCTAACAAATTCATTGATTTCTATTTTGAAAATTTATATTTGATAAATATGTTCTTTCTTTCATGGAAAAACATTTTTAAAATAAACAAAAAAAATCAAAATTAAAAATTAAAAAAATAACTAATTGTCATCATGTAAAATATTGTGGAATATGAGAAGCACAGTGGATTTATAGTTTTTGTGGTCACTTTATGATTTTTTTTATGATGATAGCTTAACATTTTTTTTCATTGAATATTTTAAATTAGATTTTATAATTTATTTTAAATTAAATGAGATTATTTCAATATTAATACAACACCTGATGATGGATTGATAATTAATTTTGTGAAAAGAATAATTTTGTTGCTTGTGAAAAAATATTCAAAGGATTAAATTTGATAAGGGGGAAACAATAAAAGTTTTTTCATTTATAGTTTTAAAAAATGTTTTTTAAAAAACATTTTTTTATTTTTTTTTCAATTGAATTTTTTTTCCCTTGAGTTTGACAATGTAACATTTTAGTCTTAAATTTTATTTGATTTATATTTTAGCCTCTAAATTTAAAAAAAGAGAGAGATATTCATCAAAATCAACAAAGAAGGGAGAAAATAATTAATTAATGAGATTCCATGAACAAAAACACAAATTTGATATCAATGTACTTCTCTTGATGAGAGAAGTGCCATTGAAGTTTTTTAGCTTTTATGTCGTTGAAGAAAAAAGTTGATGAGGGTTAGAAAAAATTATTTTTTATTCAATTTTATATTTTTGAATTAGTTTAGTGGTTTCTTAAATAGTTAAATTAATTAGGTTATTAGATTCCAGTAAGGTTTATTTGAATTTTTTTATGTTAAAATATATTATAATATGAATGCTTTGGTTCAAAAAACTCCAACATCATTTTTTGATAGAAAGATTATTTTACTTTATTTTATATTTTTGAATTAGTTTAGTGGTTTCTTAAATTGTTAAATCAATTTGTTTATTGAGATTTTAATAAGGTTTATTTTAAGTTTGTATGTGAAAATATATTATAATATGAATATTTTGGTACAAAACAAAACTCCAACATCAATTTTTGATAACGTCATTATGTATTAAAAGCATTGCTTTTATAATTTTTTTAAAAGAAAATACAATTAACAAGTCATCTGTTAATAATTTTTTTTTAAATTATTATGTATATGATATGCTAAAAAAACTTCATGAATATTCAATGAAAATAAAGTTTCTATTCTTCAAATTTTGTAGAACTTATGACATGATGTTATAATATTTATTAATTTTTTTCCCTTGAACCATATACAAGATATTTAAACATTATTTTGATATTTAAAAAAAATTGAGATCATGATAGTTTTTTTTTTGAAAAACAATTATTACAATTAAAAAGACATAATTTGGTTAAAAAAATAAAGAAATTAATTAATAAGAAAATAGAGTTTAGATTAAAGAAATATATTTTAATAATTTTGTTTGTTGTCTTTCAAGCAAATACCTTATTATTGTTTAATTAAATAAAAAAATTAATTTAATAAAGCAAGGTTATTTAATACGGTTAGGGTCATGATTTAGATAATAAATTAGGTTGGTTAAACTAATTTGATTTTTGTTTTTTCAAACATGAAAATTTCATTACTATATGTTACCACCATTAAGAAAATAGCTAAATAAAATAAAAAAAAACAATAAAAATAGTATCAGATATTTTATGAACAAATCAATTTTATTTTTTAAAAAAGCTCTTTTAACCCACAAACCTAAACATAAACAAAATTATTAAATTAAAAAAATAAACTCATGCAACTAAATCTTAGTGACTCTCGGCTGACTAAATGATTCGAAACCTGATTTTATATGTAAAGTTTATAAAAAAAAAAGATATTAGAAGCATTTAAAAATGTTATTAAAATTATCTTATAGATATCGTAGTCATATAATATTATAACTTTTAATTCAGTTAATAGCGTCGAGAGAGTATTCGGTACATTGTGTTTCTAAAAATTTTAAATTTTATTTTTATTTAAAACAATATTTTTTATATTTTTATATCATTTTTTATATTAAAATTAATTTTTAAAAATTTAAAAATTTTATTTTAATATATTTTAAATAAAAAATAATTTAAATTATTACTATCGTCACAATCTCAACCCCACCTCAATGAACCAAACCGCACAATCACGCTTTTACAAGGTGCATAGAAGCAAGCAATACTCATTCGAGGAGCTTTTTGAATTGCGAAACCTATACCACATTTAATTTCTTATACACATAGAACAATACAAAGCATATAGAAAACTTCATTCATGACCTTTTAAAACTACGTCAATTTTTGAAGATCATGGTTTGCTATTTCCAGAATTATCTACATTCCACCTTAACAGTCCTAGCTGAGTCAATCTAGGACGTTATGAGTTTATTATTATTATTATATATATGTATAAACATTAAAGCAACATAGTTTTTAACTTTTTCTTGTTAAAAAACCCAAGCTATATATCCAGAAGTTCTTTACAGCAGCATGCCAACAACTGACTAGTTATTTTTTTTTTATTTATATAGGGTGTTCGGGCCAGGTTACGTGCATCACAACTAATTTTTACGGTCCATTAAATATCTTGTAAATCTAGTAGGCATGTAAGACACCGTGGAGACTAGTTATTTTCTAAAGGTAAACATTAATATCATTTTCTTTTTCCCCACCATCCCACCCCACCCGACACACACACATGTACGTGTGTAATAGAATCAAATCGTATCTTATACGGATCAATTTGAAGCTGTTTGTTGATGCAGTCTTTATAATCTCAGTTTGTTTATTTTATTTTCAAATGAAATTGATGAATTTAGCTACGGTCAGGATGCTTACATATTTCAGAAAAAACATGACCATCTATTGGATATAACTTTTATCATTCATTTTGAATTCAATAATCAGAGACTACTTGAACAAAAAAAAAAATAACAAGCTTATTTATCTCTGTGATAATTACTTATTTATTAAGTTTATTATCTGTGAATGTTTATTATCTCTGTGATAATTACTTATTTATTAAGTTTATAGGATGTTCAATGAATCCAAAACTTAATCGTGATATGTATAAATTGATGACACCAAGATTTAAGAGAGCCGTGCTTAATTTTGTGCTGTAGTCACTGTTACATGGTAATCTCCAAATCAAAAGAAATGTATAATAGATTATGATTTGGTCATTATCAAGGTAAAGCGCTTTAAGAAAAAGCACTAGGACGTATTGGACATTTTGACGCAAAGAATGACCAAATTTGAACTAGAAGCTGGAAGCAGACATTATGAAAGCTAGCCAAAGAACACAACTTTTTTTTCTAGGAGCTCACTTTGGTCTTCCAAAGTTTTTAGGGACTCGTTCTTGGAACAAGCAACAACATCAGCAACGAAATGACATGTTCAGGAGAAACTCTTGTTAGCTTGTTCAACAATATCTCAAGCTCCTCCTTCCTTCTCCTCCTCCTCCTCTACTTCTCCTCCAACTTGCTTCTTAAGCTCATCAACTTCATTGGCAGCTATCCTATAATCCAAAGGTATCATGGCGCCAGCCCCCCTCCCTCTTAACAACAGAATATGTTCAACTTTCTTTTTTCTTGTTTTGCAGAAACCGAAATGGATATGAATATAATTTCTCTGATGAAGATGAGGAAGAAGAAAATGAAACGTATAGTAGGTACTACGTTCAGTCCATGGAAAAAGAAAACCTTGCAGGCGGCATAGTTCATGGTGGTGAACGTGAATCAGCACTTCAGTTTATGCCGCCCAAGAACAGCACCCATACAAATGTTGAAGATTTCATAAGCTCGCCAGAGGAACCCTTACTTGAAGGCCAAGATGGTAGTTTTGCTAGTGAAGATATGCTTTCTGTTCTTGTCCCAGTAGGTTCAGAATCAGAACATGATGGTGCAGATATGGTCGAAGAAGAGATGCCGACAAGTGACACAGATTCGTTTCATGATTCTGTCCCGAATCTACACGGACCCACCGCTCCGATCACCAAAGACTTGCACAAAGGTAGTTTCATGGACAGTGACGAAATCCGTGGCGGTATGTGGCTATTTTCATCGCATATTCTTCTCTAAGAAAAGTTTGTTACATTAGTTACATGTTATACTTGCAATACTTCCATTAGTCCTCATATTCTTGGGATGTTTTTCTTGCAAAAGACTGCATTAATCAAGAAATTGAAAATAAAAAGACAGATACAAATTTCTCCGTTGATGAAAAGTTTCTGGTTTTTGCGCCAACCCGGTTGGAATCAAGGAAACTTCAAGTTCAAGAAAAGGACGAGGAAGAAATATTTGGTGACTCGTGCACCGTGGGTTCAACTTCTAAGAGTTCCTCTGAATGGAGGAGCTCAATCAAGGATTCAGGAACTGAGGATCCATTCTCTTCTTCATCGCGAAGAAGTTGCCCCAGGTGGGAATCCTACACAGTATTCCAAAAATATGACGAAGAGATGACGTTCCTAGATAGAATTAGTGCTCAAAAGCTTCATGAAACAGGTAATTTTATTTTAGTACTTTGAAATGTCAATGTTCCTGCGTTACAGATTTTGTCATAATTCTTTCAGAAAACTCATTAATTTCAAATGAGATTCCTGCTTTCAGATTCTCTTAGGTCCATCCAAGTGAATCCAAGATCAATTTCAGATAGGATTGTTCACAAGTTTTCGACTATAAAAAAGAAGCCTTCAGACATCCGCCAAAACCCGTACCATGAATTGGAAGGTGCCTATGTAGCTCAAATTTGCTTGACATGGGAAGCACTTAATTGGAACTACAAGAACTTTGAACGCAAAAGAGCTTCGCAACCCGACTTCGATCCTGGTTGTCCTGCACATATTGCGCAACAGTTTCAGCAATTCCAAGTCCTTTTGCAGAGATATGTCGAAAATGAGCCTTATGAGCAAGGCCGGAGACCTGAGGTTTATGCTAGAATGAGGCTTTTAGCACCAAAGTTGCTCCTGGTGCCAGAATATCGAGGTATGCATTAAACGAAAGCCTGATCCTCTGTATACATCTCATCATCTCAGGAAACAGAAGAAAAGAAGAACAAAGAATATTTGCCATTAGAATAGGTTAATTTCTTATATCCTTCAAAACCATTAGAATTTGGGTTTATATCTTTCCCAAAGCACATTGGAAGGCTTACTAGACCTTAGATTATACAGGAAGAATAACCTTCTTTCATCCCATGAAATTTCCACAACCTAAATTATAACGAGATCTGAATTCAAGATTCACAGTCAAAATTTACATGTTCAAGCCATTAACATGCAATTTTCAGAGTCTTTTTAATTCCCTATCGCTTCTCTTTGTTAATCTGAAATTCTAGATGTAGGGTTTTTAGCATGGGTTCAGTCAGCTTACTTTTCCTTTCTGTATGCCTAGATTTCTTAATTTCTTTTATTTTTTTATTTCAAGATTCTGAAGATGATCAGAAGGATGATGTTAACTTTGGCTCAAGAATTTCATCAGCTGCATTTCAAATGATAATGGAAGATGGAATCCGAACATTCATGAATTTTCTCAAGGCTGATAAGGAGAAAACCTGCCAGATAATTATGGCATTCTTTAGGCGAAATAGAAGGGATTCAGTGGATCCGGTTCTTCTTCAATTAATGAAGAAAGTTAATAAAAAAGTAAGCTTATAAAACTCTGCTTCTCGCTCTCATGTCATGGTATACTATTAATTATGAGAGTTAATTATGAGAGTATTATTCTGAAACTAATCCATGAATGCTTTGACATACTATATCTGTGCAGAAAAGGATTAAGCTTAAAGATCTTCGCCGCGGTCGCACTTGCATAAGGAAAAGAAAATTAACAGTGGAGGAGGAGATGGAGATTTTGATGGGACTTATAGACTTAAAACTCGTCTCTAGAGTATTGAGAATGTCTGAAATGAGTGAAGAACAACTGCATTGGTGCGAAGAAAAAATGAGCAAAGTGAGAGTATTGGATGGGAAACTTCAAAGAGATTCCTCGCCACTTTTTTTCCCTGCGCATTGACCCCCACCAGTGCTGCTTGATGACTAGATCATGAATGTGTCGTCACTGCAAAAAAAAAAGATAAGAAAAATGATCATCGTAGGCACCCTTCTGTAAATACTGTAAAATAATGTACATGGAAGGGCCGCCTCCAAATCAAAGTGATTACATGTGAGTGACATGGATTTTGGAATCCAAGATAGAAAGTACAGAGACGTGTCTGCAGAATTTGTGAGCTTTAAAAGTGAAGGACCAGAGGCAAAGCAAGGAACACGAAGATAGAGACAAGTTTAGCTTTAGTCACTTTAGCTTTTTCATTAGGATTTATCTACAAGGGATTTGAGCTGATTCAAAAGAAGAGAAGAGAGGAGCTTTTACACATGCATGGAGTGAAGGAATAATAAAAAGCAGCACATGGTGCCCTCAAAGAATTGTCCACAGTTCTTGTTGCAGAATGAAAAATAAGCGTTGTCATTGGGCTGTATGTTATTAGATCAATTTGTGGGTGACTTTTAAGAGAGAGTATTGACTCGGAAGATATCATACAATAAATTATTATCTGATATGTGATATGCATTTAGAAGGTCTGATTGGTGAGCTCAACACAATCTGCTTTGCCATTGGCAACTTTACCTCGTCCTTTGTATTAATTAGTCGTCCAAATTGCATGTCTACAGAGTAATAACATCCTTTAACTACAGAGTTAGCTTAACTGTAAAGTTTTAGGCTTGATTTTTAATAATTATGAGGTTGAATTTTTTAAAAATTATTAAAAATTTATATAATTATTAATTTTAAAATTTAATATATATATATAAATTAATTTAGACATCCATATTAATTTAAAAAAATAAATAAATAATATTTATATCCAAAAATGATTACCTTGTACAGTCTATGTCGACTAATTTAGGATTTGGTACAAATTGGTCCTCGACAATATCAGGCCATGCACGTTTCCTTTTGCTTGGGACACTTATGCTGGCGTCATACATGCTTGAGGCACACAAGATGCCGCTCTGAAAATGACTACAACTAAACAAAAAATTATCACTATTTTTTTATGATGAAGTCCTCCTTTTATTTATATTATAATAAAAGTT
Organism: Populus ilicifolia; assembly: GCA_015708895.1. Lineage (NCBI taxonomy): Eukaryota > Viridiplantae > Streptophyta > Magnoliopsida > Malpighiales > Salicaceae > Populus > Populus ilicifolia. Next base: position 381,570 of record SRLM01000381.1, on the reverse strand, counting down.
AAATAATATAGAAAAATCATTATAGTTTAAGATATTTTTTAAATAATATTTTTATTTTTAATTTTTTATCTTTTCATGAGTAGATAAATATTTTTTTGGTTTTTTTTACAGGTTTTCAAAATTTTCAAGTATAGTCAAATAACAAGTTAACCTTAGAAAAGATTAAAAAAAAAAAACTTTGCCTTTGAAATTATTTTGGTATTTTACATGAGTATTTTGTGTAATTAAGAGGATCACGAGAAGTATTTTAGTATTTTCTCTATATATTTGTTATTTTTTAATCAAAAAGATGCGGATGTGTGTTCCTCACGTTCCAACAAGTGGGCAATATCCGTGCTATTAAGAAAGCAGGTATAACGCTTTCTAATGGTCAAATCCGGTTATTCACTATTTAATTGGATGCATAAACGTACCCCTTCCACATAGTATAACACATGTAGATATCTAATAATTAGATTGCGCTAGTAATTGTTTGTTTGTCTTTTTCCTTTTTTTTTTCTCTCTTCTAACAACTAAAGTGTGTGCTTCTACTTTTTGTTTGTTGTATGTCAAATCAAGCATGACAATCAAATCCAAACATTTAGGTTAAAAAAATTTAAATTTTTTCAAAGCATGATTGAATTATAAAAACAAACATTATCTTATTCAATCATGATTTTTTATTCATATGTAGTAAAACTTATTTGCAAACTCTTTTTTGTTTGTACAACTTGTTTTATAAATTTGTTATATTTGAAGAGGAAGGAATGAAAAACAATGTTGAATTCTAAATGATTTATTTCAAGTCTTTATAAAACTTGTTATATTTGAAGAGGAAATAATGAAAAACAATGTTGAGTTCTAAATGATTTATTTCAAGTCTTCAAAAATAAACTTTTTTTTACATGTATCGTAGATAAAAATATTAATTTTATGTTTCCATCCAATTATTGGATAGTTTTTTAAAGGATCATGCTTTTTTAAAATTGAGATGTTATTGCATGATCTAATTATCAAAGTTTATTACAAGTATAATATTTTATGTTATAACAATTACTATATATGAAAATTTAAAATATATGATTATAATAGAAAACTTTTGAATTGATACAATATGTTGTAGGAAAAGAAAATATTGTATATGTAAAAGATTTATTGTCCTTTTAACTATCTTAATTTATGCACTTTTATAGATGATTTCTTCACTAAAATTAGATATTAGTAAAAACAATTGAGTGAATTTTAGGATACATGTGGTTAATATCCAAAATAGAAGAAAAAACTATAGGAAAGATAAAAATATATTTGGTTAAAAAGATAAAGATGAAAATATAAAATAAATATGTTTTTATAATAATTATAAGTGAATTCCTATATTTTCAAAATAAAAAACACATAGGTCTAGTATGATTACTAGACTCAAAGCACTTGAGTCTAACAAAGAGTTGATTAAAGGTTTAAAAATTAATTCATTTGATCACATTTAATAACACTATTAAAATATACTCTTAATATTTAAAAAAATTGATATTGACTCACTACGAGGCGCATGCCAATGAACTAGTGGTTATCTACTTTCAGGCAATGTTCAAGATATTTGTTTGCTTAACTTTCAAGAATCTTCATATTCTCTTTCTATTCTTTATCTTTGTTAGGATAAAGGAAGATAGTTTTGCTCTTTTATACATAAATATCATTGTTAATTGATTGTAAGGAAAATTAAAAAAATCACATAATTTGATTAATATATAAATATGAGTAAAAAAACAAGAAGAAGAATTCAAAAACTAAAAAGAGATGAACCGAAAAACAAAGAGAAAGAGAGAGAAAAGAAAATGAAAAGAAATGAAATAGATGGATCATAGGTGATGGTGTTATTATGTTTTAAAGATAAAATCATATTTTGATATACATGATTGTTTTTGTTAATTATAATTTTTAAATGTTTATATTGATAAAGAGTTGAAGTTTATGTTTTCGAGTTTAATGAATTAATTGTTATGGGTAATAAATTGATTGATTTTGTATAGTTTTGTTAGGAATATTGATTTGAGATTCATTTGGTTTAATTGATGTATTAGGGATAAGAAATCTTAATAAAAAATAGTATTGAATTCTAGAAAATCTAGTTATGAGTTAGACAATGATAAAAATTATACTCAAATCCTTGATTTGAAAAAATTACAGTTTAGTTCCAAAACTTTAGAAAATTTACTATTTTACCCTTGAAACATATTTTGGGATTCTAGAAAAAACTTATTATGGTGTTAAAGATGAAGAATTCCAATTCAGCCATTGATTTATGATATTTCTAATTTAGTCCCTGATTATTATAAAATTACAATTTGATCCCTATTTTTTAGGAAACAATATAATTTATCCTTGATTGTAAAAACATGTTTCTATTGAATTTCATATTTATTGATAGTTGATTATCAATTTTACTTGTTTTTTTGGAAATTCAAGTTAATTTTATATTTTGTTTAAATATATTTGAGATTATATGGGCACTATATACGACTTCTTTGGAACATGAAAGAAAACAAAATGCAAAACTAAGAGGTTCAATCAAATACATTCAATAATGAGTATCAATCCAATAAACATTGTTCAATCTCAAAATCTCATCACAAAATATATCAAATCAATAATAAATAAGATAATTATTTAAAAGATATTCAATAATTCCAACACTTTGCAATGAACATCAAAGCTATCAAAATTTTATTGGTAAGCATGAAATTTAATTTAATAGCATATAAAGGCATTTTTTATAAGAAAGATAAATCTTAGATGTCTAAATACTTATTAAATGTTCAAAGACAAATCTTTTATAGGTGTCTAAAAAGATTTTACTAGTTAATAAAACTTAATTGGTGTCACTTTTAGGTCTAGTTCAAGCATTAATAGGTAAAAAGGTTTTGCCAAACTTTAGGGCAAATCCTACCAATCAAAAATTTTTATATAGTTCTATAACAAATATCTTTTCTAGGAAACAACCCTTAAATAAAAATCAAACGTAGATTCAAAAATAGACCTTCTATGGGTGGTTGAGGAGAACAAAAAAAAACTGAATAGTTGCAAAACAATGCTGGATCAAAAGAAACAGTATTAATATATGGCAGTTATGTATTAATAGAGGTTGTCATGTTTGGTGCGTCAGTCCATGCATTATCCATATTTGATTGGTGCGTGAAAGGGCTTATAAGTCACTAATGACGGGTGAGGGGGACCTGACCCTTGAAGGTTAGATGGTTATGGTTATTTCATTGTTATCTTTTTTTTTTCTTTCTAGTTACTCATACAAAGATCATTGGACTATAGGGCTTATATAGTTGTGTATTACTCATTAAAAAGAGAAATGGCAATGTTCTTGTCTTGTTTGGTGTTTGGAGGTCTAATAGGAAAAATCAAATAAATAAGTTTTGATGGTTGTTTTCTCCGTCTTCTCAATCTATAACAATGCAGGGGTCATCAATTTCAATTAATTAAGGAATTTTATAGAGGATTTTGAGATCAAAATAATGATGATAATTTTGTAATATATAAAGATAAGAAGTGAGAGAGATTAAAGAGGAAGTTTTGGTTTTGAAAAGCAAAAGATAGGCTATATTTTTTTTATGGTAAAAAGGTAGTAGAAGATGAATAGTATTTTTATAGAGTTTATTTCTCCATCATTTAGCTTATATTCTTTCAAAACAAAATTACAGTGGCTCTCATCTTTGGTGGCTTAGGTTTTAGGGTTTTTTTGTTAAAGTTTTGATAAAGTGTAAGGGGAAAGATGATAAATAGTCCCCTCTTTTCTCTCTCTTTTTTTTTCCTTTTTTTTAGTGCATTCTCTCTATTTATAGTAGTGGTTAGAGTTTTAGTAGAAAATATGATGAATAGTTTTTTTGTGTGGTAGGCCTCTCTCCAGTATTCACTTATGATTTATAGCCTATAAATTTTATCTTCTTTTTAGTTTCTTGATCCCCAAGTAACTTAATTTTATTTTGATCTTTTTATTTTATTTTGAACATTAGCTCTTTGTTTATTTTCCTTCTATTTTGATTTTGATTTTACTTATTTTTCACTTCTCTTTTACGAGCTAATCAATCATTACATAAACCAATTTTTTTTCTAACCACAAATTTAAAAATATTTGATTAAATAGTATATGTCCTAGACACTCAATGCTCTCAAAACTAGGTCTAGGTTACTTCTTACAACTAGTAAAGCTCATGCCATCAACATCAAATTTTTACAGTAGACCATTGGTTCTCCTAGTCTTTTCAAGAAGATTTATGTTTATGAATCTATACTAAACGTATAGATTTAAATTTATATATATACAACCTTGACTTTTTTCCTTCACATGTAAGTAAATTCAAGTATTGGGAGATCCTTTTTTATTCTAAGGGATTTTTCTTGTTTTCAAGTCTTTTTTAGTTAAGAATGTTGTAAGTTTTTTCCAACCTCTTAAGTTGAGATTTCTACTCAAATATGTCATGTTTAAGTACTAAGTAAAATAAAAAGAAAGAAATGAAAATTTATTGCAAAGAGTTTTTCATATAGAAGCTATTAACCTTTTATTAGATAAAAAATTTTTGATGAATATACAATTTCTACTTAAATGTGTCATTAACTTAAATTTAGTGATAAACTTCATTAAGAAGGTGAGAAGGGACATTTAAAATATCATAGTTTTGTCAATAAATTATTCCATTAAATAACTAAAGATAATACTTGGAATTTAACTTGTTAAGAAAAGAATAAATATCTTTTAATCAAATAGGATATAGATTCTAACTATATTATTGAAACCAAAAAGTTAATATATGGGGTTTCATGCAATAAAAATAGATTTTAATAAATAAAAGCTAAGTAGAAACTAATATCAAAATAATAATTATGCAAAGAAAAGTTTAAAAAAAGAGGAGATATAACAAGTTGTAGATATTATGGTAAATAACAATAGATTGAAAAAATAAAATTTTTAATTGAAAAATCCTAATTAGATTTTTATTTAGGTAAAAATAATACTAGAAAATATTGGCTTATGCTAAATAGAAGAACAAATTCATAGATACAAATTATATACAAATAGATTACAACCAAATTAGCTTCAAATGAATCTTCTATAATAGACAATAAATGAATATCATTAAAGCCAAGCATTAATATTGATAATGTTATAGTTTTCTTTTATTTTTTTAATTTTTCTTTCCTTTTCCACAATTATTATATTTTTTTTTTATTTTCACCATTTTCTTGTTTTTTACCTTATTGTGTTTTTTAATAAGTCATTGTAAATAAAAAAAATAATTGAAGCAGTTATTTATGTTTTTTAATAAACTGACAATCATATATAATGTAATGTATATAGACAAACATGGATAGTGTTTAGCAACCCATTTGCTAAATATATATTAATGATATAAAAAGAAGTTCAAGAAAAAAACTTATAAAAAAAAATCATAGAAAGAGAGAGAGCCACAACCTAAACTAACTATCTTACAGTCATCTTATTTGGGCCAACAACCCGAACAAGGATTGTAACTCTTTTTTCTTTCTAAGTGCTAGCTTGAAAAGTACTTTGGGTTCTAACCCAATATCATGAAAAACTCCCAGCTCCTAGCACATATCTATATATACTTTTTTCAAATTCTAAGAAGTCAGAATACGGTGCCATACACCACCCATATATATATATATATATATATATATTCCATGATTTATTGATATATTCATTATAAATGCATCATTTATACAAGGTTAGCACAATCTTTTATAAGTTAATGGTTGAATACTGCAAATATACATCACATTCAATGTAATCTGACACTTCCTTTCTTGATTAATGATTGTTTCTAACCAACTTGTCACTAACATTCATAAACTACTTCACCAATAACATGCTAGACACTACATCCAATGATGGGTACTAATATTTTTACAAAAAATTTTTATGCAACTTCTGAAGTGAGCTAATATAACCAAGTTTTATAAATATATTGGATTATAAAGTAAACAAAATATGTTAACTTTTTCTCAAACTTAACACTTTTTAAAACTTATATTTTCTCTCAATTTTCTTGTATATATTTGGTTTTTATCTCATACAACTACAAATTTAAGCATCAAAGAATCACTTGTTCCATAAAAAACTTATTTTTTAGACAAACTTTAAGTCACTAATCAAATCACTAATCAAACCCAATAATAAGTAAGCCTTAACATAAGGCCCATATCAAGCCTACTCATCTTGTCTTATAATCTTACTTCATGAAAAATCCATTTTCTATGTAGATTGATGTTTTCTTTCAAATGCAGGAGTGTCAAAGTAATAAATAACCTAGTAAAACTAGGGTCAAACCACATGGAGTTTAATTGTATAAGTTATAAACAACAACAACAATAACAACAACAATAATAAAGAAAAAAAGAAGAAGTTGATGAGAATTTTAAGATGAAAGATTAATGTGAGAATCAAGCAATGATAAAAATAAATATCAAGATTAAAGAATCTACCAATGGTATTTCAAACAAGTATAGTATAAACTCTTTTTATTACTCAACTAGAAACTATACATAAAGGAGGTTTCAATCGGGTTATAAATTGTTAAAATGATTACATTAGTTATCTTATTTGAATAATACTAATACTTATAAATGTTGTTAGGTATTTATAATTATAACTTATGTCAACAATAAATGAAGTTCCTTCTATGACATAGGTGTAAGTTATATCATACGGTTGACTATAAAAGTGTCAAGTATTTATTATACCAAATGTTATATAACATAAATCTAAACCAACCATTTATCAAGCAAAGTACTAACAGTGAACAAGATAACAAATACTAAACATGTTAGGATCAAATATTAAAATCTATGTTGAGTTTACATTATACTTATTCTTACATCATTAGTGTAAGCTTTTCACCTTAATATAATAAATTTAACTAAACATAATAAAAGAAGAGAAGCATAAATAAACAAGATAATAATATAAATAAGATATAAGTTAACTAAGTAAAGGAAAGGAAATGAAAAGTATAAATAAGAGATTAATGAAAGAAAAACTTAAACATTACAAAAATATAAAGAGAGAAAGCAAGAATATGATCTTGATCTAAAAACCAAGATGCCTAAATGCATAGCAAATACCTTTTTTTATTGGCTAAAATTAAAAACTATTGATTTATTGACTAATTGTTGAGTGGGTGGTCATATCATGACTTGGTGACAATCTTTATTTTCTTGTATGAATCCATATAGACTTTCGCATGAATTAAGAAATTGTCTTAACTTTCCAATAAGAAAAAATTTGAGGTTATTTGGACTTCTAGAACTCAAGATATGGGCTGAACACTGAACAATATCTAGATTGTATGATGTATTCAGACTTCTCTGTTGTTGCTAAGATTTGAACTTCCAAACATCATAATTGAGTTTTGCATTCCTATAAATATTTTAGACCTATATCTTAGCTTTTTATCCATATAAAGCAGAACTAAATCCATGTTCTATAGCTGTAGATATGACTTAATAATTGAACAATGTTCTAGTTTAGATTGAACTAGCATTTATTTTCTAAACTTCACCTTCTCTGTCTTCTCAATTTCAATCATTGAACTCATCAATCAATCCTTTGATTGGTTTGATGTCAAATGTTTAGTGCCTTTTTCATCCTCAATTTCTTCTTGTTTAATTATGGCATGAGCAAATGGAGGTGCTGGCAAGGAATCAGTTTTTTCTTTACAATGTTCAAATTCAACCCCTTCCTTACCATTAGAGATTGACTCATCATCTATCTCACAAGTTCAAAAGTGTGTTTTTCAATATCCTTACCACTATAAAGAGTGATAATTGATTTAGTTTGATTTATATGTTGGCTTCCAAAACTATTTACATTTGCATTGAATTGCGCTTTAAGATTTTGTTATGGTTGATATGGAAACTTATATTTGTCTTGAAAACTAAAAGCAGATGTCAATTTTATAAGAATATCTTTAAATTATTTTATTCTTTGAGTAAGTTAAGTGTTGATTGTCTCTTACATTTCACTAAATGCATACAAAATTTCCTTAAGATTTCCTCTAGGAGTTGGATCATAAGCCATTAGAATTTTAAAAATTATAATGTGCTTGAAATAGTGGCTATGAAGTTTATGCATCACTTTTCCAATTGAAATTTAGGTGATTTCTCCAACAAGAGTTGTATGTTTGCGAGTATGGGTTATAATTGGACCTTTGAAAACTGTTTAAAGCATGATGGAGGCTTTTATTAAAAGAAGGCAAGGTTGGACAATCACTGGTTGAGTGTTCATTTGTTTTACAAATTTGACACGTAATGTCTTAAATAGATTTTAATTGACCACTCTTTTTTAATTCTAGTGCCTCAACTTTTTTAGCTAAAGATGCAAACTTGGTTTGGAGGTCTTGATCTTCCCTAAGGTTGTACATACCTCCACTAGATGTATAAGGTTGAGTTTTACTCGATATCTTATACATGTCTAAAGTGTCCTAAATTGTAGCAACAATAAAGAAGTCTGAATTAGTCCTATAACTAGCGCACTCTTTACTGTTTGGCCCATATCTGGAGTTCTAGAAGTCCAAATAACCTCTATTTTTTTTTCCTGAAAAGCTGAGATAATTTTCTATAACTTTCATGTTTTCAAGTAGTTCCAATTCTGATGTTATCAATGATACTTTAGCAGACAAGAGAAGATACGGATTGTAACCAAGTTAAGAGTTGGCCACCCACTCATCAATTAGTCATCAAATCAATAATTTCTAATTTTAGCCTATAAAAGGAGGCATTTGTCATGCATTTAGGCATCTTGGTCTCTAGATAAAGATCATATTTTTTCTTTCTCTCTTTGTATTTTTGTAATGTTTAGGTTTTGTTTTCATTAATATCAAGTTTATGCCTTTTATTTCCTTTCTTTTACTTAGTTAATTTTTATCTTATTTATGTTCTTATTTTGTTTATTTATTTTTTTCTTTTATTATGTTTAGCTAAGTTTATCATATCAAGGTGAAAAGGTTACACTAATGGTGTAAGAATTAGTATAAACTTAATATGGACCTTAATGTTTGATACTAACATGTTTTGTAGTTGTTATCTTGTTCACTCTTTAATACTTTATTTATTAAATGACTAATCTAGATTTATGTTGTATAACACTTGGTATAACAAATGCTTGACACTTTTATAGCCCATATTATATGGTATAACCGACACTTGAGTTATGAAAGGAACTTGATTTGTTATTAACATAAGTTATAATTATGAATACCTGACGAGATTTACAAGTATTAGCATTAATTGAATAAGATAACTAATGTAATCATGTTAATAATTTATAATTTGATTGGAACCTCCTTTATGTGTGGTTTTTAATTGAATAATAAGAGTTTATATTATACTTGTTTGACATACTGTTAGTGGATCCTCTAACCTTTGCATTTGTTGTTATTATTATTTAATCCTTATGTTAATCTTTGCATTTGTTATTATTATCATTTAATCCTTATGTTAATCTTTCATCTCAAAGTTTTCATCAACTTCCTCTTCTTCTTCTTCTTCTTTTTTCTTTATTATTATCACTATTACTACTATTATTATTGGTATTATTATTACTATTATTACTAGTATTGTTACTATTATTATTAGTAGTAGTATTATTACTATTGTTATTATTATTGTTGTGTTATTATTATCTATAATTTATACAATTAACCTCCTTGTGGTTCGACTCTAGTCTTACTGGGTTATTTATTACTTCAACACTCCTACATTTGGGAGAAGACATCAATCTTTTTGTCATGTCAAAGCATAGATTTGTTAAATGTTAATGGTTATTATGATAAGTTATTGTCATTTCTTAACCATGCTATGAAATAGGAATTTCTAACATCTTTTGCAGGACAAATCATAATCTTTATTGCTATTGCTGAACAATTGATTGACCAACTATAATATTTCATTATTGTAATTGATCTCTCCATGAATCGCATAAATTGGTCAATTAATAAAAGCCATAAAAAGTTTAGATTAAATTTGAGTCTTCATTTGTGAATCTTTATATCTTTTGCTTTTATTATTGTATTTTATTATTTTTTATATTTGTTTAAGTGTGTTTCAGGTTTGTTAGTGTTCGTTATTTGAGGTGATGTCTTCTACACTCCATCTTTCTACTTTAGAACATTGAGGACAATGTCTCATTTTAATTGGGGGGGGAGAGAGGGTAGTAGGTGATATTAAAAAAAAAATTAACTAACTGTTTTTTTATTTTATAAAGCATGTGCAAAATTGTTGTTACTAGGATGATAGAGTAAAGAGAACTTTTTATGACTCTTGAAACACATCTTAGTAATCATTCTTAACAAGGTCTATTATAATACTTGTTGAAATATTCAGGTTTACAAACTCTAGCATTATTATCACTTAATTCTGCTCATATGCTCATTTAACATGTATTTTTATGCTCATTTAACATGAATTTTTAAACCATAATTTTCACACATACACTTTAACATATGATTGTGGGTTACATATTAGATTATTATATTATTTATGTTCTTTTATTAAAGGTAACAACTAAGAAAAAGGGATAGTATATAATTTGAAAAAAAAATTAAAAAAAAGAGCAAAAAAATAGTGATAATAAAAATATAGATAAGTTTGATTTCATAGCCTCCCTAACCAAAGCAATTAAGTCCGAAGAGGTGTTTTAACACCCAATACCCTAAAGTCAACTAACTTGGAAGCTATTAGCCCAACGCTTGTTACATGGGTTGAGAAAAAAAGCTTAAGAAAATCAAACATTACACTATCTACGTATCAATATCGGTAACTCGAGTTATTAAGCTCACAGGGATGTCTCAACACTTAATGTCCTAAGACCAACTGATTTGGGAGTCATTAGTCGAATGCTTGTTACATGGGTTAAAGATGCATTGTGTTTTAAGTTACATGTATATATATTAAAAAAACAAAAAAAAATCTTAACCCAAGAAAGTTAACCTTAAACATTAGAACAAGAATTTTATTTTCTTCCAAGTAAAGCCTCATAACTATGTGTTGATATATTGAGCACAAAAGAAAGGTTTATTAATATCTTGTTTAAAAGGTATTGAGCAGATATATAAATTTAATGAGAGTTTATTTATCCAGATAGATTAATGGAAGTTAAATGATGAATACCTTGCTTTGTGAAATTTGTAAATTGCTTTTCTATTTTAACGCTTTAATTACTAGGGACTAGTTATAAGCTGGTTGGGGGGTGTGATTAGTACTTAAAAGTGCATTTTTTATTAAGGTTTTATATCATTATTTTACACTTGAAGTATCAATAACTCCTTAACTAAATCATGTTTTATAATAACATATCTAATAATATAAGATACCTTTAATTTATGTTAAATATTCATTTTAAATACAGGCCTATCATATAAATGAAGGATTGATTGATGAATTTAAGAACTGAAATTAAAAGGACAAAGAGATAGTCAAACTTAGAAAAGAGATTTTGGTGCAATCCAAACTAGAATACTATTCAGTAATTAGATCATATCTAGAGTTATAAATCTCAGATTTAGGTCTGTTTTATATGGATATAAAGGTAAGACATAGGCCTACAACTTTTATATGAAGTTTAAGATTTAGAAAGGCCATTTTCAAGTCCAAATTATAGCAACAACAAAGAAGTATGAATTTGCCCTATAACCCGCACACTATTTAGTGTTTAGCTTATATTTGGAGTTTTAGAAGTCTAAATGATCTCTATTTTTTTTTTCTAGAAAGTTAAGATAATTTTCTAAAATTTTTATGTTTTGAAGTGGTTCCAATTCTAACATTATTAATGACGTTTTAAGCAAATAAAAAAAAAATAAGGATTATCACCAAGTCAAGAGTTGGTCACCCACTCATTAATTAGTCATCAAATCAATAGTTCTTATTAGTAGATCCTCTAACCTTGATATTTGTTGTTATCATCGTTTAATCCTTGTGTTGATTTTCCATCTCAAAGTTTTCATCAACTTCTTTTTTTTTTCTTCTTTACTACTACTACTACTATTAGTATTACTATTACTAGTATTATTACTATTACTATTATTAGTAGTATTATTATTATTATTGTTGTTATTGTGTTATTATTATCTATAATTTATACAATTAACCTCTCTGTTGTTCGACCCCGGTCTTGTCAGGTTATTTATTACTTTAACACTCTTGCACTTGAGAAAAAACATTAATCTTTTTATCATGTCAAAGCATTAATTTGCTTGGTGTTATTAATAGTTCAACATAAAGAAAAAATGGTAATGAAGAAGAAAATAATGAAGAAGAAATTTCTAATAATGCTAAAATGAAGAGTAATGGTACTAAAGATGATTTGGAGATTCAAATTGATAATATTGGTGTTGGTACTAGTAATAGCATTTATACTCATAATATTGGTGTTGGTACTAATAATGACATTAATAATCTTTTTGATGCTAATGATATTGATGAATTTCTAAGGAATAATGAGGAAGATGAAGGCAATGAAGCTGGTTTCAGTTTACATAACACACCAACAAATTATTTATTTTAAGTTTGTTAATTATTAGCTAATGAAAAGTTATTTAAATTATATATAAATTTTTATTTCAACCATGTTTTTTAAGGTACTTGAACTATATATGGATTTTTATTTGAAGCATGTATTTTAAGGTGCTATGAATTTTTATTTAAAGCATGAATTTTTTTTAATGTATTTTAAAATTCTTTATAATTTTACATTCTGTTTTTACTATTTGAGTTTGTTTTGTATTTTCTATGCCATGTCAAAATTGCGATTTTAGCAACCTTGTTTGCAAGTATTACATGTTCAATGTCATAGTTCCAAAATTCATGAATCTTATTTTCTTTTTATCATACTCAAGTATAAATTAATAAATTTAGTATATAATTTTATAAGTAAATTTAATGTATGTAATTACACCAAATGAGTTATGGATTTTATATAATAAAAAGAATAATTTATGTAAGAATATTAATGACTAAAAGATTAATGTCTTCTACCAAGTGCAGGAGTGTCGAAGTAATAAATAACTCAGCAAGACCGAGATTAAATCACATGGAGGTTAATTGTATAAATTATATATAATAATAATAATAATAATAATAATAATAATAATATAATAATAATAATAATAATAATAACAACAATAGTAGTAGTAGTAGTAACAATAATAAAGAAGAAGGGAAAAAAAAAAGAAGTTGATGAGAACTTTGAGGTGGAAGATTAATATAAGGATTAAATAATCATAATAACAAATATCAAGGTTAGATGATTTACTAATGGTATGTCAAACAAGTATAGTATAAACTCTTATTATTCAATTGAAAACCACACACAAAGGAGGCTTTAATCAGATTATAAATTGTTAACATGATTACATTAGTTATTTTATTCGATTAATTCTAATACTTGTAAATCTTGTCAGGCATTTATGATTATAACTTACGTTAACAACAAATCAAGTTCCTTTCATAGCTTAGGTGTTAGTTATACCATATAGTATGGGTTATGAAAGTGCCAAGCATTTGTTGTACCAAGTGTTATACAACATAAATCTAAATTAGTCATTTAACAAGCAAAGTATTAAAGAGTGAACAAGATAACAAATACAAAACATGTTAGTATCCAACATTAAAGTCCATATTGAGTTTACATTATACTTATTCTTACACCATTAGTGTAATCTTTTCACCTTAACATAATTAACTTAGCTAAACATAATGAAAGAAAGAAAAATAAATAAACAAAATAAGAACATAAATAAGATAAAAGTTAACTACGTAAAGGAAAGAAAATGAAAGGTATAAACAAGATATTAATGAAAGCTAAACATAAACATTACAAAAAATACAAAGAGAGAAAGCAAGAGCATGATGTTGATCTGGAAATCAAGATGCCTAAATGTATGGCAAATGCCTCCTTTTATAGGTCAAAATTAGAAACTATTAATTTGATAATTAATTGATGAGTGGGTGGCCAACTCTTGACTTAGTGACAATCCTTACCTTCTCTTGTTTGTTCGAAAAGTTATTGATAACATCATAATTGAAACCACTTAAAAACATAAAATTTGTAGAAAATTGTCTCATCTTTCCAGTAAAAAAAAATAGAGGTCATTTGGACTTTCTAAACTCTAGATATAAGCCAAACACTGAACAGTATGTGAGTTGTAAGACAGATACAAACTTCTTTATTGTTGCTATAATTTGAACTTGAAAATGACCTTTTTAAATCTTAGGCTCCATATGAAAGTTATAGGTTTATTTCTTACCTTTTATCTATATAAAGTAGATCTAAATCCGAAATCTACAGCTCCAAATACTGCTCAATTACCGAACAATATTCTGATTTGGACTGCACCAATATTTTTTTCCTAAGTTTGGTCATCTTTTTATCCTTTCAATTTTAGTTCTCAAATTCATCAATCAATCATTTTATTTATTTGATAGGCCTATTAAAATTTACTGAGTTTTATTCTCTAAAAGGCTGATATTAAAATTTATGTGAAAGACAAGTATTTTATTTAAGGGACAATAAAATACTCATAAATGGTCTAATCAATTAGTCTATTATGTTTAAAGACAAGTATTTTATTTAAGGGACAATCCTTATCTTCTCTTGTCTGTCCAAAAAGTTATTGATAACATCATAATTGAAACCACTTAAAAACATGAAAGTTGTAAGAAATTGTCTCATCTTTCTAGGAAAAAAAATAGAGGTCATTTGGACTTTCTAAACTCTAGATATGAGCCAAATATTGAATAGTGTGCGGGTTGTAAGACAGATTCAGACTTCTTTATTGTTGCTATAATTTGAACTTGAAAATGACCTTTTTAAATCTTAGACTCTATATGAAAGTTATAGGTTTATTTCTTACCTTTTTATCTATATAAAGTAGATCTAAATCCGAAATCTACAGCTCCAAATACTACTCAATTACCGAACAATATTCTGATTTGGACTGCACCAATATTTTTTTTCTAAGTTTGGTCATCTTTTTATTCTTTCAATTTTAGTTTTCAAATTCATCAATCAATCATTTTATTTATTTGATAGGCCTGCATTTCAAATGAACATTTACCATAAATTAAAGGCATTTTATATCATTAGATATATTACTATAAAATATGTTTTAATTAAGGAGTTATTGATACTTCAAGTGCAAAATGATGATATAAAATCTTGATAAAAATATATTTTTAAGTACTAATCAGATATAAAATTAGTTAAATATTGTAGAAATTTCAAAATCTTAAATTTATGTGAAAGACAAGTATTTTATTTAAGGGACAATCCTTATCTTCTCTTATCTGTCCAAAAAGTTATTGATAACATCATAATTGAAACCACTTAAAAACATGAAAGTTGTAAGAAATTGTCTCATCTTTCTAGGAAAAAAAATAGAGGTCATTTGGACTTTCTAAACTCTAGATATGAGCCAAATATTGAACAGTGTGCGGGTTGTAAGACAGATTCAGACTTCTTTATTGTTGCTATAATTTGAACTTGAAAATGACTTTTTTAAATCTTAGACTCCATATGAAAGTTATAGGTCTATGTCTTACCTTTTTATCTATATAAAGTAGATATAAATCCGAAATCTACAGCTCCAAATACTACTCAATTACCGAACAATGTTCTGGTTTGGACTGCACCAATATTTTTTTCCTAAGTTTGGTTATCTTTTTATCCTTTCAATTTCAGTTTTCAAATTCATCAATCAATCCTTTCATTTATTTGATAGGCCTGTATTTCAAATAAACATTTACCATAAATTAAAGGCATTTTATATCATTAGATATATTATTATAAAATATGCTTTAATTAAGGAGTTATTGATACTTCAAGTGCAAAATGATGATATAAAATCTTGATAAAAATATATTTTTAAGTACTAATCAAATATAAAATTAGTTAAATATTGTAGAAATTTCAAAATCTTAAATAAATTATTGGGCATAATGACTTATATGACATTCTAGAAGTTACTTGTCAATTTGAGATGGTGAATTATGATGTGTGGGTCATGAGTGTTGTCATTAGAGATATTACAAGGTGAAATGAAAATTTTAGTAAAGTTCATACTTAAGGAAAACTTTGTCAAAATTTTGTTAAGAAAACAAAATGAAAGAAAAGAAAACTTTTATGAGATGAAAAATTATGAATGTGTAATGTAAATTATTTTTGATATTGGAATTGATTTAAAATATTTAAAAGTTTTTCAAAAACAGAAAACCTCATTTTACACATGCAAGTTGACTAGAAGTGTCAAAGTTACACAGAGAATTCTAGAGTGTTACAACCAAACTAAAATATCTTTTTTTTAAGTCGTGTAACTTTCAGTTTGCTATTTTTTTTTAATTTGCTAGATACCCTTCCTCATTGTAAAATTATTCATATATGTTTTTTTAAAATAATTGGTATAAATAAAATTTGAAGTTTTTAACCTAGAATTTTGATGTTTAGATCTTTCAATGACCTTTTTTTTTATATAAGTTTCTTTTTCAAGGATCCAATATCGGTTAGGTCTACTATATCTTTTTTTAAGGGACCAATATAGAGTTTTTCATGAATGGATTTCTTTACTAAGTTTTATTCTCTAAAAGGCTAATATTAAAATTTATGTGAAAGACAAGCATTTTATTTAAGGGACGATAAAATACTCGTAAATGGTTTAATCAATGAGTCTATTATGTTTAAAGACTGATGCTAAATTTTTCACAAAACAATTAGAAATTAAATCAAAATATAAATTGAAAATAAGCTAAAAATAATTAGGATAATTAAAAACAATCAAAAAGATAAATTTACGAGAAAAATACATAGTAAATATAACATTTTGTAAGAAATAATGTGGTAAGGTGACATGCTCTTTACTTAGACATAATTGACCCATTACCTAAATCTTTGCAATTAAAGTTAATCTTTAAAATTTAATTATTAGATGATGAATCCCATTTTTTAATTTTTTTCCTTAATTTTTGGGAATCCTAGCAACATTATAATGTACCAATTTATGTCAATTTGATAGGATGAATTGAGAGGGCTATGTAAACTCTAGGGTAGTTGAGAAATGGGTGTAGATATTTTACTTCGTGGTGAAGATATTTTCTCTTTCTTCATCTCATTTATACTCTTGTTCTTTCTAGACAAATCTTGATGATTAACATCTTAGATAGATGATTTTAAGTTCGTTAAAGTTTCTAATTTAAGATAATATTCAACTAGTCTAGAGATTACAATATGCTCAGGGTAATATATCATAGATGATCATTGTTAAAAGAGTTTGTGATATGTTTTTTTTTAATACTGGGTTCTAGATTATTTAATATATTTTTTTGTATGCTTAGATTTCTTTATCTTTTTTATATATATTTATTTATATATTATAATTTACAGCTGCATATTTATTTTTTCAAAAAAAATTCCAAGACTTATTTTATCTGTAGAAGTGCAGTCACACAACACCTAAGACCTAAATTGTTGTAAAAATTTATTTATTTTTATTAAAATAATATTATTTTAATTTTTTAAAATAAAAAATTAAATTAATGATTGTCAATCTAATATAAGATGAAGAGAGTATTTGTTTTTATAGTTTATTATACTTTTTAAACTAATTTTAATATGAAAAGATACTATATTAATATTTTTTAATAATTCTAATTGATGATATTAAAAATAAAACGAGTCTTAAAAAGATATTATTTTAACTATAGGATATTCTTAAAAAAAAAAAAACACTATATACTAAATTATCAGGAACAGGCCTGATTTGAGTCTTGAGCCTGGCAAAGTGTTGCAACCACGAAAGGAAAAGAAATGGAACAATAAAATAAAAGAAAACATGGGTACATGATCGTGTGTGGATTAGATATTCACCATCTTTGATCGGAAATCGAGAATAAAGCAAGTTGTCTCCCAAGAATCTCCAACGCAAAGAGATAAGCGAAAAAACAAAACCGAAAAAGCAAAGACTAACAGCTTCACTTGCAAAACCAACTCTACCTCATGACCACACACAAACCTAAGATCCCATTCCCATCTTGTCTTCCCACACGCTTCTGAGTCATATCTATCTCTGTATAATATATATACACACACACTCTCAATCCAACCTTAATCTCTCTCTTTCATTCTCTCTCGTTTTTCTCTCCTTGAAAATCTAAGCTTTGATCCGTTCTCTCTCTCTGTCCCTCTCTTTGCCTTTCTGTTCTTCCTCCTTGGATCTCTCCTAGCCTTTGTGGCAGCTGAGGTCGTTCTCTTGCTCCCTTTTCTTTCTCTCTCTTGATAAGGATTTTTTTCCTCCTTTTGTTTTGTGGAATTGTATCATGTAATTTTGGAATTTTTAATGTGTTTGTTAGTGACCCAGATAATTTTTTGGATAAAAAATATCTTTATGATAATCTGATGATTTTATTGGAGAGCCAGATGATGTTATGGCCTAAATTTTGAAGCTTTGTAACAATTTTTTTTTTTGGGTTTCTTGTGAAGTTACAAGATCTTAATTTTTTTTTCGTATATGTTTGTGTGCAGGGGCTTGCTTTGGTGATTTGTTGATAAGTGAAAAGAGCGCCATGGCAGGAGGATGTGAAGAGAGGGAGAGGAGGATGATGACGACGGAGTCTGTGGTTTGTCCAAAGCCAAGGAAATTACAACTTTTAAACCCTTCTCTTTGTGAACAAATCAGACCTCTAAGATTGTCTGTCAAGTATGTTTTCCTATTTGATCCCATAATTGTACCCTTTTCTTAGGAGTATGTATATTTGTTTCCCTTACTGTGAAAAGTTTTGGTCTTATCTGGTCTTTTATTCTTTTATGCAGTCACCATACGGAGATGGCAGATTCTAAAGCTCGGGCGGAGCTGCTTGACATAATTCATACTATGGTACATCACTTTTTCTTTCAGCAATTTTACTGGCTGATTTTCTTTCAAAGTTTTGTTTGTGACTTTTTGCTTGTTGTGCTGGTTGCTAAACCTATAAGGTTGGCAGTGAATAGGGTCAACCTTCTTGTAGAGATCCACGTCTCTAAATATTTAAACAATTTCTGAATATTTTTTTTGTTCTTCGCTGCTGTATTTTGGATATAATTGGTGGTTACAAATTTCTGAACATACTATTTTTCTAAATTCAACTTTTCTTTTTACTTGTTTTTGATTGAGGTTAGTGTGTACTTTTACTCAAGTATCAAAGAAGTTTGCCTTTTTTTGGTCTCATCGTGGTTCAAGTTTCTCATATGCCGAGATGGTGCTGAGAATCTGTTATTCGTCACAGTTCCTGTTTGAATTTCTTCGTGTTCATGGGTTAGATTTGTGAGCTTCCTACTGTCTACGCTTTCTTGAAGCAAATAATCAAGTCCTCATAATTTTCTCTACTAAATAATGTGGGGAGTGAATTTGTTTGAATCTTTTGTTGTTTTCTGTCCCAATAGAATTGATAATTGCTTTGCATTTTCTGATTGAAGGAAACTTAAAGATCTGAATTATTGCAGGGAGGTAATGGTGGGGACAAACCTGGTTTCCAAGTGGCATCGTCGCCACCATTTTACTGTGGTTCGCCACCAAGCAGGGCATCAAACCCTGTAATCCAAGATGTGCAATTTGGTAATGAAAAAATAGCCCCTCTTTCTCCTGCACCACCATCACCATCTCCATCGTCATCATCAGCACGTAAAGGAGGAAGCTGTGTCCGAATGAAATTTGGGGACATGCCAGCTGCGGTGAGGATTGAAGGGTTTGATTGTCGCAGCAGAGATCAGCGAAACTGTAGCATCTCTGCTGTGGCTTGAACATTGAATTAATGAAACCATTAATTGTAACAACTGCAGCAATTTTTTTACTATATGAGAGGGAGAGAGAGCTAATGGTAGTGGTGTAGTTGTACTGCTGGTGTTTTTTGGTCAGTGTATATACAAGGTTAATGGGTGTTCTATTTTGAGGTTGTCATTGTTTTTCACTCTCATGGATATGTACATTGTAATGAAGTTGACGAGACAAAAATGTTTGAATTTTTGAAGGAATAAAAGAGGGAGATGCAACTGTGTCTCTGTGTAGCTTTTGTTTATTGATAAAGAGGGAGAGAGGCTTTGTAAGGTTTCCATTGTAACATGGTGTCTGTCACTCTTATGCAATCCTTGTTTCTAATTGTATCATCCCTAGGAGTAAATGAGGATTTGGTGCTTTGGAATCCGTTGTTCTCTACAAGTTTGTTTTCCAGGTTATAAACAAAGACTTAAGCAAGGTCCAAACAAATTGAAAAGCAAAACGAAAGGACGAAAGGAAAACAGGGGACACTGGGGTCTACATGAAGATTTGAGTGTTGGGATTTAATTGGTTTTTTGTGTTCTTGAAAAGATGGGATCCTGAAGTGAAGAGGGAGAAAGTTCGGCAAAAATGGCAACAGGTTCAGGTCGTATACTAGCTAATTTATCAATAATGGCTCTATTATGTTTTCTAAGTTGGAGAGAAGAGAACAGGAGGTAAAGGGCTGGCATTGGATGGTTCGGTTGGTGGCTGAAAGGTCATGGAGGGTGACAGGGGTAGGGAGGACGTTGGGCATGACCTTTCATCTGTGGGGGCTTACAGTGAGGGTGACAGCAGCACCAGCTTGCTGCTGAGCTCTTTGGCTACTTCTACAGCTGCTGCTTTAATTTCATCGCCCTTCCTTTGATTGGATTTCTTTCTACAAGTGTATTTATTGACTCTTTTCTTCATTATTTAAGTTAAGTATATACATGATGCAGGATAATCATCTCAATGCTTTGACGTGAGAGAACTGCTATATCTTGTGAATTAAGTTAGCAATTCCAGACATCTTTTCTTTCTTTCCTTTTCCTTCCTCGTTTGATCGTAGATGCTACCAAAACAGATACGCGTGGACGGGTCTATCATAACAAAGCAATAGAGAAATGACTTGCTGAGGAGGAAGAGCAAAATTTGATTGTTCAAATTGACAAAAAGGTAAAACATGGTTATGGAGGTAATCATGGGTTAGGTGTATTTTTGTTATTTTCCTAAAAAATAACCTCAAAGTAAAGGCACCAAAAAAGAAAATATAAATAATCATTGAGAAAATTAGAATTTAATGGTTAATTTATATTTCTTGAGCCTTATATTCAACGCAAAAATATCATCTCTGAGGTGATAAATAAAAAATTTTCTAGCAATTATCATTAAAGTAAAATCATACGCTATTTATATATTATTGTTTATTAAAATAATATTTTTATTTTATTTTTAATTTTAATTTTTATAATTCAATATTAAATTTATTAAGAATTAAACTTTATTATTTATCTCAACATTTTTTTATTATAAGATTATTATTGTTCAAAAAAATATTTTCGTATTGAATTAATATTCAGTTTTATAATTGTTTACTTTTTCTTTTATATTATTAAATAAAAAAACTTATTATGTTGTTAAATAAGAATTTTTTTTAAAAAATAATTATTATAAATTTAACTTTATAATTTGTTATAATTTTTTTATAGGGTTATGGTAATCATATAAAAATATATTGGCATATTATTAAATAAGAAATCTTGATTTTTTAAGTATTTATTTTTTATCATATTATTAAATAAAAAATAATTCTAGAAAAAAAATATAATTATTGAAAATTAGATTTTTTTATTTATTTCAATTTATTTTTTACGAGGTTACGATAATTTTATAAAAATATTCTTGTATTAAGTTGGTTATTGATTTAGTAAGCATTATTTTTTTATTATATAATTAAATAATACTAAAAAAGTAAAATTATTAAATTCAATAAAATAAATGACACAAGCCAAGAATTGTTGAGTTNTATATATATATATATAAACCTTAATCCTGCTGTAATGTAGCATATATAGCACAGAAAATTATATCTACTCATGATATAAATAGAAAGGAGGGCTTTGAGGAAGATGGCAATCCTAGAAGTACTTGCATTCCTGTTGGTTAGTTGGTTTTCTATTTCTTTGTAACGGAAAGGGGAAAACAATTAGGTTGACACAAAATTCCTTGTCATGATACAATTTTTGACTAAAATATCTTTTTAATTTTAATCATTTTTTTCTCACTTGTATTTATTTAATTCTCATATCAAGAAATATCCAGAAAATAATCCAAAAATAAGATTATAAATAAAAATAAATAAAAAAAGGTAAAAATAAATTATTTTTTTTGAATTTAACAAGCTTTTTACTTAGTTGAAAAGGGTAAAGAGGAAATATTATGAGTGATTTAGGATGTAATTTGAGATATAATTGAAAAGAAAATAGTTTTATTAGGTAAAATTTAAAAGAATTGAAGGAATAATGAATATGTAACAAGTAGCCACATCCAAATATCTAATTAATTTAATCCTGGATAAAATTGAAGAGGAAAAGTGAGAATTAGAGAAAATTAATGATAAATAATCCAAGAATAAAATGATAAATAATACAACAAAAAGGAAAAGGGTAAAAGTAAAATTACAAAAATTTGGATTTAACTAGTCAAAGATGGAGTTGAAAAGGATAAAAATATCAGGAATAATTTAGGATGCAATTCGAGATATAATTGAAAAGAAAATGGTTTCATTAGATTGAAATTAAAAAAACTGTAAGAATAATGATGAATATATAACCAGTGGCCTAATCCAGGGTCCAATTAATTTAATCATGGACAAAATTGAAGAGGAAAAGTGAGAATTGGGGCAAAATTGATAAAAAAGAATACATAATTTTAAAAATCAAGGACTAAATTAGAATGAATATCCAAATTTAGGGATGAAATAAGAAACCTAATTGCATGGATATTAAAAATTCAAAAAACAGGGACTTCAATGAAAAAGGAATAAAAAGTTCAAGGCCTTATTAAATTTTTGACTTTTCCATAAAACAATTTTATTTTTATAAAATAAAATTTAAAAGAAGAAGATAAAACAAGAAAAAGAAAGAAACAAGATGACATTGTTTTATTCAAACTGAACAATTTTGCAGAAACAGATGCTCGTAATCAATTTTCACTCTCAATTCTCCAACAATTACTCAATTCTCCATCAAATCTCCAACTCTTCAAACTTCTCCAACAAGAATCACTCTAACAATTACTCAAGACATTTATCACTCCATCAAATCTTCAACTCTTCAAACTTCTCCAACAAAAATTATGTTAGCATAGAGCACAAGTCTCTAATCCCTAGTAGAAATCACTCTAGTGTCAAATATCCAACTCCTTAAATATGGCTAGCAAGAATCATTATAGGATATCTCCAGCTAAATCTCTAGCTTTTTTAGGATAACACCTGCATCAATCACATCTACAAGAGCTTAGTTGCTAGACAAAAGCCTTTTATGTATATATAGCATTACAAGAATTATATAAAAATATAATTTGTTAATTTATTATCAAGAGAATTTGTCTCATCTTATTAAAACTAAACTTGTTTGGGGTTTTTAATAAATTATTATTTTTAAAATTACAAAAATAAATAAGAATAACTAAGGTTATAAAGGAAATATCATTTTACCTATACTATTAAATGAATGACTTTTTGTGTAATCTTAAATCTTTAAAAATCCATTCAATTATTGTTTTAATTGCAAGCTGTCATTTTTTATTTTTACAAGGGTCATCTCCTTCAATAAAGATGAATAATGTGGCCACAAAATACCCAACAGTTATATATAGAATAACCAATTCTATTAGAAAGATAAAAAGACTTTTATTTACTACATGAGAAAATTCATTGTCATGATACAATTTTTGAACTAAAATATCTTTTCAATTCTAATCATTTTTTTCACTTGCATTTATTTAATTTTCATATCAAGAAATATCCAAAAAATAATCCAAAAATAAGATTATAAATAATAAAAAATAAAAAGGGTAAAAATATAATTAATTGTTTTTTGGATTTAACAAGCTCTTTACTTAGTTGAAAAAGGTAAGAAAAAAAAGGAATAATTTAGGATTCAATTCAGGATATAATTGAACCTAAAATAGTTTTATTAGGTTAAAATTAAAAGAATTGAAGAAACAATAATGAATATGTAACAAGTGGCCAAATCCAAAGGTCTAATTAATTTAATCATGGATAAAATTAAAGAGGAAAAGTGAGAATTAGAGAAAGTTGATGATAAATAATCCAAGAATAAGATGATAAATAATACAACAAAAAAGAGATGGGTAAAAATAAAATTAAAAAAATGGATTTAACAAGCCAAATATGGAGTCGAAAAAGATAAAAATATCAGGAATAATTTAGGATGCAATTCTAGATATAATTGAAAAGAAAATGGTTTCTTCTTTTGAAATTAAAAGAATTGTAGGAATAATGATGAATTTCTGACAAGTAGCCTAATCTTGGGTCAATTAATTTAATTATGGAAAAAATTGAAGAGAAAAGGTGAAAATTGGGGCTAATTTGATTAAAAACAATACATAATTTTAAAAATCAAGGACTAAATTAGAATAAACATCTAAATTAATTTATTTAGGGATGAAATTAAAAACCTAACTGCGTGGGTATTAAAAATTCAAAAAACATGGACTACAATGAAAAAAGAATAAAAAGTTCAAGGCCTTATTAAATGTTTGACTTTTCCATAAAACGATGTTATTTTTATAAAAAAATTAAAAAAAATGATGTTATTTAATTGAAGCTTAAAGAACACTACTTTTATATAAATAGGTGTTCATAATCAATTTTCAGTCTCAATTCTTTAACAAGAATCACTCCAACAATCACTCTAACAAATCTCCATCTTTTCAAAATTCTCCAACAAGAATTATGTCAGCATAAAACACAAGTCTTTAATTTCTAGTAGAAATCACTCTAGTCTAAAACATCTAACTCCTCAAATATGGCTATAAAGAATCATTTTATGATATCTCCAGCTAAATCTCTAGCTTCTTGAGAATAACACCTGCACCAATCACATCTACATGATCTTAGTTGTCTGGAAAAAAACCTTCTATGTATATAGCATTCCAAGAATTATATAAAAATATAATTTGTTGATTTATTAGCTAAAGAGATTGTCTCATCTTATTAAAACTAAACTTGTTTGGGGTGTTTAATAAATTATTTTTCAAAAATTACAAAAATAAACAAGAATAACTAATGTTATAAAAGAAATATAATTTTACCCATATTATTAGATGAATAACTTTTTCTGTAATCTCAAATCTTTAAAAATCTACTCAATTATTACTTTGATTGCAAGCTGTCATTTTTTTTGTTTTTACAAGGCTCACCTCCTTTAATATAGATGAACAATGTGGCCAAGAAAACCCCAATAAATTATATACAGAATAACTAAATTCTATTGGAAAGATAAAAAAAACTTTTATTTACTACTAATAACCTTTTAAAAATATTTACATAAAAGTACATAAAGATTTGGGAGTTACTAATAGATCAACACGTTTTATTTTTATTTTTATTTTTATTTTCTTTGGATCTTTATTTAAAGGAACTATAACTTCATAGTTACTAGGTAAGAGATGGAGATAGGTGTTGTTATCCTTAGAATGACTATGCAAATCCCTTTTAATATGATTTTTGTTATTAAACTAAGAAGATTGAGTTGATTAATTCTAAAATAAGTTAATGCAATTGCACTAGGAAAACTAAGGATATTTCATCGTTGAAAGGTTATGATGTTGTTGTCCTAGAAAGATATCGTGTTAATATGATCTTAAAAGATATATACAAACGCACTAGGGAGGCTCTAAACCTATTATTTTCAAAGCAAATTAGTCAATCACACTAAAAAGATTAAGTTGATCCATTTTAGAATAAATTGTGCAATCATATTAGAAAGACTAAGTACCTCACATCCTTCCATGAAAGATTATGAGGTTGTTACTTGGGATATCACCTAGAAAATTATCTCCAAATCTATTAGAGAGATAACATCTTTGATTTTATTAGAGGAAAAATATATTTGATTCTATTAGAAAGAAAATATCTCTAATTTTATCATATAAATAACATCTCTATATGCATGTGGGCTTAGTGTTTACCTAAGTCCAAAGATACTAAACTTAATAGCTCACAATACCCTTATATGTTTTGTCTCAGCACTTGGTTAATTCTGAAAATGTCGAGCATAGCAGTTCTTAAAACCTATACATGCTGACGTCGAGTTATCACTCAATCTTTAATTTCTCTATATAAGGATTCAAAAAAATAAAAATAAAACTATCAATTAACCTGCAAAAATCACATCTACATAACTTTAGCTACTAGATAAAAGCCTTTTATAACATATCACTCTAAGTATTGTATAAAAATAGGGGAGTAGGCTGAGAGAAGAGAAAAAAAAAACAAGAGAAAATAAAATAAAAAACAAACAATTCTTCTTATTGTGGTAATAATAATGCCTTTAAAGGAAATAGTTGTTGAGAACTACAAGAATATCAAATATTCTCATTGCAATAGTAACAACATTACAAAGAATAGAAGTTTTTGAAGTTTACTAAAAAAAGATTTTTCAAGCAAAAAAAAAATAACAATAAAACTTTATTACTAAACTTTAGATTGTTACAACAAGAAGTTGTTGGCTCTATTTATGCCTCTCATATTCTAGATTGTTAATACTCAAATAATGCAGTAAACCTACTCATTCTTTACTAATGTATATAGCCTTATATTTTATCCAACTTATAATGTTTTAATATTTTTATTTTTAGTAAAGATTGCTAAAAAAACATAATAAAAAATTGATATTATTTGATGATATTTTAAAATCCAAGATGTTTAGGAATAAGGTTTTTATGTAGTTAGATAATGGGTTTAATAAAGTGTTGTTTCTATTTAATCTATTTTTTATAGCTAGGAAAGGTGATAACGTGGTATAGAAATCTTAATACCTATAAAATAACTATTATTGTTATATATATAGATTTAAAAACCCTCAAATACTTAAGTTAATATCTTTATAGAAAAAAAGTGTAATAAATCTATAAAAGAACATTAAATCCTAAAAACAAGATTGTTTGTTCTTGATTTGATATAAAAATAAATATTTTACAAGAAAGTGGTGTTGCGTACACATGTGAAAAATGAAGAAATTGTGAACTTTTTATTTGGATAGTTCATGAACTATTTATATCTCTCAATATTATTTTCATGCATGAATGAGAGGGGATGAATAGTTATTTCATTTCGATATTATTAATAAATGATAAATATTTTTTATATAGATATTAATGAATAATAAATATTTTGTACTTAAATATTAATAAAAAAATAAATATAATTGACTCACGTGCTAACGAGATAAAAAAAGATAAGTCATGTGAAACACTTTGTATATCTAAAAGTGTAGGCGGAGTATAGTCATGTTTGGCAAGTTTCTTATATTAAATGTAAGGAATACCCAACCTCCAGGTAAGGATGCCTAGAGTTTCTTACCATTTTTCATCTAGACTAAAAAGTCTAGATTTTATAAAATAATCCCACGGTATCAGGTGTTGGGTTAGGCTACCAGACTAGGCCCAAACAATACCCAAGACTAGACCCAGGTCGTGGCAGCTCAACCTAATGTGTGCCGGGCCATGTGCCTGGTGTGGGAGGCCAGAAATGCCCAAAACTCGGCCTAGGCCATGACGCCTAGGCTCAAGGGGTGCCAGGCTAATTGGCCTAGTCCTGGGTCCATACAAGGTTGGAAGGCATTTTGTTCAGCATGAAAACATGTGGTGTTGCGAAGGAAGAAAGGAAATAGAAAGGGAGAGAAAGGTTAAGAGGAATTGAACTTGTGACCCAAATTCTGCCGCCCCATTTACATCACAAATTACACAATTTGTTGCTATTGTATTCTACCTCCCTGATGGGCCAAAGCCAACTTAAACATTCGAAACCACAACAATGCATTTCTCCACAAGCTGTTGAGAAATAGTTCAATCTAGAATAAGCGGTCAGTTATTTATTTAACCTGAAAATAAGTTTAATTACTCATCCTTTGGACAAGAATTACAAGGAAGAACATAAGAAGTGTAACTTTTAAGTATTCAACGGTTTCCTTGGAATTTTTATGCAAGGTTGTCATGATCATCATCATAACCATTTGGAAATGAAACCCCAGATTCATTTCTGGCAATTTAGTGCCAAGATGACCATCCCTGAGACACCTGACCTAACCTTCAGCTAGACGAACTTCAAAACATGATCCTCAAGCAATCATGCATATGAACTTTGCTTTCACCATTTTCCTTCAGCATCGTATATTCAGCACAATAGCTTGATCATGATAGAACAGTCGGACACGTAAAATATACAAATGTCTCGTTGCAGGAACTTAAATTTCAGAGAATTTCGGTTTGAGGTAAGTACAAAACTGTTTCGTTGTAAGAATCAGAAAGGGAGGCAGAAAATATAACTTGTAGAGGGGATAGAAGCCTCCATGTATCTATGATTATGAACACTACCTACTACTGCAAGTCAGTGAATAAAAAATAAGGAAATGAAGTAACCGATATGAAGAAATCAACGTATAAAAAAATAATCCTTGAAGGCTCAATGAATACTTTCAATTTATTGCCATCGCTTTGAAGACTTGACTAAGTTGGAATTGCCAGTTTTCTTAATACCTGAAAAAACCATTTATGATAAATTTAAGGGAGAAAAATGGAGTATAATCACTATGCAAGAAATTTCAGCACATTTTATTATATAACTACCTGATTTTTACTTACTTGTTGACCCTTTTGGGGTGTCCGTTGACACAGTCGCTGCCTTTGATGTGGCCTGTGCTTGGTCTTGTAAGAGTCGAGAAGTTGATGCCATGCTAGTGCTCCTGCATAAAACCAAGTTCATAAAATCCCATGTTTCCATATGTATGTACGTAACTGAACTGAACGTGTGATGCTTTTCGATCTTTACAGTCTACTTATGATTGTGGAAAGCCTACAGATAAATGCCAGAACATCCATCCTCTTTTTTTCAAAATGTTCCATGCAGAATGTTCAAATTCAAAGCATTGTCTTACTGTCAGCGAAGCACCTCTGTTTCATTTCGAAAGAACAGTAGATTCTCTTTTGGGAGATGAAACAGATGACTGGACATTTTATGTTTTAATATGCATGTATGATCATTTAAGAAAATCTCAAGGAAGAACAGAAAGCACAAGAAGCACGCTACTCACTTCTTTGATGGCTCTGTGCCTTGATCTGTTTCTGTTGTGTGTGGTTTCCCAACTGTTTCGCCATCAGGTTCTTCTCCCACTGAAAGAGCACCATCAGAAATGTCACTTAATCTATCCCCACAGTCTCCATCTCCAAATCGAAATATCTCAGAATCTGCAAATGACATTTTCCTGACCTGTGTCCCTTTCAGGAAGTTTTGATTGCTGGGAACCAGCTTCAGAATGCCTGTCACTGTGCTCTGGATTGCTTTCCTGATAAGAAGCTGTCTCATTTCCCATGCTTTTCCTGATCGATGGTTTTGGGGTTCTATGAGGATTAACACCTGAAAACTCTTCGCTTGCAGAGGAATTCCCATACCTCAGTGAGCCAGGATACTCGTTTTTGACATCTTTAAGTAATTCCAACTGCTCAATTTCATCATCTTTTTTGGCAATTGTGTCTTTGAGAGATGCCACCTACATATACATTCTTATTAAATGGAATGAACATGCTAGTCAAATCTCGTAGAAACTAAAAAATAAATGAGGTATAAGGCTATTGTGGTACAAAATTCATTCAACCATTAATTTCTAAACATTTATATGTTGTATCTCGAGAACAATATTACTTCTGAATGTTCTTCCCGGGAGTTCAAAGTTCTTTGGGCACCTTTCAAGATAAGTGACCCAAGAAATCATGAAATCTATTTAAACCAAGTTTCTCACCAGTTAACCAGCATATTATTTCATAATATTGATATTTTTTTATATAATATAGTGTAGAATGAAAAAAATCACTCGTCCGAAGAACCCAACTCGTTCCAGATCGTTCCTTACACAATCCCCGAAGTATTAAAAACTTTATGTTTAATTTTATTTTAGGAATTCATTAGAGAGACAGTTATAATTGATTATTAACTTCATATATTTCATGTTTATTGCTGTTCTTGGTTTTCCCTTCTCTTTTCTTTCTCTATGCC
Source organism: Populus ilicifolia (assembly GCA_015708895.1). NCBI lineage: Eukaryota > Viridiplantae > Streptophyta > Magnoliopsida > Malpighiales > Salicaceae > Populus > Populus ilicifolia. The sequence continues at coordinate 351,450 of SRLM01000381.1, read as the reverse complement.
TCAATTTTCTTCTTCGTCAGACACCGTATCTATTGCCAAGAATGGATGAAGACTGATTTTGCTTGTAAGCTCATGCCTTCCCATCAAAATACAAGTAAAATGAAGGATGATAACTGAATGAATTGAGTTCCTAACTTCCATCCAGAAACCTGATCCAGTCGAAACCTAAAGTAGCCCAGTCATATACGGTAGATTATGAGACAATTCATTGTAGACTTTTACAGTGTAATTACTCTTTTATTATTTTCTATACAAAGTTTTTGCCTTGTTTATTAGGGTAGAATGATATTTTTCTTGGGATCTAGAGTCTATTCACAGATTAATTGGGAATAATTTAATAGTTTATATTTGAATATATAGTTAAATGATATAAATACCCTTAAAAAACATAAATAAAATAAAAAAACTAACAAGGTATTTGCATAATCTGTTTTTGACATTGTTCTTAATAGGAGTGAGTAAAAATATTGATAAATTGAGAAAACAAAAAATATAATTAAAAAAAATCAAATTAACCAATTAAAAAATCACAAAAAAAATCCTAGTTTATATTTGAATATATAGTTAAATGATATAAATACCCTTAAAAAACATAAATAAATGGTTAAAAAATCACAAAAAAAATCCTAGTTTAGTTTGGTTTTAGTTTTTAAAGCCTGAAATCGATTGAACCGAACCGGTTCAACCAGCCACCACTTAAAGAAACTATAAATGGAATATTTTCTAACCCTAAAGTAACATTTACCCATCATGCGCCCCCTCCCTTCTCTGCACCCCCCTCTTCTTCTTTCTCTGCACATCTCATTATTTCTTACTTTGCTCTCCAAGTTGATTTTTCTCCCATCCCTCTACTATCTTTGAGACTTTTGTCTTGTTGTAGCTTCTTCCTGAAAAGCACAGGTTATTGAGAAACCAGAGATTAATCAACAATGATTTTTTTGTGAGAGATATGTGTTTGTTTGTTTTTGTTGGATCTGGTGGATGGAAGCCCGATTCTCTCTCTCCTTTTCTTGTTCCTCCCTTCTCTGGTTTTTCCCTTTGTTGGATCTGGTGATTAGTTTTCTTAACATTAATAATGCATCGTGGGGTGAAGGAAATCGGAACAAAATGAGATTTGTGGTAGACAACCTGATCTATAATGTGGATTGGATTTGGTTGTACTAATGGTTTTAATAGAGGGCAGCATTTATGGTTTTTTTTTCAGGCGGGTTTTTGTATTCTAGAGGAGGAAAAGGATGAATAGTGTTGGTAGATGACCATTAGGCTTGAACCGGTTTGGAAAGAAAAAAATCAAATCAAACCAAATTGAAATTAATCAATTTAAACAGGTTTTTGATTTAATTCGGTTCAAAAAATTAAAAAAAATTAGTTTAGCTATTTATTTTAATTTAAAATCAGACCGAACTGAAAATACTCAACCCTATTCCTAAGATGAGTCAAAAAATATTTTAATATTTTTTTTAATTTTTATTATATGTTATTTGATTTAACAGCAAATTAATATATAAATTAATATATTCATAAATAAAAATAATAATATTAAAAAAAGTTATTGGTATATAAAAAAATATGCACTAAGAATATCACTTGCACTGCACCTCTCAGGAGGTACGACAACATCATCCATTGACCAAAATTTCACAACTAGCATGTCGTCTGATCAAAGTGTCTAACAGAGACAAAATTTATGAGGTTACGTGTACTGTTCAAATCAAGATGGCTTAGCGATAATTAACTTGTTTTCTTCTTCCTTTATTTTCTCTCTCCATTATTTAATATTTATGTCAAATCAAGGTCATCCTTCTGTATATATCGCCTTGCAATTATAATTTTTTTTATTTGATTGGTCTTTCTTTGTTTTGAATTCTTTTATATATATATATATATATTAATTTCATTTTTTTCTATTTGAGTTGGTTTGATTTTATATCAAATATAGTATTTATTCTTTTTTTTTTTATTTTTTTTTATTTTATTTATAATTTTATTCTTTAACATTTTATTTTAATTTTTTCTTTCTAGATTGGGTCTTCATTCGATTAATTTCATTTTTTTTAATTTTTTCAATTATTCCCTTAACATTTTATTTTTTTATTCAATTTTTGTCCTTATTATTTTAATTTTTTTCCCTGACATTTTATTTCATTTATTTTTTATCCAATCTGAGTCCTTGCTTTTTTTATCATTTTTTATTAAATATTTTATTATTTTTTCATTAGTTTTTATACTAGATTTGATTCTTATTATTTTGATTATTATTAGTTTTTTTTAATCATTAAAAATTTGTTTAAGATTTTATTTTTGTCTTTTGTAAGGTCATCTTTATCTCATAATTATAGTTGCTAGTTTTGAAGATTAACTTGATTTAAATTTAGTTATTTTTTTTAATTTTATTCTTTAATATTAATTTATTGAACCTTGAACTTTCTTTTTTTTTTTTCTTTTTTCCTCTAAGGTTATCCAAACTCGTGAGTTAGTCAAGTTAATATAAGTTGGTTTAGATTTTTTTTAATATTTTTATTTTTTAAAATTTTATCATTTAATATTAGGCTACTAGGTCTTGAGATTTTTTATTTTTTGTGTTTTTTTTTCTTTCTATAAGGTTATCTCAAGTTGTAAATTTATTAGGTTAAGCCAATCTGACTCGAGTATTTTTTTAATATTTTATTTATCTATTTAGCTTTGATTTTTTTTTTGTCATTTTGATAAAAAAAAAAATCTCTCAATCTTATATCACAAGTTAGTAAAGTGAACTCGAGTTTTTATTTTTTATTTTTTTTTTATTTTTTCTTAGTTTTATTATTTAAAATTAGCTTTTTTCGGTCTTAAGTTTTTTGTTTTTTATATTTTTTGAATTATAAATTTAAGAAGTTAATTCAAATTTAGCAAAATTATTACTATTTGAATTATTTTTATGTTAAAAAAAATTAATCCATTCAACTCAATGGCATAGCACGGACAAAAAAAAAATCTAGTATATTCTGTATAACATCAGTGAAACTAACCTGGTCCATTAATTCCCTAGCATCCCTGCCCTCCTTGCTGCTTCGTGCTGCACCTAGCTCAACTCCAGAGACCCTCTCTGCGAACTTCAGAGTGCTTATTGTTTCTGGATATGAAATGACATCAGGATTGAGCTGTACAAACATAAGCGTCTTTGCTTGACCTCCTGTAACGTGGAAAAGGAAGAAAATATACATTTACATCAAATCTAAAGATAGTTTGGTTTGCCCCAACTTTTCGAGAAAGGTTACCAGCATATTGAACAAGAAAATAACTTAAAAGCCAGTTTTTGACAAGAAGGGAACATAAGAAAGAACTACCTAAAGAGCTTTGCAGTAGTTGAGTGAGTTTGCTGTTTCTATATGGTACGTGAGAATTCTTTTGTGCCAGAGCGAATATAACATCCCCAAGGGCAGATAATGATCTGTTTATATGTTGTGCTTCTCTAAGTCTATCTCCAGTTGCCTCAGAGCGATCTACCCTTTCGCTGCCTGCTAGATCCACCAAATGAAGATTACCATGTAAGGCAGCCCCAGAATGCAAATCCTTTCCACGAACATGGATACTGACAATACTGTGTTACAGAAACAAATCACAATCACAGCTAGATTTAAGATAAACGTAACGTGGAGGCAAGAATAGGATGAAATATTGACTTTAAGTACCTGTGAGAGCGGCTGCTTCTTTCATTCATGGAAGTAGCCCCAACAGCTCTGTTTCTTAGTCCAATATCCATTAATTCTAAAACGTCTGAAGTTGATGTAACAGGATGCATGCTAGCATCTGGTACTGCCAAACCATTGGTTTGGATAGAAGACTTAATCCCAAGGGTTGCAAAATCAAGGGAAACAGAACAACGACACAGAGAGAGTGCCTCATGTATTTTATGAAAGAGATAAAAACCAAACTAAATGGTAACGATCTGGGTGATATGTTGATAAGAACACTCTAACCTAATATATAAAAAAGGATATTTTTTCTGAGAACCATCGATCAACAGTAAATCGTGCACTTGTTCGTTATATATTTCAACCATCTGAACCTGAATCTCATAGTTAAAGGAGCCTCCTCTACTCTGAGAAATTTTGAAAAGGTCATTTAGAGCCCGATAATTGACCCCCCAATCCTCCTCAGATGCTCCATTTGGACCAGTCTGGAATAGAAGGTCAAGTTTAATCAGCATTGCAAGAGAGCATCACTGCATGAAAATGAAACTAAACACAAAGACATACCATTGTGTAAGTTTTTCCTGAACCAGTTTGTCCATAAGCAAATATACACACACTAAATCCATCCAGTACAGAGCGTATCAATGGTTGAGTGTCTGAATATACCTCCGCTGTCAATATCCAGGGCAGATAGCATGTTAGGGATGACAAGAATTTACATCCACAACCATGCCAGCAGAATGCACAAGCACAAAAACAATACAGCATGCTCAAGTCCTATCCAAATGAAAAGGATGTAAAGCCGAAAACCTTGAGTAGAATCTCGACCAAAGACCTTATTGAACTTAAAATTGCGACGTCTGTCTTTCCCTTGTTTGGAGGGATTCACAACAGCCACCTCTCCATTTTCACCTATATATTCTACCGCTGTTTGTTTTGCAACCTGCCCTGGAAGAAATGGCCTTATACGGCAATAAACTCTGATGTTTCCTGTGAAACAAAATGGAAGAGTTACATATTCAAGGATTGCACACGTGTAAACCTTGTACAGAAAATGCTAGCAGTGGCACCTTTTAATTCCTGAAGCTCATTGAACATCCTCCTATTTTCAGCAAAGACAAAGTGATAGTCCCCGGTTGCATCGATTAATGCTTTTAACTTCACTTCTGAGCAAGATGAAAATTAAATATTAAAAAACTATCACGGATTGCATAAATTGATAAACTATACAGCAAACCTACCAACCTAAGCCATTGAATTCCTCTGTGTAGCTTTTTTGTACTTCTAAAATTTCTTGCTTGATGGACTTGCAGGAAAACCTCATTCCCTGAACATTTTTATAACTTTCGTCAGATTCGTAGTTAGAATGATGCTAGGCTAAAAGTCTCTACGTGGTGATATTATACCTGCAGTGCACCAAATTGAAACTCAACAAAGCCCTTAAAAAAGTCCTCTTTCTCGTTGAACGTCTTAGATTTTGACTCTGAATATGCCGAAAGCACTTTCACTTGGTTCCTGGAATCTTCCAAGAGGAGTTCAAGCTCTTTTAATCTCTCCTCAAGGCCTGCTTTAGCACCCTTGACTTCTGCTTCCATTTGCAAGTGACGTAGTTCATACGTCTCTTTCACTAATTCTAATTCTTGTTTCAAGGTTGAAAGATCAAGGTCTCTTTGCTCCCTCTCTATGATCAACTTAGCTACATGCTCCTCTTCAAGTCTCTTCTCTCCTTCCATTTTGGACTTCTCAATCTGTCATCAGAAAACAAAATCCCGTTATATGAATATTATGAAGAACATCCACACAACAGGTACAAGGGAACGATTTCTTTTTATTTTCTTATTTAGATAGTGAAATTCTCTCATCCTAAAAATTCCTATGCTAGCCAACAAAAATGCAAGAAAAACCGAAACAAACCACAAATAGCATATATTTTATGTACTCCGTCTAACGGCATAAAGTAGTAAACAAAAAGAGGCTACCACAAAAGAGATTGAGAAGATAGTATGTGAGAAGATAGCAGAAAAATAGTTCCAAAATGAGTCCAAAATACAAGATTTCAGTGAGCATTTTTAGGTGTAAACAGCTTGAGAGTTGTTTTTTCTTCTCTGTGAAACATACCTTGAAATGTTGAAGCTGGTCCTTAACAGCCTGCAAAAGTATTAATATCAGAATAACTGGTATAAACCCACGTTTAGGAGAGTTTTATACCACTCATATTGTCTGGAATAAGTTGTTTTTTCCATACCCCTCTTTCTTCACCAGTCCCAGAAGCAAGGGCTTCAAGAACTCTGATCCTTGACTGGTACTTCTCCTCACGAGCTTTTAATAGATTATTTTGCTTAAGACAGAGAAGCATAAAGATGTTGCCATTGGTATAGTCAATCCTAGGAGAAACAATTCAAAATTAAGAAATCTAAAATGATTCTTACAGTTCTTAAGTGCTCTGCTTGAGTTGATATACGTCGTTCAATTTCTTGCACAACTTTTCTCAACAGACAGGCCACACGCTGTGCAACAAAAGGAATGGTAAAAGTGTATGTATGCATGCGTGCACGTGCAAATTGCAGTTGCAGTGATACATAGATACAGAAACATATTCAATGCATGATGTTATTCCAATATATCCTCCTATTACATACATGTGGTATTTCGTAACTCTTTCTTTCAATGCTTTCATCCAATATTCCGTTCACAACACTCAAAAGCGACTGAGTTGGTGAATTCTGCATACGAGATGTTGAAATGTCATTAACAAGGGCTCACAAAGAAAACATCAATGAGAAAACTCTAGCATAAGAAAACATGAATGTCCATTGAGATTATTCAAATGAAAACTAACATCCAAACTGTTTGATTTCATCATTTCAGAAATATTTGCGGCAGAAAGATCTGAAAAGCGGCCTTGTTTCAGTTGGAACACCTCATGGAATTTATGCCCAACACGGTGCATGGATGCAGCGGACGGCTCTGTGGACACGAGAAAAACAGTACAGATGGACCATTTAAATTTAAATAACAGCATATAAGACTTGGTAGACATAAAAGAACGATAATTTATCAGCATTGTAGCCATACATGCATTAGAGGACAGTAGCGTGCTATTTCCATATGACATAAGATCAGCTTGAAAATTGCTTTGGTACGGCATTACACTCTTCATTCCCAGCCGTTTTAAGCCATTCTATGTGCATATATCTCAATCAAGGGAGAGGAGAAGCTATACCTGGCATAGCAGGACTTACCTAAAGCTTGTTGAGATTTTGCCTCTGGGGAAAACTTCCGCTTTTCTTCCCCAAATGTCGGAGAAAAATGGCCATTGGAAGATGCATCCCCTCGAGGACTGCCAAATCTAGTATTCCCACTTGTGGGTGAGAGATTGCCTCCCAAATATGCAAATTGTGCTCGAAGTGTTGAAAGGCAATCCATAACATTCTTCATGGATCCCTACAGATTTGAAACACAGTGGATGGAGAGACAGAGACAGAGAAGCTGGAAGATTAATAAAAAACTTGATGTGCGCAGACCAACAAGAGACATAGATTGGCTCTAGTTGGCAGCAATATCATTGTAAACCAAAATTCTGGTGATGCATGCAATCTGATAAAATAATAAACATTTTGGTAGCAGGAAAGCATAATTATAAACTTGCTTCTAACTTAGCAATCAAATTTTCTTATGCATAAAATTAATTTATGATGAACAATGAAGCAGACAAACATTGGATTACCGTCTCCAGGTCCGACAGTTCGAACTTGAGAATTCCCAGCTCATCCATGCATGCCAGAAACTTCTTAACATTTTCTGAGCGAGAACTACCTCCCTAAAATAGAAAATGCACTATCAAATCAACTAACCAAACGCTTAATCATAAGTAACTCAAACATAAATACCATAACAAATAAGCAACCTTGTACGAAAAGCCAGGTCTAAGCCTATTTAAAATCTGTAGTAGAACAGTCCCATCAATCAAACAGGTCCTCAACTGCTCGGACGAGGCTTTTACTGGAAAATTTAAACTAGGAACAGTACTATTCATCCACTCCACCAATATCGCTCGCTGATTGGCTTGAGACGGCAAAAAGGGAAGGGAAAAGGAATAAGAAATTCTTCAGATGAATAAGAAAACAACTGCAGATAAAAGGAAAATAAGATTTTCACTTACCTTCAATGTCTTTGTTATAAATTACAGTTGGGTCGAAAACTTCCGAACCCCCAGATATCCTTGAGCTATGGACTCTCCTGTATTGTGCTATGAGGTTATCCGAAGCTGAATTCATCGTTTACCTTTGAAGTCGATTATCAAAGCATGGCGTATGTATAATTCCACACAAATTCCCAAAGCAATCCTGAAAAGTTGTTAAATACACCAACCATGAGACTGATTTATCTAAAATGATGAAGAAACACACAATAATGCATTAGAACTCTAGGCATTTTTCCTCAGTAATGTGAAATTACTTTACAGGAACTTAAATTTAACTGTCAGAAGAAAAATTCCTTTAACCATTAGAAGAAATTGCAAATCTGCAATGCAATTTAATATCATCAAATCAAACAGAGTATTGCATAGGAGTTTTAGCTATAAGAACAAATATATGCAGACACCAGATAGTCGACGATAGCAGAGATTATTTCCACATTCAGGACTCATTTCAGCATTAGGAGAAAATTGGGAGAGTTAAAAGAAGAGGACAGGCTTCAGATTATGAATTTACTCATTAAAACTATACTCTAAGACCTCCAAGGAAAATGATTACCCGAGAAATTCACAACTAAACGAAGATATCAAATCCATGCAAGATGAGCCAGAATCATCGCCCATTGAAAACCTTAGCTAAGAATTTGAAGCAGACATTAAATACAAATCAGGATTACTATAAAAAAGAAAAAAGAGGGGAAACAAACTGAATTACAACATATATATAGGATGGATCAGCTAAAAGATCATGCTTTTATACGAAACTAAAACAAACTGACAGCACAACGGAGGTATATTCAATAAACACTTGACATGCAATGCGATCATCAGATAAGCAAACATCCAAATAATTGATTCACTAATAAAAAAGAAAAAGGAAAAGAAGCCACCTGATAGAGACATAGAGACGTGAAGGTAACAATGCACACGTTGTACTTTAAGGAGACTTGCATGTAACTTGGTCATGTCACGAGACAACAAAAGTACAAGAATAAATAGTAGATTAAATTAGATTTTCTTTGTTCTTTTTTCTTTCTTGATCGAACTTTCCCTTCATATCCTTTTGTTTTGTTTATGTTAATCAAATGATTGTGATTCTTTTGGTATCCCAATGCAAAGGAGACAGACAATGCGTAAAAAGAGGAGTGTAACTCTCCCTATTCTTTTCTGTGTGGTGTTCATTGAAATGTGGAAAGTGGTCTTTTCTGTTCCATGGCTTTAACTGTCCTAATTAATTCTGGTTTGTTGGGGATTATGATTTTGTTACTACTACAATACTTGTCCACATTCAAGAAAAAGAGAGAGGATTAGGGTTAGGTTTGCCTCTCCCTAAGTACAAAATCATCATCAATCACAGCAAAAATTCTTTTAATATAATAAATCTTAATCTTCAAAGCCGCCCCATCTCAACAAGGTCCTTTAATATGATAAATCTTAATCATCTTTGACCTTTTAATTTTTGAACATTTTGCTAAGTCTCTAATCTTTTGCTAATCAAAACTTCTCTCAAAACTCTCATACTCTCACACCATGTAACTCTCAAGGCTCAATTCTTTGTACTTTGACCACTCACCTAGCACTACTTGCTCTTCTTCCCGCATGTCTATTTAGTTGCATTTATTTTTCTTAATTGGTGAACAATTGATTATATAAGCTTCAACATTAATAGCCTATTTATTTTTGTATTTAAAAAAATTAAAAATGAAAGATATTTTTTTTTGCATTTTAAAAATATTTTTAAAAAATTGAAAGATTTTATATTTTTTTTCTTTGCTTTGAATTAATTTTTTTAGTATTTTTATATTGTTTTAATATGCTGGTATCAAAATGAATTTTAAAAAATAAAAAGTATTATTTTGATATTTTTTCAAGTAAAAAATATTTTTAAAAATAATTACAGTACCAAAGAAGATTTAACTCTTGATATCTTGACCAGCATATTAATTAGTAGTTTTATTTGTGTTCAAAAGCCCTTACACATACTTTTTTATATTTTAAAAATCTGTGATTATATAGTTAGTTTTCTTTTTATAACTTGTTTTGACGACAATTGTTTAACATATTCTAATATAATATAAATTTTTTATATATTTATTGGAGACATGATCTCAACAATAAAGGATATACTCTTGCATTATTGTAAGGACCGATGCTTGCATTAGTGTTATTGCAAATAATTATCTTGCTTGAAGTTCGATGAAAAATGAATGTACACATACACACACAACACATAAGAGACACACAAGAAGGTGTCCACTTGTTAGTATACACAATCCTACAAAAGAATGTATGTACTAAACTTGTTAAATATATTTTTAGATATGTTTGTGGGATACTTGATTTTTGGCATGTATTTATTGAAAGAATTTTAATTTAATTTATATGCTTGTTTTTATTTTAATTGGATCACTTGTCCTATATTGTATATATATATATATATATATATATTATTTTCTAGTTCAATATATTAGACTGCAAAAAGCAATCCACAATTACTTAAATTGAATGATGAAGCAAAATATTATGCCTTGATCATTAATACAACTAAAAGCATATAGCTTTCTTTCTTTCTTTATGAAAAGCATAAAGCTTTCTTTCTTGCTTCATGATCTTGGCATTTATTTGTCTCATCCATATGTGATCATGTTGTTGTAATTTTGTTTAAAATGATTGTTAATTGAAATATTTGAGATTAATATTAAAAATGATGTACAATTATTTTTAAAGTTAGAACTTTACTAAAATTAAATCTCTAACATAAACTCTTTAATATGAAATATCATTATGATATAAATAAATTATAAATCAATAGAGAATTGATCTCAAAAAATCATTCATTAACATATTTTGAAGAAATTCATAACCTTATAGAAAATCTATTCTCTATAAAAAAAAAAAAACTATTCCATATAAAAAACGAATAAGCTTTTTTAAATGGGTTTAAGTTAATTTTGAACTTCTACTTTATCTTCTTTATTAATGGATCTTATAGTCAAATATAAGATACCATTTCCATCATATATTTATTTTTCTAAATCTATATCTTAGAACAAATATCTTTGGAGGAAGGTGTTGTATATAAAATAGATAAAAATATAATCATAGACTCCTCTGTACTAAGTTATTTTAGCATTTAGTTTATATGTATGGATTGAGATCATCTAAGTAATCTTTTAGATCTATCTCTATGGATCTCTATATCTAAAATATATAAGTTATTTCTTCTAATTAATTTATGGAGAAATTCTTGAACAACCAAAGCTTTACTGATTAAAGTAAAGATATGTTGATTAAAGTAAAGATATGTCATTTCGTAACAATAATATGTTATTTATATAAATTATTAAGAAAACAAAACCACTTTCACTAATTTTTTGTAAATATAAGGTTTATTTATTTTTTTATGAAATCAATTAATCATACCATCAAAATAGAATAAAAGTTGTATGAAATGGGTTTTTAAAACCAAACTAAAGGAGAAAAGTGAGGTAAAAAAGTGTAATGTATATTTAATAGTAAAGGGATACAAACAAGAATGTGATGTTGATTATAAAAAAAATAAAATTGTTTGAACCAGTTGTTTATAGACCAATTTCTAGGCTTTGTACAGTAAGGCAAGGTGAAGAAGACTTTTATATTAAATATAAAAAAGAAGAAGAAGAAGAAAAAGAATTTTATGGATTGAAACAAGCACTGCAAAGCCATATACATGCACATTTTATTAAAAAAAAAAGTCTTTCAAAAATATAGTATAATCAACAAATGTGATATTTTTAATGTCAAAAGAAATATGTTTTAGAAATATTGAAATGGTTTCATATGCTAAACTATAATCCAATTAGAACTTCAATAAAGAAAGAATTAATAATGAGTAAAGATTCTAATGGTAGGAGAGTTGACAACACTTATTTGAAGTAGATAGTAAAATAGATAGTAACAAGGTGATATATCTAACTTCAACAAAGCTTGGCATCATGCTATGAGCATGATATATATTTCAATATCTAAAGAATTCTACTAAGATGCATATTCTGAAAATAACTAAGAGAATTTTTGTTACTTGAAAGGCACTACTAATTTTATGATACTTTATAAGAATGAAAGAAAAGTCAAGTTTTCTTGATTTTACTAATAATGATTATATACGTGATATTAATAATTATAAAAAAAATTAAGGTTTTTTTGATGTTTAAGTACAATTTTATAGTCCTCATAAAAATAGCAAGTTATGTTAATATCCATTACTATGAGTTTGTGATAGTGATCTTATATTCCTATTAAGTTATTTATTTAAGAAGGATGCCACAAATTCTTGCTAATCAATATTTAATAATAATTTAACATTTTAGCAATCAAGCTTTCAAAGAACCAATTATGCATAGAAAAAATAAATATATTAATATTAAATATTTTTTTTTGAGATATATGCAAAATTAGTGAGATTGAGTTGAGGTTTTGTAAGAGTGAAAATCAAGCAACTAATCTAATGACAAATCCTTCAAAAATCTGGTGTTTGGAATCTAAAGCATATGGTTGGAGCATGTTTTTCATATAACATTGTTAAAGGGAGGATTTTTTTACATGAGTTCATGATATTTAGAGCTTAATTCTAAACTATTTTCTACATAAATCTATTTAGAGGGTGCTAAAAGCTATTTATATTTAGAGCTTAATTCTAAATTATTTTCCATGTAAACCTAGTTTTTTCCTAAAATTTCAAAAAAGATTGAAAAAATTTCTCATTTTAAAAATATAAAATATTTTTTTCATGCAAAAAGTCAAATTCTAAAGGTTTTTTCATTCATATTTTTCTAAGAAAACAAGAATAATATTTTCATCTTGTTTTAAAAATAAAAAATAAATATTATAACCAACTTATTATTATTCATTATGATTTAGCTAAAATTTCAAAAAACAATAACAAAAAAATTATTTTGTTTAATTAAAATTTTAAATTAGAGGAGATATATCTTTTTCTTATGAAACTAGTTTTTTTACATAAACTTTATAAACCAACAATCTAACTCCTTATAATCATTGTTTTATACATTAAAATTTTTAATTTGTAAAATCTTTACAATTTTTTTTAAGATTGAAAAATATAAAACCAAATGTTACCACCTATTTGTTTTTATATTTTAAAAATATTTTTGAAAAAAATTGAATTTTTTTTATTTTCTACTTTAAATTAATAATTTTTTGGTTTTTTCAGGATTATTTTGATATGATAAATAAAAAATAATTTTTTAAAAATAAAAAATATTTAAAAAATAATTAATTAATTAATTAAAAAAAATATTATTTTCGTTGTGATTATTATTATTATTATGTTGAATAGGTATTGAGAGTGCATAGACTTTCATCAAAACAGAGGCCGTGAGTACTGATGGCGCCCACAGTTATCTCTTTCCCATCTACATCTTGGAAATCCAGTGTACGGATTCCTCTAAACCAGGAGTTGACATTTGACAAACCAAACAAGGGCGGTTGCTTTCCTTTGTTTTTTCATAAGACCCGCAGCCACTCTGTCACTGCCTTCGATGGCGCGTTTCTTTCCAATAATTGTAACTTGTTTATCGTGGCGATTGAAAATTAGCGCGTGGGATTTTTTCATACATGCCTCGCCAGCACTGTTGAAAGGGCTGTGTTTCCACGTTTTGTTGCTCTCGAGCTGTTTTAGATTGTGGACCATTTAGCCTTTCCACAGTACTTTTAATTTTATGCATCTAAATAGCCGTCCATTAATTTTTTTTATAACAAGGCGTAATAAATTTATTTTTAAATAATTTTGTAAACACCTTCCTATCTACTTGAATTTAATTATAAAAAAATGAAGTATTAGAAAATATACAGGAAGGATATATAGATTATTAATAGTATAAACAATGAGAACTTATAAAAAATTTATAAAAAGAATATACATACTTTCTACCAAGTTTAAGAAACTTAAACAAAATAATAAAGTTTAAAGTGCAACAAATACTATCTTTTTACCTAAAAGCTTAAGGTTTGAGAAAGTAAAATCACCCTTTAATGTTTATATATGCTACTCAATTAATAATTTTTTTGCCAATAAAATAAATTATATATTTTATTATGTAGGGTACAAAATCTACCAACTCTATTAAGATTTTGATGCTTTCTTAATCCAATATTGTAAACAACACTACAAATTATTGATAACATTACCTATTAAGAAGTATATGAGACAAAAAAAAACTAGTTGATAAACTAAATAAACATATAACATATTAAAAAAATTTTATTTATCTTTTTATTTTTTTCATAAAAAACAACAATAAAACTAATGGTCTGTGAGGCCATGACATTCTGAAAGAAGCCTTAAGCCAAATCCCAAATATTTAGGATGAGCAATGGATGTGGGAACATGCATATGTGCAGTAGGATGTGGATGTGGGAACATGCATGTGTACAAGCAAGATGGGAAAATGATGGATTGAGTTGTGGAAAGTAACAAACAGAAGTGCAATAGGAAATGGTTTTCCATCATTGCAAGATTACATTACTTTAGTGTTCTGTTTTATTTATGTACTACGTAGGTAGAGTATGTTTATTTATGATTAGCTTTTCTTTTTAATTTAGTTTGTTTGAGATGAGGTTTGCTTATTTAAGCAACCAACGCTTTCATTATATATATATATATATATATATATAGAAAAAACAAATTTCATTAGCTCATTACACTCTGTAATTGGGATCTATCATTAGTATTAGAGTCAGGTTTTTCAATGGGAACAAACAAAGAATGAATTGAGCATTTGGAGTCTGAACTTGGTTTAGTTTAAAAAGGACAGTTGCGAATGGAGGAAACACTCAATTGACTTTCAACTATATTGATTCTCAATCATGAAACTAACAACCATGACAACCATCCAAGCAACGATGGAGGTCGAAAAATCATCTATGCTAAAACAGCAAAGCTAGAATTTTCAAGATTTGCGGGGGATGACCCAAATGAATAGTTCAACCATGTGCATTAGTTTTTCAACTATCAAGGCATAACACACGCCTAAAAGGTTTCCATGACAGCATACCACTTACAAGGGGAGGCTAACTAATGGTGGCAATGGATTAGAAGGACATTTAGGGATGAAGGACACGTGCTTTCGTGGGATAAATTTAAGGAAAAACTCTAGGCTCGTTTTAGACCCTCGGAGTGTGAAGATTTTGACGAGGCTCTTTTGCGTGTCAAACAACAAGGTAATTTGCATGATTACTAGCATGAGTTTAAAAGGCAAGGTAATTTACAAGATCCAAGGATGGACTTAGAAGGTGTTAGTTGGAACATTCATAGGCAGTTTAAAGACAGAAATAGCAGATGGCATTAAGATGTTCAAAACACAGTCACTAAAAAAGGCCATTAATTTAGCATGAATGAGAGACGACCTACTCGCATGGCAAAGGAGGTTCATATGACCACCTCCTCCATAAATCACTTGTGTAGCTTCTACTACACCTACGGGTCCCTTTAAAAGTTTGTCTTAGAAAGAAATGTAGAGGAAAAGAGTACAATGCCTATGTTTCAACTGCAATGAGTGATTTATAGCAAGCCACAGGTGTCAAAAGTTATAATTGTTATTATTGGAAGGCTACACGGGTAACATGTTGTGTGAGAACAATATGAAACAACACATGTTGGAAGATGGTCATAAAGGAGATACAGTCGTGGTGCAGGAACCTGAACTTGAACCAAAAATAACATTGTATGCTTTAACAGGCTAGACAGCCCCAAAAACAATACGTGTATCGGTAAAAAATAGGATCACATGAAGTAATGGTCTTAATTGATAGTGGATCGACACATAATTTCATCAATAATTATTTAGCATGTACTCTTAGGTTGCCAGTCATACCAACAAAAACATTCCTTATCCAGGTGGTAAATGGGGAAGGTTTAACATGTCAAGGGCGTTACAACAAGGTGCGAGTGGAGTTACAAGGAATAGAATTTTACCTCACTCTTTTTTCTTTGCCCTTAACATATTTTGATCTTTTGTTTAGGAGTTCAAAGGTTAGAAATGTTGGGATCTATAGTCTATAACTGGAAATAATTGACCATGGATTTTGTTTGGGAAAATTAGGACTATAGGTTGTAATGGGTGGATGTGCAAACCATTCAGGCAGCTTCACCAACAGAAATGATGAAGGCATTTCGCTCTGAACATGCACTCTTTGTTGTGTGTTTCCATTTAACTAGGAAAACCATACCACTTGCATTATCAATTAATGATGACAACTAGTGTATGCATTGTTTATTAAAGGAATTTATAGATGTGTTTTAAGAGTCTTTAAGATTACCACTTATATGTGAGGTGGATCATTGTATTACGCTGAAAAAAGGTAAGCCTATTAATATGTATCTATATAGGTATGCTCATTTTAAAAAAAAAAACCAAAATTAAGAAACAGGTTCAGGAAATGCTAGATTCGAGACTCATATCTCGTAGAACTAATCCATTCTTGTCGCCGATGTTACTGGTAAAGAAGAAAAATAGCAGTTAGAGTTTTTGTATAGATTACTATTCACTTAATATTGCTATTGTCAAAGATTGTTTTCCTATTCTGACAATGGATGATATGTTGAAAGAATTATATAGTGTAGCTTACTTCATCAAATTAGATCTAAAAGCCAATTATCATCAAGTAAGATTCAATCCTTTTGATGTTAATAAAACTACTTTTCACACTTATAATGGCCATTACGAATATCTTGTAATGCCTTTTGGCATATGTAACGCACCCTCGACATTCCAAGCCATCATGAACTTAATATTTTGACCTTACCTTCGCAAGTTTACTTTGGTCTTTTTTATGTTATTTTAGTCTATAGTCTTACTTGGAATGAACATCTGTTGCATGTTAAACAAACATTGAACACTTTGTGATAACATCAATTCTTTACTAAAGCTAACAAATGCATGTTTAGAATACTTTGGGCATATTGTCATACATTGAGGAGTGAAGGTTAATAAAAGTAAACCTGCAAATATGGTTACATGGTCACCTCCAACTACTATTTCTGAGCTACGTGGTTTGTTAGGTCTAACAGGATATTACATAAAATTCATGCAGATATACAACATCATTATAAGACCCTTGACCAATCTACTTAAGAAGGGAAAATTTAGCTAGAATGAAGATGCCAACACAGCCTTTCTAGCTCTTAAACAAGCGATAACAACTACACCTTTATTGGCTATGCCTAATTTTGGTGACTCCTTCACCATTGAAACCGATGCATCTAGGTACGGTATTGGAGCCATTTTATTTCAACAGGGTAAGCCGATAACATTTATAAGTTTAGGCTTAAGGGTTACTAAACAATCATAGTCTACTATGCCAAGAAAGTGCTTGCCATTATAAATGTTATACTCTTATGGCACCCTTACCTTCTGGGAAAGAAATTCTTCATCCTTACTAGCCACAATAGTTTGAAATACTTTATCCAGTAACATGTAGCTATACCTGAACAACAGAAGCAAGTAATTAAGTTTCTAGGTTATGATTATGAGATTGTTTACTGCCCAGGCCAAGAAAATTCTACAATAAATGCCCTTTAACGTAGAGTTGATAGTCCAATTCTTCATAATTTGCACACACCAATAGTGACTATATAGGATGAAATTCAAAAGGCGTATGCAGGCGACTTTTACATTCAATCTCTTACTAACCTAACCAATACTCAACAAACTAACCTGTATGCATGGTGTACAATGTTGTTATTCTTTAAAGGAAGAGTAGTTGTTCCATCTTAAGCAGCACTACGATCACAATTACTTAATGAAATACACGATATAAAGATTGAAGGATATTCTAGGGTTTTACACATGTTCAAGAATTTAGCTCAACAGTTTTACTAGCCTAAAATGTATCAAGTGGTGCAAGAATATATAAAAAAATATGATACTTATTAGTGAGTGAAATTTGAAACATTATCTCCGGCAAGCCTTCTACAACCATTACTAATTTCATGTCAAGTTTGGGATGACATCATTATCAATTTCATTAAAAGTCATCCGACCTCTCACGATAATGACACCATCTTAGTTATTGTTGATCGTTTGAGTAAGTCTGCTCATTTTATCTCTTTGAATCATCCTTTTACTACTGAAATAGTGGCAAAATTGGTTTGTAAAAAGTGTTATTAAATTGCATGGTTTACCTAAGACCATCATCGATGATTAGGACCTCATATTTATAAGCAAATTCTAGCATATATTTTTTCACATGTTTAGTACCAAACTACAACTTAGTTCTACCTACCATCCATAAATGGATGGATAAATAGAAGTAATTAATCACTGCATTGAGCATTATCTTAGGAGTATGGTTCATCAATGGCCATACCGGTGGAGCACCTACCTTCCTTGGGCTGAGCTCTGGTACAATACCACATATCATGCATCTACTAGGATGATCCCTTTTCAAGCCCTGTATGGGTACTTACCTCCTATCATTCCCATATACCATCATAGAGGTTCTTCTGTTCAGGAAGTCGACATCAGTTTAGAAGCTCGTGATGAGTTGTTATGTCAACTCAAATGCAATCTGAAGGGTTCCATTAATCACATGAAACAACTTGTAGATAAAAATCAGGATATTTCTTTCAAAATAGGGGATTTGATTTTTCTTAGGCTACATCCTTATAGGCAATAAACCATTTTCAAACGCACCTACTAGAAGCTCGCTAGTCACTTCTATGGTCCATATCTAATGTTATAAAAAATTAAGGCAATAGCATACAAACTTCAGCTGTCAAACGATGCTCATATTCATCATGTATTTCATGTCTCGCTCTTGAAAAAAATACATAGGTGACTCTATTATGCTTTTAATAAAATTGCCACCCGTTATAGATGATGGGGTGGTTGTCCTAGAGCCTTATCAAATTCTGCATACTTATTGGGTCAAACAGGGTAATAAATCTGAAGTAGAGGCAATAAATTTGAAGTAAACTCTTTAGTGCAGTGGAAACATCTTCTGGTTGAAGATGCCACTTGGGAGCCCTGTTACTCTTTACAGAAACGATTTCCTTCCATAGACCTTACAAGCAAGAGACCACTTAATAAGAAGGGTAATGTTAGACCACAATGTTCTGAAAGAAGCCTTAAGTCAATCCTAAATATTTGGAATAAGTGATGGACATGGGAACATGCATATGCGTAGCAAGATATGGACGTGGGAACATGCATGTGTATATGCAACGTGGGAAAATGATGGATTGGGTCATGGAAAGTAACAAACAAATGTGCAATAGGAAATGGTCTTTTATCGTTGCAAGATTACGTTATTTTAGCGTTCTGTTTTACTTCTATATTATATGGGTATAGTATATTTGCTTACTGTTAGCTTTTCTTTGTAATTTAGTTAGTTTGGGATGAGGCTTGCTTATTTAAGTAGCCAATAATTTCATTAGAGATATAAAAAAAAAATTGCATTCAAGTTATGATACTTTCTCACCCAAAGAGAAAACATATTTCATTAGCTCATTACACTTTGTAATTGAGATCTATCATGGTCATTATTACAATTTCAAAAATCATATTATTTTAATTTCAAAGATTTTGGAAAATCACAAGACAAAAATTAAAAACAAACAAGTTTTTTTTCTTTTTAGTGTTTTGAAAACAGAAATAGGAACGAGAATCATAAATGAAAATACTTGTTTGTTATCTTATAGATTTTCATTTTCTATTTTCATTCTCATGTTTGATATCATTATACAATTTATACATGGATATCACATACTTCCACATCACTAGTAATTAAAAAAAAACGCATGAAATATCTTTAATATTACTTAATTAAAAAACAAATAAAAAGATGGTATAAAAATAACATTTAATGCAATGATATCATAAAAATAACATTAATCCACGCATATAATTTTATACAACACCAATTATATTTATTTTCAAGAATTTTTTATATGATTTTTTTATAGTTAATTTTCTAAAATATATATTCTTACCTTTTAAAATTGTTATATTTCTTATTTCATCATATCCATACATTGAAAATAACAATTATATGCATAATAAATATTTTTTACAACTTTTATTTCTGTTTTAGTTTTAGAGGAAATCCATCACTCCATCCTAATATGCCTTTTTTTTTTAATGATAAAGGATATTATCAAGTCAATTTACACAATAACCAAGACTAAGCTATTTTTCTAAATAACTTTAAAGGCTTACATTCTCAATATTGACATAGTACATGTTATATCTATGCAACGTCACAGTGATTGTTATCTTAAATAGAGTTCTTGAGTGTAGGTAAAAATAATAAAAAATTATTATTTTTTATCAGTTAAAAAGATTTGGAGCTGCCACCTATTATGTTAGTCACTAGAAACCCTAACTAGTCTTCAAAATCTATATAAGGAGACTAGTTGTGAACACTAGTTATGTATAAAAAGGATATATTACCCCTAGTACACTCTATATAAGGTAAGGTATATGATCAATCTAAGCCATCGAAGCCACGGTTGCTTAAAGTATCAACAAATTAAATTTTTTCCCTTTCCCAATGTGTAAACTTTATCTCATAAAAGTTCTCTGTTAATTTGGTAAGGTATTCCTAATATGGCTTCCACTTTTCATTTTTGATTTATCATTATCGTTTTACTTGGCAAATTATCAATATTAAATCTCTATATATATTTAATTCTTTTATTTTCATTTCGTCAACTGTTTATAGGCCATGAATATATGTCTTATACTTATTTACATTATTAGTGTAGTTAAAATGTAATTTGATCCAGATGGAGTACTACATATCATTTGGAGAAATTATGACAGCTCTTACTTTATTACCATGTATATTTACAATTCCATTATAATCTAGTGGCCATTAATTATTCCCCTTTTCTTTTTCAATTGTTAGAACACCTTTATTTGGGAAGTTAAAGCTTAAAGTTTCATATTTTTTGATGGTTTTGCCAACCAAATGATTTGTAATGACACGTCCTTTTATGACTTTTTTAGTCATATTCAAACAACAAAACTTGACAAATATGGTTTCTTAAAGATGTAGTAGATGTATTTAAAGGGATCTATTTTGAAGATGAGCTAGATGGTATAGTATAACATGTTTTGGTATAATCTCTTAATGCTTTAGGTTAATCCACAACATAACTTTTTAATTAAACTATAACAGGTTTTATAATCTATAAACTTCTTGCTGATGTAACAAATGGCTTGCTCTTTTTTTTTTTTTATGTATCATTATGCTAGCCTAAAACACCATTCATAGTTGCTTCATTAACTGTTAAGTATATTATCATTTAGGTTAGCCTAACACACCATTCATGACTGCTTCATTAACTGTTAAGTATATTATAAGAGATCTGTCATGGATTGGTGGTACTAAAAAAGATGGGTTCACAAGGTATTGTTTAATTTTATCAAAAGTCTCTTAACAATCTTCATTCCAAACTCCTAAACCATTTTTTATCTACAATCTAAAGATTGGTTTGCATGTAGTTGTCAAGTAGAAGATAAAACAAGTGATGTAATTCAGCCTTTCTAATAAGCCTTTTGCTTCTTTCTTGGTCCTAAGTGACAACATCTCTTGAATGACTTTGACTTTGTCTTGATTTTCCTCAATTCCTTTATTTTTTACCAAAAATTCCAATAACTTTCCAGATTTAACTCTAAGTGTGCATTTTACAGGATTTAACTTTAAATGATACTTTCTTAATATTTCAAAGAGTTTCCTTTAAGTTTGCATATGATTTTCTCTTATCTGGGTGCTAACGATCATATCATCAATATATACTCCAATCTCTTTATGCATCATATCATGAAAAAGAGTAATCATCACTTATTGATATGAGACTCTAACATTTTTCAAACCGAAAGGCATTACCTTGTAATAGAATGTTCTTTACAAGTTAATTTTTTTCTTTATCTTTTTTGGTTATGTTGATCTTATTATAACTCAAGAAACCATCTATGAAAGATTAAGTAGATTTTTGTATTGCATTGTGTATAAGCATGTCAATATAAGGGAAAAGAAAGACATCTTCTAAGCTAGGTTTATTTAGATCTCTAAAATCCACACATACTCAAATATTATTATCTTTCTTAGGTATTGGTATTATGTTGGATACCCATTAAGGGTATTTGACTAATTTTAGCAAACCTTCATTCTATTTCTTTTTCATCTCCTTTTTCACTTTAATAAGGATGTTTGGCCTCATTCTTCTTAGTTACTACTTTATGAGTTTACATCCATCTATTAAAGGCAAACTATATACTACAATATTATTATCCAGTCTAGGCATGTTGTTGTATATCTAAGAAAACAATCAGAGAACTTTTTCAGCAAAGCTATTAAATCGTCCCTCTCTTTAACAACAATTTGTATTCTAATCTTCATGTTTTTTTCTCATCCTTAATGTCTACATCCATAATTTCTAATTTTTCTTCAGTCAGTTTTAAGGCCTTCTCAAATTGCTTAATTATCTTAATGAATTTTATTATATAGGTTAGGGTGGGCAACGGGCAGTAAGAATATTCACTGACCAATGTTCATATTGGAATGGGCTCTATCGGAGCTAGGAGAACAACAACTCTTCCAAAAAAGAATATGATAATTTCAAGTCCGTGGGAATCTTCCTCCTAGGATGAATTGTCTTCAATCATCTATCAAATTTTTTCTTTAAACTATTCCTCATCTATAACAATTATGTTTTTATCAAAATTTGACCAATTTCTCTCAATGCAACGCATTTGCATGTTTATTTAGGCTTTATTTTTAGATTGCTTGAGAATGAGAAGTGTTTCTATATAAGTAGATTAAGTATTTAGCTTCATATATACATATTTTCTCATTCTTGATTAGTTTTTTTTTAGATCTTGTGTAATAATGTTACTTAAAAATGAGACCTATATTTTAATCTTGCTTGTGCATATATGACATGTAAAACTCTAAAATGTTTAAATGTTAATAATTATGTATGCTTATGTTGGATATGGATTAACTATTTTGATTCATGAATTCTATTTTCTTGATTTTGGATAAGATTTTTTTTTTGGTTAATAGTTGTAAAAGATTATTTCACCAAGCTCTTATCATAATTGAATTACAAACACATTAGATATAAGAGAAACTATGTTGCAACCTTTTCATTATATATAATAAAAAAAAAGTTTGGACTTTTTTGATAAATCAAACTTAAAAAATCTAGAAAAACCTATACATCACTGCTCATTAAAAGCATTACCTCTATTATCTATATTTCTAATAAAAGTGGTGGTTACATCCAAGTGCTCTCCATACTTCATGGCATCATTTCCAACCTAGATAGCCTATTGATGCAATCTCTCAGCCTAACAAGTTGCTTACTCAACCTACCTTGTTATTTGTCTTATCTTGTTATAAAATAAAGTTATTGGTGTAAGACACCATTATTGAAAGCTAAAATCTCATTGTTTATTTCAAGCATTTGTATTATGTTTTCTAGATAGGTTTTTTGCCTTTACTCTTTGCAGCTTTTACCTTTTAACGTCAAGCTCAAATGTTTTAGAGTAATCTAGACCTAAAAAATGTTGATGTAATCTCAACACTTTTTATACTTCTGCTTGGATCTATTAAGGTTTTTTTTTCATTTTAAAGTACTGGTCTTTTAGCACAATCAGGTTTTCCTCTTAAATTTCTATCTTGGATCATAACATCATGAGTTGTTCTTTTAAAGAATCGAGCTTTTTCTTATTATCTCTCATGCTAGATTTGATAGCTTTCTTAATACTCCTTTATTTCTCTAATTATGTTATATATTAGGCTTGAATCCTTTTTTCTTCTTCCATGTCAATTTTAGTTAACTAATTCTTTTTTTTTCTGAGCATCTAATTTATTTTTTAGGTTCTTCTTTTCCTTTGTTAAGGAATCTATTATTTTTTTTATTAGCATTCATCTTGCTATTAGCTGAAAGCTAACTTCTTGATATTGACCCTTTTGGTTTTCTATTTTTACTAGTTCTTTGTGCTTAGCTATTCGAATTCCTAACTCATTTTGGATTCATTTAGTTATTTTTTCAATATCTTATCTATATTATGTTATTTATTTTCTGTATTGAAATATTGTTATTAAGACATTGTTACATTTATGTAAAAATATGAATACCAATTTTATTCTCAAGAAATGCTTATCCTTTAAAAGGATGTGAGGAGGGTAAAAACAATATATATATATATATATATTATTCTGAATAATAATTTTAAAATTTGAATTGAATGAATAAAAAATTAAGAAAATGATCGTATTTGACTAGCAAGACAATCCGCCAAAGCTGGTTATTCTACGAGACGTTTGATTCCCGAACAACAACTTGTTCCAAGGGAATACTGTAACGAGGGGCAAGATCGTAAAAGGAAACCCAGAGAGCTGGAGCGATGTCAGAGGCGTTTTCCAAGCAAGAAAACCAAGTTTCCTGGATTCTGTTCTCTCTCTAGGACCATGAGTAAGATTTTTGCCTGTTTTCTTGGAAACCGCTGCGCCTCAACGACTTCTGTACGAAATACCACACGCCTTCCCATGATTATAAAATGCCCCTTTCATCCCTTTCTTTTCCATTACTCCCACATAGAATTATCCTTCTTCTTATCGGATTTCTCAATTCATCTTCTTCACTCTCTCGTCATTTCTTAATTTCTTTCCAAACTGAGTACGCCATGAGGATGAGTTGTAATGGTTGCAGAATCCTCCGCAAGGGCTGCGGTGATGATTGTAGTATAAAACCTTGCCTTCAATGGATCGAAACTCCCGATTCCCAAGCCAATGCCACCCTCTTCCTTGCTAAATTCTACGGTCGTGCTGGACTCATGAACCTCATCAATGCTGGCCCTCAGCATCTCCGTCCAGGTAACCCATCAATTCCATCTCGCTCTTTTTTCTTCTTTGTTTTTTTGAATCTCGGAGATGCCCTTTTTTTAACAATAATTAATTAGCGATTATAAATGCTATTACAGCTACATTTAAGTCCTTATTGTACGAGGCATGTGGGCGGATTGTGAATCCAGTTTCGGGATCAGTCGGGCTGTTAAGCACCGGTTCGTGGCAGCGATGTCAAGCCGCCGTGGAAGCCGTTCTGAAAGGCGAGCCGATCACTCAAATTGCATCAACTGATCAGCTTACACTAGGCGCCGCTGATACGCGCCACGTGTCAAGGGAGGTGGACTGGTCTGCATCTGATCAGCCCCGTAAAGTCAAGTCCAAGCGTCAATTCAATCGATCAACTTCAAAGCGGAAGTCTAGCAGGACTGAGTCTGAGCTCACATGTTTCGAGTTCATGATTGGATTTGATGGATTGCGGTCAGTGAGTCCTGACTCTGTGTTGAGTTGGCGTCCGAGTTTGGGGTCTGTCAATGAGGAAACTGACAGTATGGGGTCTGTGGAGACTGTGGAGGCTTCTAAGCTTGATGAGCCAGCCGAAGGCAGTGATTTGGATTTAGACTTGACCTTGGGTCATTATTAATCAAGAACAAGGGGATTCAAGGCAACGATTCCACACTACGATGGCTTGAGAGGTCGACACAGTTTTTTTTTTTTTTGTGTGTGTGGGGTTTCCATAGTTTTGTGGGGTAAATACTGAAACCCCGGTTGCTCACGGATGATGCATTAAAGTGTACAATGAAAGAAAAGTTAGCTATAATGTTAATTAGTTCGAGAAATCATTACACAAGTAGTTAATGATTGGTTCGTGCGGTTCAAGAATTGATAGTGGGTTGTAAAGGGCTAACATGATTGGTTTGATTTGCAATGTCACTTTGAACAAAATTGATTCTGAAATATCTATTATTACAACGTACGAACCAAAATCCTTTCTCAATAAATAAATTAAAGGCGTTTTATACAGGTTAATTCTAAAAAATAGAGTTCACATAGACACACACACTGCCAATATGAGTCCAAATTGACAAAGAAAATAATGTTTAGTCCACGGAAGCGTATTTTAATGAACAGAAAAAATTGAAGTTAAATGATTAAAACAAAAAAAAATGATGTTAACTTTGTGTTAAAATATATTAAATATTAAAAAATAAAATAAAAAAATTAATTAAAAAAAATAATTAAAAAATTAAAAAATAAAAGTGAGCTTACTTGAGTTAACTTACGAGTCAGGTCATGAAATTAAAATAACTCTATAAAAAATAAAATAAAATTTAATTTTTTATATAAAAAAGTCAACATCAACTAATGAGATTGAAAAAAAAATAAAAAAAATTGACATAGGTTATTTGATTAGAAACACTAAACCTAGAAAAAAATATAAAATATAAATTTCAATAAATTAAATATCAAAAGTTAAAATTAAAAACAAAAAAAATCAATAAAAAGAGATTCAAAAGAAAAAATAGTAATTAAAAAATATAAATTAAATTTGAAAAAATAAACAAATTGAAGGATGGATAATTTATATTAAATGGCTAAATTGAAAGGAAAAATATATTTCATAAAAGAAGGAACCACCAAGAGAATAGGGATTAAATTTATAAAAAAAATTAATATATTCAAGTGTTTGATTAAATGATGCAATTCAAAAAAAAAAGTTCATAAAAGATTGAAGAAAAAAACGAAGGAAAAAAAGAATTGGGACAAAGTTTAAAAAATAAAACATATATAAAAATACAAAAAAAAAACCTTAAAAAACCTAAATTAATCATGAAATTGAGGGTAATTTAGTAAATTAAATTTGTTATGAATTTTTAATTTTTTTTAATTATTTTAAAGACCATTTTACCTCTCTACCCCATTTGATTATAACAAAAAAAAATCATATGGAAATACAAAAATACTACTAAAAAACTATTAATTTTGAAATCAAGGATAATTTAGTAAATGTAGTGTGCAATAAAAATGAAATTTCAAAAAAGTCTCTAAAAGCCAATTAATTTTTTTCTTTTGAAGTTAGTGAAGACATTTTACTGGTTTTTTAAAAAGACTTTGCACCCTTAATAAAATAAAATAAAATGATAAATAAATCATGTAGAAAATATCAATTTATTATATTTTTCAAATTGCATACACATAACGAAAACGATAAAAATCTTTTAGGAGTCCTAAGTGATATAATTCATACAAGGTTTGAACAATCAAATTCAGATTTTAGTGTAATGTTACCTATTGTCCAGTTTTAAGTTGTCGAACTTAATTTTTAATTTGATTATTGAATTGGGCTGAAAATTTGACCCTCTAAAGAACAATATATAACATTTCAGCTCAATTCAATAATTGATTTGAGAGTTAGAGTTATATTTGATAGTGTAAACATAAATGATAGGTAAAATTACGCTAAGATTCACATTTTGATTGTTGAACTTTTACATGGATCGTATTACCAAGAATCCTGTTAGACAAATCTAGTATTTTTTATGGTTTATATAAATATTATCTAAAGGTTAAATGTTTTTTTAGATATTGAGAAATTACTTCAAAATTAGATTATTGCAAACCAAAAGTTTACCAAGTAGAAATCTCTTAAACCTTTTTACGAGATATAGATTGTTATACATATGAGTGTTAGCTCCTTTCTTTTGTATTAGGCATTTCTATACTATAGTGTATATTGTTATACTATCACGTATAGAAAATAAAATGTATGATATTTTATTTATAAGAAAACTTAAAAACTTTATAAATGATAAAATATCAATTTGTTCACTAAATAATATCACATAGTTTATTTTAAAATAATTTTATAAATTTATTTGATCAAGTTCCTACTTGATTTTTTTTTCCAAGTCTAAAATTTTAATCCCTTATATTAATTATATCTCAATTCTCAATTTCTAAAATTTATTTATAATCAAGTCACTTGATTAATAATCTCATTTTAATTTTTAATAAATGGTTCTTATGTGTGTAATCCATTATATTCCTAATAAATTAATTTAAATATAAATCATAATCTTAAATAAAATATGATTAAATAAATTAAACAATTTAATTTATGACAAATTTTAAATATAATTGATTTATATTTGAAGGACAAGTACAATGTTTAACAACATGTTATGATTCACTAAATACTTAGAAAATTATACATGGTTTGACTTAATTTTTTAGTAACTAATTTTATATTATAATTATTATCCTTTCATCAATAAAATTCTAAGTTAGATATTGTAGCATAAAGTATATATGCTTTATTAAATCATTTTTATTCTCAAAACTATAGTAATTAATTATTTTAATAAGCTTTGATTTTTTTTAAAAATCTCATTTCACATTGAACAATGATTTTTACAATTAATACCTTTTGAAAACAAATAAAATATTTTCTTTAATTCATATATGATGACGAATCCTCTCTTGATTAATCAAATATTTTCATATAATTTATGTTATACTCAATATTTGTCTATTTATTACACTTGATTAGAATACCATATGATCATTATCGAAGCATAATACTTCTTATATAAGATAACTTAATTATTTCAAGTCTAATGATCATATATATAACAATTACGTGAGCTTTTTTTATAGATATAAGTGATATCTGCATATAAGATTTTATTACAGGTCAATTAAGTATATATATCATTTGATAAATACCTGCATATTTGTTCTAAATATCACTTATATCTTAGTTTATAAAAACAGTTCTTGTTAATTAAATATATATATTATTTGACAAACACCTACATATTAGTTATAAATATCACTTATATCTTAGTTTATGAAAACAATTGCTTCATTTAATAAAATACACACAAATGCTAGTCTTAACAATTCTAATTGATTTCCGGTCTTAATAGAATATTAACTAGGAACATTTAGGAATAATGTTTTGATTTAATAAAAATCTCATAATTTATCTTTACTATTAATTCATTAATCAAACATTAAATTTATTAATCAAATATAATTGAATATTAAAGATAAAAAATACTTTATAAATAATAAATATATTTTACATGAATAAAATCAACATAACATATAACCAATCAATTAGCTTACAAGACATATTCATTGACATATTTTACGTTTAAACTTAGCCTTCTTAGTTGATTTAACGAAGGGAAATAAATGTCAATTCACTGTTGTAATCTACAATAAACTCTTCTCTTTAGTGCTACATTAATTTTTCCATGCCCAATATATTTTTGGTAAATACATGCACGCACAATCTGATTACATAAGTTTGCAACTATAATTTGTGTCTTTGCCTCCTTGTTTATTGCTTTAGTTTTGTTTGACATTATGATCCAACTATTTTTTTGAGAATTTTTAAAATTATTTTTAGTTTTAAATTATTTTTATTGATGTTTTTAGATTGTTTTGATATGTTGATGTTAAAAATAAAAAATATTATTTTATTATATTTCTAAATAAAAAAATCTTAAAAAAACAACATTTATCATTATCTTAAAAAAATTATTTTAAAAACTCATTTTAGATTTTGCATCCACAAAAAATAGAGGGTTGATGGTCTGTTTCATTCAGGCGTTCTTAATTTTTTATTTTATTTTTCTTCATATAATGTTTTTAATGAATTTGGTTTCCTTGTATTGGTTATGTTTATCTCTTTTATGTTTATACTTATTTGTTTTTGTGTTTCAAAAGTGTTTTGAAAAAAATTATTTTTTTATTTTTTTAACTTTAAATTAATATAATTTTAGTGTTTGCAAATCATTTTAATGTGATAATGTCAAAAATAATTTTTTTAAAATAAAAACAATCATTGGCATGCATTTTAACATAAAATATTATTTGAAAAGCAACAATAACCACACTTTCAAAAAAGCAAGACATGAGTGGCCAATATTTAACACTTCTAGGAAGATTAAATAGAATGGCAAGAGTTAGACACAAAATGTAAACAAGATTTTTGTCTTTTTATATGAAATTATTGATTAAAATAAAAAATAAAATTAAAAAAAGTACAATTAAATTAAAAAAAGTAAAGGTTTAGAAGAAACTTAAAATTATAATTATATTACAACAATAATGATATTTTTTTTTAAAAAAATATTTTATCTATATAAGGATAATTTTGCATATATGCATTTGGCTTTGAAGATACAATAATTCATTAAAGGTTTTAGATATAATAAAAATTTCTCATTCGCTTTGCTTACTTAAGTTAACAAAACATAAAAAAATGTATGGTAAACTTTAAGAAGAATATATAAAAAATCAAAGGTTTTGAAATATATATATGAGAGATTAAATAAAATAAAAATATTTTTAGAAGTTTATGATGGTGAGAGTATCATTTTTTTTCCATCTTAATACATGTCATACATAAATGAGAAATTTAGCGGTGCTCAAAATAAAAAAATTTTATAATACTTGAAGAATAATTAGTGGCATACTATTAGTTATTTTCTTAGCCTTTCTTTTAAAAATAATTATAAGTATAAGAAAAAAAATTTATTCAGAAATATTCTTATCATTTTTAGTAGGTCATAAATTTTATTATCTCTCCTACTTGTAAATATCTTTTTATTTAAAGTATATATAGAAAATAATTAATAAGATATCATTAGTCATTTTATGAGTATTATAAAATTTTTCCTCATGAAGTAAGTAATGAAGTCATATTAGTACTCCATTGGCCTATTTTTCTTGTTTTTTTTTAGAAAAAAATATAAGTAGGAGAGGGAAATCTTACATGAAAAATATTTTTTTCGCTTTTGATGTGTTAGGAATTTTATTTTCTCTCTCATTTTTATGTTTATCTTTTATTTTTTCAATATGACTTTAAGGAGTAACTAATAAGATGACGCTAATTACTTTCTGAGCACCATAAATTTTTTTATAAATATATATTCAATAAAAGTATCAATTACTAAATATATTTAAAACAATTAAATATAAGAAATTAATTTAATCATATACACTAGCCTATTAATCATATTAATGTTAACCATTTAAATTTTGTACTAAACCATTACAATTTAAACAATTAAGTTAATAAAATTTATTAATTAGAAAAACCAACTATCATTAATAATGATTTTAAATCAATATTCAAACATCCCCTAGTGATTTAAAATTATTCATACATATAATAAATAAAATAAAAGTGATGAATTAATGTTATGTAATAGGTGTTATGTACTTTTAGAGTTTGAATATACATTTGGTGTTTATAAGTTTCAACTTGAAAAATCATAATAACCAAAATGTTTTAAACTAGGTTCTTTGAACTAAGTCTCAACTTATTGCACACATAATATATGAATGATTTTATAGTTATATTATTGTTATATTTTTTTCTAGCATTGTTCACGTATCTTGTCTCATGAGTGTCTTTAAAGAGTAGCTCAAATTCTTATAGTGACGACCTCATTATCACACTCATTTTAGTGAATCCTTCAATGATGTTTTATGATCAATATCTTGTATTTTTTTGTTATCTTTTCCCAATCATCACAATAGATAACATACTAGCATCTAAATAGGACACGAGACCACTCTGCAAAATATTTATGTAATGTTTGTTCTCTTTCCAATCATCTAATAGTTTTGTTTTACTTGTTAAACTTCATTCATGAGATTTCTTTATAATTGAAGATATTTTTCACAATTGATGATTAATTTAAGAGTTTTGATTTCATTTCTCTTGATGATTGAATAACTCATTAGTACTCTAAATATTTAGTGAGTGGATTCACAATATTGTTGCTAAACTTGACAAAATCTAAAGAAATAACACCATGATATATTAATTATCTATTGGATTTATGTCTAATGGTTATATGTCTTCGTCTTCTTTTTTTATTAAACTTTTTACTCTCGACCTTAGCTATAGTAGTTTAGCTATCATAATGTATTGATATAAGTGGTATTGATTTAGAAATAAATGGTATATCAATCAATTTTTTTTAATGCTACCAAGCTTCTAAACTAACAACATCTAATGTAACCAATTTTGCTTCTATGATGGAATGAGTAATTGTATTTTGTTTAATATATTCTCAATAAACTACACCACCACATAAAGTAAACACATAGCCTCTAGTAGATTTTATTTCTTCTATATGAGAAATCTAATTAGCATCACCAAATCCTACTATTATAGTAGGAAACTTAGTATAATGAAACTTAGTATAATGAAGTGCATAATCAATGGTTCCTTTTAGATATTTAAAAATTTATTTTAAAGAACTCCAATGTGAAGCATTAAGATTACATGTATATCTACCTAATCTACCAATTGCATATGCTATTTAAGGTCTAGGATGATGGACTAGATGCAATAAAGATCCAATAATTTATGAATATTTATATTGGGACACGCTTTCATCATTATTTTTTCAATTTAATAGAAGGATCAAAAGGACAACATATAAGAGACAATCAAAGTAATTAAACCTTTTTAATATTTTTTTCAATGTAATGT
The DNA here is from genome assembly GCA_015708895.1 of Populus ilicifolia. Lineage (NCBI taxonomy): Eukaryota > Viridiplantae > Streptophyta > Magnoliopsida > Malpighiales > Salicaceae > Populus > Populus ilicifolia. The sequence goes on along the minus strand of SRLM01000381.1, from coordinate 319,199 downwards.
GATGGAGTTAAAGCAAAACCATTGCTATTTTTTCAATAATTTAATGCTTAAAATAATCATATCTAAATCCTTAGAAAAAAAAAGTAATATTTATAACTTGAATATTATTACCAAAAATCATAATGTCATCAACAAACATACATAAAACCACATAATAATTTTTAATGTTTTTAGTATAAACACATTTATTAGTAGCATTTATTTGTAAATAATCAAATAACATGACTTCATCGATTTTTTTTGCGCCATTGTTTAAAAGCTTCGATGGATGTCATAACTTCATTATATGTTACAAGTTCATTTCCAAGTGAAAACATATAAACATTAGCATTAAAATCTTTTGGATCTTATATTTCTTTTACTTTTTCTAAGTTTATTGGAAGCATGATTATCATCAATGTCTATTTTAAAAGAACTTTCATTAACAAATTTTTTTCAATTTTTTTTTCAAAAAAAATTAATGTGAACTTGGAGGATAAGATCCTTGTAACCTATAATTAAGATTGAACACAAATCAATAAAGCTAAAATCACTTTGAAAAGAACCAAACTCATTGATTACTTAACCCAGATAATAAGAACAAACTCACACACAAGTTTTATTTCTAAACAATCAATTTATCTTCCTAAATAAACCTATTTATACTAAGGAATCATCCTAAACAAGGTTGAAAAAATAAAATAAAAAATATTTCTAAGTAAAATTAAAAAAAAATCTCAAATCAATTAGAAAAATATTGTAAATCCCAAACAACAACTTCTAGGCTTTATCAAAAAGCTTTATTGGTGTTTGAAGATTATAAAATTTTGACCCTATATAAAATAAGACCTTTAGAATCTTTTTTTAAAAAATTAGTATGATCTAACATGTAGATCAAAATTTATGCTCATTAACATAAAACTGTATATTATAAAAATAAGCTCAATTTGCATGTAGGTATAAAAACAAGTTGAATTCACAAGTTTCGTATAAAACAAGACCCAAATATCTTGAATTAAACAATTAAATGTCTGTTTAATCTTCTTAGCTCTTCACCTTGTAATAGTTCCAATTGGCATATGTAAATAGATCATGTGATCTTGCTTGATGATTATTGTAAACAATTACTTCACTTGACTCAATAATTATATTATTTGTAATTTAAGAAATTTTAAAACTTAAAATATAAAATCTGTAAATATCACTATTCAAATAATATAAAAAAAATACACAATCTATAATTTTAGGACCTATTTTCCTTTTATTAGTAATTATAATATTTAATTTAGCTAAACACCCTTACACTTTAACATATTTTTCAAAAGGTTTTTTATTCTTTTAAAATTCATATGGTGTTTTATCCACATTTTATAAAAAAACTCTATTAAAAATATAACAAGCAGATTAGAAAACTTTGCCCTATAAATTATTAGGCAAACCAAAACTAACTAACATTGCATTAACTATATCTATTAAAGTTATGTTTTTTTCGTTTTATTATCCCATTAGACTGTGATGAATAAGGTGTGTTAGTTGATGTGTCATAACCCAATTCTCACCTCGTAAAATACCTAAAAATCCCTAAATTAGTTCTCAAATTTCTTAAAGAAAAATTATATATATATATATATATCATAGGGCAAGGATTTAATTTATAGCCATATAATGTTTGAGGTTTGAATGAATAAAAAAAGAAAGAATTGTAGTTGGTTATAATTGCACAAATAAAAAGAATAAGGATCAAAATGAACAAGTTGGTAAAATCTAGAAGTCTAAATCAGTCAATTAAAGGTTTAATTGAAGATAGAAATTAAAATTGGAAGACAACTTGGCTAAAAATAAAATAATTAAAGGTTTAGGGACTAAAATGAAAAAGATACCAAAGTTAGAAGAGTAAAATTAATTTACTTAAGGACTTAATTGAAGAGAATTTTAAAATTTGTAATTGATTCAAGTGAAATTATATAGTTTAAAAATCCAGGGATCATATTGTAACATGCGTTGAGGTTAATAGGCTTAATTAAAAATGACCAAGGGCCAAATTGAATACATTTTCAAAGAGTATACCTAATTAGAGATTGGATTGTAATTTTTAAAAATCGAGGGTCACAATTAAAGAAAAGCAATAATTCAAGGATATTTTGAATTTTTCAAAACTACATCATTTTATTTAATTAAAAAAGATCCTAATTTAATAGCCAAACATGACATGTCAATTTTCAAGTTCAAATTGTAGCAACAATAAATAAGTCTGAATCTATCTTCCAACTCGAACACTGTTCAGTGTTTGAAACATATCTGGAGTTCTAGAAGTCCAAATGATCTAAATGTTTTACACAAAAAAAGCTGAGATAATTTCCTACAACTTTCATGTTTTCAAGTGGTTCTAATTTTGACATTATTAATGATGTTTTGGGTAGACAAGAGAAGATAAAGATTATCATCAAGTTAAGAGTTAGTCACCCACTCATCAATTAGTCATCAAATCAATAATTCTCGATTTTGGCCTATAAAAGGAGGCATTTGCCATACATTTAGGCATCTTGGTCTCCAGATCAAGATCATGCTCTTACTTTCTCTCTTTGTATTTTTTGTAATGTTTATGTTTTGTTTTCATTAATATCAAGTTTATGCCTTTCATTTTCTTTCATTTACTTAGTTAACTTTTATCTTATTTATGTTCTTATTTTGTTTATTTATTTTTCTTTCTTTCATAATGTTTAGTTAAGTTTATTATGTCAAGGTGAAAAGGTTACACTAATGGTGTAAGAATAAGTATAATGTAAACTTAATATGGATTTTAATGTTTGATACTAACATGTTTTATATTTGTTATTTTGTTCACTCTTTAATACTTTGCTTGTTAAATGACTAAACTTGATTTATGTTGTATAACACTTCGTACAACAATGCTTAATACTTTCTTAGCCCATACTGTATGGTATAACTTACACCTGAGTTATGAAATGAACTTGATTTGTTGTAAATATAAGTTATAATCATGAATGCTTGATGAGATTTACAAGTATTAGCATTAATTAAATAAGATGACCAATGTAATCATGTTAACAATCTATAGTCTGATTGAAACCTTTTTTGTGTGTGGTTTCCAATTCAATAATAAGAGTTTATACTATATTTATTTGACATATCATTAGTGGATCTTCTAACCTTGATATTTGTTATTATTATTGTTTAATCCTTACATTAATATTCCATCTCAAAGTTCTCTTTTTCTTCTTCTTTGTTGTTGTTGTTGTTGTTGTATTATTGTTATTTATAATTTGTACAATCAACCTCCTTGTGGTTCGACCTCGGTCTTGCCGGGTTATTTATTACTTCGACAGTTCTGTATTTGGGAGAAGATATCAATCTTTTAGTCGTGTCAATAATTTAAAATCATAAATCAAACATGATTGCTCGTGTTTATTACAAAAAAGTCTCTTGTAGATTTTCTTGCAATAATGTTTTTTATTTATTTGGTCCTTCATTTGGGTTTGCATAATAGGATTTCGAGCTTATAATTTATGTTGAATAGTTTTTTTTATATAGGATCTTTGAAGTGTCAAATGATGTTTTTACATTGGATTTTTGTTCAATTTGCAAAGAAAGATTTAATTTTTTTGGTTAATATAAAATTAAATTTTTAAGGATCAAATTTAATAATAAAACAAAGGTGCATCTATTTTTTTGTTATTGTGTTGTCAATGTAATTTCTTAAAAAATTGCCTTTAGACTTTTTACAATTTTTTATGGTCCATTTAGTTTTCTCATTATGTGTTTTAGTCCAAACTTTTACTTTCTTTACATATTAGAGATGTTATATCCAAAATTTTACCCCTATATATTTTTTTAAAATAATATATATTTTTTATAATTTTAATAATTATTTTAGTCACTTGTATACCAATAAATAATAATAATAATAATAATAATAGTAATAATAATAATGGAAAAGGTTAAAAAATATAGCTAGGGAAAACTTAGACAAATAATGGAATTTAACAAGCAAATGATTAAGTTGTAAAAATTCATAAATAATTTAGGGTCTAATAAGAGACAAAATTGAAAAGAAAAATTAAGAAAATGATTAAAACTGGCCTAAAATTGAAGATTCAGGAAGCCAATGACTGAAATGTAAAAAACAAATAAATTAGGAGAAAAACTCCTATTTGATTAGGGTAAAAATTAAAAGAAAATAAGATAAAAGAACCAAAACTAGCTGAAAATGAAAGCAAACCCTATTACCAACAACTTCTAAAAAACTCAGATCACTAGCCCTATCATCTTTTCATCCTTTGATTCTTTTAACTATAAAAAGAATGAACCTAATGATCTTTTTCAAGACTCTTAAAACTCTTATCAACTTATCATCTAGTCAAACCAACCTTTCAACCTTATCCAATCTTTACTCAACATCTACTCTCAACAAACCATTCCTAAAATCTTTACCTATGAACCTCTTAACAATACTTGTGTAGAAAAGACTTTTATTGATGGAAAGAATAGTTTACTAAAGATGATTCTTTTGATTCTTCTAACACTTGTTTTATACCACCACTACTTATAATGGATCCTCCTTTAGCACAAACACCAAACCTTTAATCATTATGAACTAGCCAGAACCTATCCCAACACTTATCTTTACCACAAGATTTAGTATGGATGAATTAGTTAAAGTGATGATGAAGTAAATCTCAATCCTTATTATCAACCATAGATCCATTCTCCAAGCATAGATGGTTACTTTACTTTAGATGATATATTAAGAGTAAAATGGCAAGATAGATAGAATCCTTGAATTTTATTCATGACTGCCTAGCTATATGCTAAAAAATGGCGCAACTGTCAGGGATGCATTACAAAAATTCTCTGCAAAGTTCTTATTAACATTATGGGATTGGTTAAATGCCTTAAGAGATTATAGGGAAATATAATTTGTGAACATTGCATCTCTTTTTGAAGCTTTAAGATGGTTATATTATGAATTCCTTAGTAAAGCTTTAAATGACAAGAAAATCACATGATATGATTATTTTAAAATGAAGTGTTACTATTTAAGATCTAATTTTACAAGGTATTTTAAAGAGATGTGTCAACACCACCATATTCTCTTTAATCCATATGATATATACCTCAAACATCTTTTTTTGGCATCTATACCAAGAGATTTGGCTGATAAAACCTTTATATTATTCAAAACTTGAAAAGAAATTATTGACAATCAATCTTTTAGCATAATATTCAATTAGGTGTTAGAAGCACTCAACAAAATATGTGATCAACATAAATATTTCATGAAAATACTGATTGTAATTGTTCCATCATAAAGAAAAAGATGTTTCATCTGTTATCAAATGAAAAAAGGAAAAGATGTTATCAAATGTCTTTGCATTTTAACATATACTCTGATAGAGTGTTAACACGACCAACTCTCTAGGTACTTAATAACTACTCACTAGAGTGTCATGTCTTTTTAGATGATAACAAAAGCTTCTAATTCACTTTTAGTTATTATATAAGAGGAGAATGGAATTAAAGAATAGAGAATTAGGAAAGTAAACTCTTTAGTGAAGAGGCTTCTCCTTTGGGTTCTACCTCCCAAGATTTTACCTTAAAACATTACACACAACCTCTATATATACTACTTTGAGGCTTTTGCTTACATCACTCATGATATCAACAAGCACTAACTAAAGCACACTTAGTAATGCACACTCACATGACACTTATCTTAAAAGACTTATGATGTAACAAACACTAAGCATAAACAAGAAGCTAATACAACACACTAATAGCTCCTGATAATAGGTTCATGATTTGAAGAGAGATTTTGATCTTACAAGTCATCTTGATCATGAATAGTTTGGACTTGTAGGGCTAGCATATAGTTATCTCCTGCAAGCATATCCATCTCATAGGGTTCTAGAAATCATCTTATGGGTTTCCAAAAGTTTTGGTATGCCTAAAATTATCTGTTGGAGTTTTTTTTGTTACGGTATTGCATTTTCAAGTCATGAAGATGAGTAGAATATTGAGGGTCACACATATCATAGTCAATTTCTTCATCTGGATTTATCATATTTCATTTAAAAAAATATTATTCTTAAGGCATATTATTTTTTGCAATGTCCTAATATCTTGGAGGTTAGAGGTTGTCATACAAGGAGGATGGGTGCTGTATACTGTAGTCTAAGGAAAACTTATAACCAAATTCTTTGTTGAGGTTTTGAAGGGCAAGTGGAATAGGAAAATAGAAAACAAATGGGTAAAAGCTTGCTTAATAGATTTTGTTGCAAAATGCATTGCAATGTACATTAATCTAACATGTTTATGCATTAGGCCATTTGGATTTTTCTTGTTGGAGAAGAGAGATCCATTATATGGGGTTGTAGAACCATGTGAGGAACTTTCGAATATAGTTCCAAGAGTCTGTTGGCTAAGATGTTTTGAAAAATTTAGAGAGAGACATTAGTGGGAAACTTGATAGCAATATGATAGGAGACAAAAATACCATATGAAAAAGTAGATTTCTTTAGGGAATAATCCAGCAGGTTTGAAGGTAAAAAGGTGAATGAAAGAGTATTTAGGATGGGTGATTAAGCTTTGAAAACATATCACAGTTGAGAATAAGATGGTTTTAAAGGCTAAAGAGTTTGTCTTTTGCTTGAATGTCAAGGGTGTTGTTAAGAACCATATCTTGAGTAAGAGTAGGTAATTCATTTACTGGCAATTCTATTTTAGGTGGAGGAGGATTGAAGAAGGAAGCCATAAGAATCAAGAGAAGGAGTAATGTTTGTGATTTGGGTGGTCGGGTGAGCATGCGTGGGATCAAGTTCTTATTGTCTTTTATACATTGGATGATGAAAGTTTGCTTAAAAAACACTTAGCTAATTGTAAAAGTTATGGATAAGGAAGCATTTTTCACTTGAATTGTAATATTTTTGAAAATAAAAGACAATCCATAACAACTGTGAAGTGACAAGTTGTCAGATGGAACTTAAACTTTTGGATGCTATACTATACAACAAGGATTTCATTGAATGTAGAGTGGTAGTGGGTTTCTGACTCTTTGAAAGACCAATTAGTTTAGTCATATATATGTCGATGACCATTTTTATCTTTGAGGAGTACTATACTCTAATACTTGTCACTTGCATTAGTTTGGAGTATGCATTGTCTTGTGGATGAAATGACTAAAGAAGTAAATTTTTTGTGGTTATCTTTAATTATTTGATAGCTTTTGTCTACTTTTTTATCCAAGGGGTAGTATGTTTTTTTAGCATGAGATGAAGTGGCCTTATCATCTTTACAACTTTAAGGATAAAATTTCTGAGATATTGGATAATTCCAAAAACTATTAGACTTGCTTTCTCGTGAAGAGGCCATCTAAAATCTTTTGAAGTTCTTCAGCTATATGGATGTCATATGTATAAGTACCATTTATTAAGATTATACCAAAAATTCTATTTTGTTTTGACAAATAAAATCATACTTGAAAAAAAAATACTTTTAGAAAGCATAATACTATGATAGCAAATAATATTTGTAAATTGCTTTAATAAAGTAGCATATGACTCCTTATCTTGTGAGAAAAGTAATACATCATCAATGTAAATTAAAACAAATTGGACATAGGCTCAAAGACTTTAATCATGACCTTTTAAAATAATAAGGGTACTACTTTTAAAGGAAAAGGCATGACTCGCTATTGATAATGATGATTTAATATGCAAAAACCTGTTTTATATGTATTTAAGATAAATGACAAGTTGCCAAAAAACAACCTTGAGATCAAACTTGGAAAAAAAACTTTTGCATTGTGAAGGCATGAGAATAATGACATTTTGTCTTGTGTTTGGTAAAGAAAACTTATCATCTTATAGGAAATGATTCAGGGGTTGATAATTAATTACCAATTTGAGTTTGCCTCATTTTTGTTCAAATATTTTATTACCATAAAAGGCTTCACAAATTCATTATGAGTTTGTAGGTTTAATGAGACCTTGAGCCTATAACTAGGAACATTCATTTTGAGCGAGCTTATTGTAATTAGGATTCATTCCTGAATGACTAGCTTTTATAAGATTAATGTCTTCATTAAATTTGAAAGGAAGCTTAATAAAAAAACTGAGAGTTTTGTGATATTGGATGTGAATATTTAACAAGAAATTCTTAATAAGAATTAGAACATGAGTGTTTGATAATTTGGGATTTGATGAGGGTAATGATTTCTGTAATATAGGGTTGGATTTCACAGAGTGAAAGAATAATTGTATATGGGATAAAATGAGTTTTATACTGAATACTATGAGGAAGGATTTTGAACTTGGATTTGAATTAAATACCAAAACCAATAACTAAATCTTTTCCAAGTAAATGAAAGTAAGGACATGGGTTTTAATGGAACATTAGGATAGGATTTATGTGGTAATGGGCTTTTTGGTTTTGAGTCGGGTGCAGAATATTGGATTATCTGTAACTCTGAACTATTTTTTATATTGGACCCAACAATAAGGTGGAAGAACTTTAGGGTTAAGAATGGTTTTATATGCTCCTATATCAAATAAGGTTATGACTTTAATAAGGTTAACATATTTGAAGGCAAGGATGGTAACAAAGGCTAAAGGTATTGAAAGTGAAAAGGTAATGATAGGTTGGATTTGATAAAGTTCATAGATCTTATCATCAAAACTTTCATCTACAATAGCAACTATAGTATTTGATTAGTGTTTAAAAGTGCAATTTTATCAAGATTTTATATCAGCATTTTGCATTTGAAGTATTAATAACTCCTTAACTAAAGCATGTTTTATAATAACATATCTAATAATATAAGATACCTTTAATTTGTGGTAAATGTTCATCTTAAATACAGGCCTATCATATAAATTAAAAGATTGATTGATGAGTTTAACTACTGAAATTGAGATGACAAAGAAAGGATAAAGGTTATAAAAGAGATGTTGGTTCAGTTCAAACTAGAATACTATTTAGTTATTAGGTCATATCTGGAGTTATTGATCTTGAATTTCAATTTGGTTTATATGGCTAGAAAGACAAAACATAGACTTAAAATATTCATACAGAATGTGAGACTCAATTCTGCTATTTGGAAGTCCAAATTTTAGTAACAATAGAGAATTCTGAATCTGTTCTACAGCCTAGACACTGTTCAATATTTAGCCTATATCTTGAATTCTAGAAGTTTAAATAACCTCTTTTTTTTTTCTGGAAAGTTGAGAGAATTTTCTAAAACTTTCATGATTTAAGCCTATTCGAATTCTGACGTTAGCAATAATGTTTTATTCAGACAAGAATATAAAGATTATCATAAAGTCAAAAGTTGAACACCCACTTAATAATCAATCAACAAATCAATAGTTTTAAATTTTGGCCTATAAAAAGAGGTATTTGTCATGCATTTAGACATCTTGGTTTTTAAATCAAGATTGTGTTCTTTCACTTTCTCTTTATATTTTTATAATGTTTAAGTTTTGCTTTCATTAATCTCTTGTTTATGTTTTTCATTTCTTTTCCTTAGTTCACTTATATCTTATTTATGTTCTTATTTTATTTATTTATGTTTCTCTTTTTTTATTATGTTTAGTTAAGTGTACTATGTTAAGGTGAAAATGTTACATTAATGGTGTAAGAATAAGTATAGTGTAAACTCAACATGGACTTTAATGTTTGACACTAACATATTTTATATTTGTTATCTTGTTCACTCTTAATATTTTGTTTATTAAGTGGTTAATCTAGATTTATATTGTATAATAAATACATGGGACTTTCATAGCCTAACTGTATGGTATAATTGACACTTGTGCTATGAAAGGAACTTGATTTTTTGTTAACATAAGTTATAATCATGACTACATGACAACATTAGTATTAATATTATTTGAATAAGATAACTAATGTGATCATTTTAACCATTTATAATCTGATTGGAACCTTTTTTATATGTCGTTTTCAATTAAATAATAAAAAGAGTTTATACTATACTTGTTTGAAACACCATTGATGGATCTTTTAACCTTAACATTTTTTTTATTGTTTAATCTTCACATTAGTCTTACAATTTTAAAGTTCTCTTTAACTTATTATTATTGTTGTTGTTGTTGTTGTTGTTTTTTATATAGTTAACTTCCCTGTGGTTTGACCTCAGTCTTGCCTAGTTATTTATTACTTTGACACTCCTGCATTTGGAAGAAAACATCAATCTTTTGGTCATGTTCATATCAAAAGTTATCTTATCAATAAAAGAGAATAAGAATTCAACTTCATCATCATCAAGATTAAACTTTATCTTTTATGGCAGAAAATCAATCAACTTTAATGATTAGGCCTTCTTTTATAAATAGGTCTTTGTAAAGTGACCTTTACGCTTACAGATGAAATGTCTATTAGAGTTGGGACTGAAATGCTTAAGGCGCCTTAAGACTTCCATTTCTTTTTATGGCTAGGAGAAGAAGATTTATGTATTTTATTAAAATACTTTTTCTTTATGATAGAATAATTGCAATCAGCATTGTTAGAACATTTGATTAGCAAATATGGTCTTTTACAGGCACAAAACATAGTTTTATCATGCTGTAATATGTTGGTGAAATATTTATGTTAATCATATATTTTGTTGAGAGCTTTCAATACCCGATGAAATATTATTTCAAGAAATTGGTTATCAATAATTTCTTTTCTGATTTTGAATATCTGAAAGTCTCATCAACCAGATCTTTTGGTATGGATACCACAAAGGCATGTTTGAGGCTTGGATCATCTAGATCAGAGAGAATATGGTAATGTCAACACATTTTTGTGAAATGTCTTTTAAGATCATAGCTTAAATATAAACAACACTTTATTTTAAAATACTCATATCATGTTATTTCTTTGTCATTTAAAGCTTTACTAAGAAATTTATAATATAGCCATCCTAAATCTTTAGAAAGAGATGCACTGCTCATAAATTACATTTTCCTATAATCTTCTAAGGCATGAAACCAATCCCATGAGGTTCCTGAAAACTTTGCAGAGAATTTTTATAATGCATCATTGAGAGTTGTGCCATTTTCGAGTATATAGCTAGTTAGCCATGAATAAAATTCAAGGATTTTGTCTTGCCATTTTACTATTGATATATTATTTGGAGTAAAATAACTATTTATGCTTGGAGAATGGATGTGGTTAATGATGGTGAGGATTGAGATTTACTTCATCATCACTACTAACTAGTTCATCCATACTAACTCTTGTGGTAAAGGTAGGTATTGAGATAGGTTTTAGCCAAGTCCATGATGATTAGGGGTTTGGAATTTGTGCTGGAGGAGGATCTACCATAAATAGTGATGGCATAGAATGAGTGTTAAAAGAATCATCTTCAGTAAAAGATTCTTTAAAAGATATAAAAGTTTTATCATTAGGAGTCTTTTCTTTAGAGGTATTGTCAAGGGTTTATAGGTAAGGATTTTAAGAATGGTTTGTCGGGAATAGATGTTGACTAAAGATTTGATAAGGTTAGAAAGTTGGTTTGACTGAATTATAAGTTGATAAGGGTCCTAAAAGTCTTGGAAAGTATCATCATGTTAATTCTTTTTAAAGTCTAAAAAATTAGAGGATGAAGAGATGATAAGGGCTAGTGATTTAGGTTTTTTAAAAATAATTGGTACTATGGTTTTTCCTCTTTTTTGGAGATAGGTTTGAAAAGCGTTTCTATCTCTAGGTTTCCAAATAGTTGAGGTATGGTAGGTGGAGGTTATGGATTATAGGAAAATGAATGTTTAGCTCAATAAAGGTTTGGATAATGGGATGACGTCCTATTTTATAGAGGTTAGGAAATGGTAAGGGTTTGGATTTGGATTTGGATTATTTAGCTTGAAGAGACTTTAGTTGTATTTTGAGAGACTTAATCTCTTATTCCTTCTGAAAGTCTATGTATCTACCATTAGAGGCTTAAATGAGTAAATACTTATGTATAGTTATTCTAGATGAACAATTCTAAAATCAATAGAGGCTGTCATCTTTTATAGATTAGTCTTAACCAAGTCAACCTTGGATTCAATTATGTGAAGAACATAATTTTAGGTTATGGCATTTTAGCTTTACCAATTAAGAACTACTTCAACTTAGGTGACTTGTTTAGGGCCATCAATATCTACATGGAGATACATGGAGACTATGAGGACTGGTTCTAGAGGTGTTAAAAAGAGAGAGTATATTTGACAAGATAGTCAGATTTTTTTAAGGATTTTCCTAAAGTGTCAATTGTTCTATCGCCTTGATGGTATATATCCTATAATTTCTTACTTGAAGATTTTCTTTGTTGCTTGAAAGGTTCACCATTTATGTCTAGATTAGTGCATGACCATCCTAAGAGAAAGAATAAACTAGAAGACCATCATTAGAGAAAGATTATACAGGTACAGGGAGAGGAAAAGATTCCTGATGAAAAAAATAGAAGATTCTCCTTTCTTGAAGATGATTTTAACAGTATCATCAATCTTGTTTGATGGGAATGTAGGTTTATATGCTTTTTATAGACCTTAATTAGTACTTAAAAGTGCAATTTTCATTAAGATTTTATGTCATCATTTTGCATTTGAAGTATCAATAATTCCTTGACTAAAACATGTTTTATAATAACATATCTAACAATATAAGATACCTTTAATTTATGGTAAATGTTCATTTTAAATGCAGGTCTATCATATAAATGAAAGGATTGATTGATGAATTTCAGAACTGAAATTGAAAGGACATAGAGATGACCAAACTTAGAAAAGAGATGTCGGTGCAATCCAAACCAGAATAGTGTTCGGTAATTAGGTCATATCTGAAGCTATAGATCTCATATTTAGGTCTACTTTATATAGATGGAAATGTAAGACATAGGCCTACAACTTTCATATAGAGTCCAAGACTTAAAAAGACCATTTTCAAGTCCAAATTATAGTAACAACAAAAAAATTTGAATTTGTCTTCCAGCCCAAGTACTGTTCAGTGTTTGACCCATATCTGGAGTTCTAGAAGTCCAAATGACCTGAAGTTTTTACACAAGAAATCTAGGATAATTTTCTATAACTTTCATATTTTCAAGTGGCTCCAATTTTGACGTTATCAAAATGTTTTGGGCAAACAAAAGACGATAAAGATTGTCACCAAGTTAAAAGTTGGTCACCCACTCATCAATTAGATATCAAATCAATAGTTCTCAATTTTGGCCTATAAAAGAAGGCATTTGCTATGCCTTTTGGTTTCTAGATCAAGATCATGTTCTTGCTTTCTCTTTTTGTATTTTTTGTAATGTTTATGATTTGCTTTTATTAATATCAAGTTTAAGTCTTTCATTTCCTTTTCTTTACTTAGTAAACTCTTATCTTATTTATAATCTTATTTTGTTTATTTATTTTTCTTTCTTTTATTATGTTTAGCTAAGTTTATTATGTCAAGGTGAAAAAGTTACATTAATGATGTAAAAATAAATATAATGTAAACTTAATATGGACTTTAATGTTTGATACTAAGATATTTTGTATTTGTTATCTTATTCACTGTTTAATACTTTGCTTGTTAAATGACTAAGATTTATTTATATTGTATAACACTTGGTACAACAAATGCTTGACACTTTCATAGTTCATATTATATGGTAGAATCCACATCTGAGTTATAAAAGGAACTTGATTTGTTGTTAACATAAGTTGTAATCATGAATGCTTGACGAGATTTACAAGTATTAGCATTAATCAAATAAGATAACTAATGTAATCATGTTAACAATCTATAATCTGATTGGAACCTCCTTTGTGTGTGGTTTCTAATTGAATAATAAGAGTTTATACTATACTTGTTTGACATACCATTAGTGAAACCTCTAACCTTGATATTTGTTATTATCATTGTTTAATCCTTACATTAATATTCCATCTCAAAGTTCTCATTATCATCATCATCATCTTCTTCTTCTTCTTCTTCTTCTTCTTCTTCTTCTTCTTTCTCTTTATTATTATTGTTGTTGTATTATTGTCATCTATAATTTATACAATTAACCTCTCTATGGTTCGACCCCGGTCTTGCTGGGTTATTTATTACTTCGATACTCCTACACTTAAAAAAAGATATCAATTTTTTAGTCGTGTCAAGCTTGTAAAAATCATGCAAGATATTAACCTTAAAGATCCCTTTTAAGGTATTTTTTTTTCAAGTTCATGTATAAAAGCCAATACTAAGTTCTTTTCTTAAAAGATCATATCATTACCACTTCACAATTCATTTCTAAGAGTATATGAAGTAAAATTAACATGTAATGTCTCCAATCTATTACAATTTCACCCAATCATAAAAAATTATTATGGGGGATCCATTAAGTACTTTTATATTTCTAATGATCCTTCTTTTCTATTTTCTTCCAAGACCTATATCCTTTCTCTACAAAGCATACTTTTATGTTTTTCAATATAATATTAACACATTCTTATATATACTATAACACGGCATAATGTGTTCTACACATTTTATTTTATGTAATTTTACTAGACATACTTTTATATTTACTTCCATAATTTCATGTAATTTATTATAATATTGCTAAATAATATTCAATTAAATCAACTATTTACATTTCAAAGATTTTCTTTCCTAAATCTTCATAATGACCAAAACATAAGCCATTCTTTCCAAGTGTTCATTCCATCGTTCTCAATCATTTCTATTTCAAATCATTAAACACAAGCTAATAATTGTTCACACATTATGTATAAACTTAATTTTTACAATTACATTTATTTCTCTAAAGATGTTCATCATAAAATGAGGTTTTCTTTCATTTTCTTCTATTGGTCAAACATAACATCTCCATTCTTTCGAGTTCATTCATGTAAATTATTATTTTCACTCCAAAAATAACTATGTTAACATAAAATAATCATATATCAACTCTCTAAGCTTATAATTAAATAAGTTTCAACCTAGGTACTTTATTAAAAATACTTATCAAGGTCACTAATTAACAAATTATATCATTCAATTCAATTCTCTCTTCACTTGTTCAATAGACTGACCCTAGCTAGGGTTTTCTCTTTAACATATATCAATTTGTTTAGTCATAGAATATGAAAATATATTTTTCATATCTCAACTTTCTAATCTCTTTATTAGGTTTTTCACAATCATGAGATTTAAAAAACCCTAAGTTACCTCATTTAGGATTTTCCTCCTATATCATATAATAAATTCAAAACAACAAATGCAAGAGTAAATGTCATATTATCACACGAAATTAAAGATGATTTAAGGGAGTGTTATAATGTTTCTCTTTTCATTATTTTTTGTTTTTGCTTCCTCCATTATTGTTCTAATTAGCCTCCTCTCTTTTTTACTACTTCAATATTTTTGGTTTTTCACCTCACATCTATTCTTCTCATACTTAAGTATCTTGTATATATGATTTGCAAGGAATTTCTTTGGCAGAAAGCTTGTTAGAAAAGAGGCTATTATAACTATTTTAGTCGGTCATGAGGAAGAATAGAAGTCACTTTTTCTCTATCTGAATGTATTTATACTACATCTTAAATAAGGGTATGCCATGTTTGGATATTGTATTTTCTTATCTAAATGTTTTTTAATTTGTATATTGGTGGTTTCTCTCGTGTTTTTCCTAGATGGGTGCTAGGTCAAATTTTTTTAATAACTATATGTATTGATATAACTCTATTTAACTTAATTTTTTTTTATAAGGGTTTGCAATTTCATTAAAGTTTATTTTTTTATGCATTTTCTTTCACCACCAATCTTGCATGATAACATTCTACATAATCATTTCCATCATGCTTTATCTTGTAAATCTATTTATTATTGATGACCTTTTTTCCTTATGGTAGAAGAATAAGATCCCAAGTTTGGTTCTTATATAGAGCTCCAATCTCTTTTACTTTTTATAGCTTCAAGAAAAGTTTATGGCTTTCTATCTTTTTTAAAAAGACAGTATGCAATGTTACTCTTAGTAATATATTTTGAGTGTCAAACCGATGGTCTTTATTCATAGGTTGACTATCAGACTTTAAGAATTTTAAACTCTATTTGTTCTTATTCTTTATTTTCTAGAGAAAATTCAGAATAACTATGATCCTAAGTATTTTCCACCTGAACTATTATAGTATATTTTAAAGTGTTATAATTTTTTTTATTTGCATTTTATCTCTTATAAATTTAATATCTCTATTGATAACTACTTTGTGGGTAGTGAGATCCCACAAATGATACATCTTTACTTCCTTAATATATATCTCAAGAATATATATTTTCTAGATTTTGAATCTAGTTTGCTAACTTTATATGTATTGTACATTATGTAGATATGATTTTCAAATATATGTAAGTGAGAATAATTAATTGGCTTTTAGTCCACATCTTTATTGGTGTCTTTAGATCAATTACAATTAATAAAGACCAATTAATCATATAACAAGTTGTTTTGACTGTTTTTATCCAGTATAGCTTTCCTAAGCTTATAACCATTATCATTGTTTTTGTTCTTTTTAATAGAGTTATGTTCATCCACTCTATCATTTTATTTTGTTATGGAGTATAAGTGTTGTGAACTTTTTTATATACCTTTTTATTGATAAATGTTATCAAATTCATCACTAGTATATATTCTCCTTCATTATTATCCTTAACACTTAGCGTTCTTTTCAGCTTTAAGTTTTACTTACGCTTTAAATGTTTTAAAGACTAAGAGTATATTTGCCTTACTTTTGATTGGATACATCTAACATCCCTTAGAAAAGTCATCTATGAATGATAAAAAGTATCTTGCTCATCTTATAGATATAACCAGTGTTTGCCAATTATTAAAATGAATCAAATCTAAGATGTATATACTCTTAGTTGATGAATGCCAAACGTCAACTTATGTTATTTATTTGTAAAATAATACTCATAAAAAGGTAAAGAAACTTTTATAAGCCTAGGGAGTAAATTCTAATTAAAGAGAATTTTCAAGCCTTCATCTAATATGTGGCCTAGCTTTTGATGCCATATCATTGTCGTTTTCTTTATAAAAAATGGATAACAAAATTGATGCCTCTTGATTAATACTTAAAAATATATTTTTTATCAAGGTTTTATGTCATCATTTTGCACTTGAAGTATCAATAATTCCTTAACTAAAGCATGTTTTATAATAATATAAGATATCTTGAATTTATGGTAAATATACATTTTAAATGCAGACCTATTACATAAATGAAAGGATTGATTGATGAATTTAAGAATTGATATTGAAAGGACAAAAAGATGGCTAAACTTAGAAAAAAGATGTCGATGTAATCCAAACCAAAATAATGTTCGGTAATTGGATCATATCTGGAGCTATAGATATCAGATTTAGGTCTACTTTATATGGATGGAAAGGTAAGACATAGGTCTACAACTTTTATATAGAGCCCAAAACTTAAAAAGACCATTTTCAAATCCAAATTATAGTAACAACAAAGAAGTCCGAATCTATCTTTCAGCCCAAACACTATTCAGTGTTTGGCCTATAGGTGGAGTTCTAGAAGTCCAAATAACTTGAATTTTTTACACAAGAAAGCTAAGACAATTCCCTATAATTTTTATGTTTCAAGTGCCTCCAATTTTGACTATTCTTCTTCTCCTTCTTTTTCTTTTTCTTTTTCTTTATTATTATTATTAGTATTGTTGTTGTTGTTGTTGTTTGTTGTTACTACTATTATTATTGTTGTTATTGTTATTGTTATTGTTATTATTGTTGTATTATTGTTATTTATAATTTGTACAATTAACCTCTTTATGGTTCGACCCTAATTTTGTTAGGTTATTTATCACTTTGATACTCCTATACTTGGAAGAAGACATCAATCTTTTAGTTATGTCACTTCTGCCCTATAATATGTTTCTCCTTTTAACAAAAACAAGTATGCTTTTATCTTTTCAGCCTTTAATACAACTAGTGCCTCTCTGGAAATTTTAATGATGTCATTTTCTGTATGAATCTTGCAACCTAGACTATCAAATTATCCCATAGATAAAATATCCTTTTCAAGCCTTTCACATATCATGCTTTTGAAATGGTATGAATTGAGTCATCATACATCTTTAATTTGATGATGTAAATGCTAATAATGTTTAAGCCAAAATCATTTCCCATGAATATTAAGCCTCCAAAGATGGGTTCATATGTATGAAACCAATCTTAACAAAAAGTCATGTTGCTTATAAATCTATTAGTTAAACATTAGTGATCTTTATTCTGTATCTAGAGATTGTTACTACTTTACTATATAAAACTTCTCCATTATATGAAGTGTTTACAACACTATCTTTGAGGTTTTAATGACTCATGGTTGTTCTCTAAGTTCTTATTATACCAATAATCCTTTTATAATGCCTTTTGTTTTTGTTAAGTTACAAATCCAATGAAATGCCTCAAAAGGAAAACTTCATACATATGAACATCCATCAATCAAATATCTTAATTCAAGTACAATTCCTCAATGTATAATCATAATCAAAAGTTTATAAAAAATAAGTTTCAATAATAAAGCTTCAAATGATGGTCTTGATATCCATAATTGATTAATAATCAATTCACTTCCTTTTGAATTTAAAATATAGATGTCTAAAATTAAAATAATTGTAGAAAAAAATGAGTTTTTATAACGCATTAAGTAATCAAAATAGATAAATCCCAAAATGATAATACCAAACACATATATGATAATTGTATTATAAATTTTATATTAGTGCATAACTCATCATATCCTTTCCAAGGTACATCAATTCACATAATTGGTAAAACATTTCAAAAATATATGATGGCCATTATAGTCCTATATGCATAAATTAAATGCATCCTTATATAATGATATTAAGATGCATATTTCAAACTTTATAAAAATCATATAAATGCAAGAAAACATGTATCATAATATTTTTTAAAGACATTTATATCAATTACTCACTGATATACAAACATATATATATATATATATATTTTATACTCCTAAGAATATTTTGTATTAATTACTCATTTCACTCCACACACATATATACACTTTTCATAAATTTCTTCAAACTACATGGTATGGGTAAATAAGAGTTTATATTATTTTCACTGAATAAAACCTACTCTGGCATATGAGTTTTAGAAATAAATTTAGAGATTTGGATGTTAGAGAGAGAAAACATATTCATTAAAGGAGACATAGGGTTTTTAAAGAAAAATAACCATTAAAACTTATTAAGTTGAGTTAAATAGTAGTTGTAAAGAGATTATGTTCAATTGATTTTATTATTGTACTTAATGTTTTGTGGGAGAATGAAAATCCCTCGATTTTATATTTATTAGGATTTATAGTTTAAATATGAAAATGTTGATTTAAGTAAATCATTAGTGATTTTGTGTAGAAATAAGATTATTAAGAAGTAAATTATAAAAAATTAAGACTAACCATGGGGTTTAGATCATAGGTTGTTGGTTTTAGTGTTGAAATTTAAGGAAATTCTAAAAATTAGATATAAATTATGTTTATTTGTGTTATATATTGCTATATATGATTTTAATTGAGTATGATTAGGGTAAATTGGGTTGTTATATGTTTGGTTCTTTCTGACATGGTTTTGAAAGAATAGAAAAAAAATAAGATTTTGTATTTGGATTTTAGATGTGAATTGGTAGTGTGGAAATGAAAGGATATGCTACGTTGAATGTATAGTTAGAAATTGATGATGGAATTGCTAATTAGGGTATGATTTTATGTTGTTATTGTTGTTATGGGATGACAACTAATTATACAAATATTAATTGAAAATGAAAATGTTAATTAGGTTATTGTTATGGTTATGTGCTAGTTAGAAATTGTATGTTATGATGAAGAATTTATGTGAATGTGTGTGTGCTTGTTGATTATGATCATTATAGATTGAATGTTGGCATGTGGAACCATGATTGATAAGTTCTTGAAATCTTGGGTAAGTGTATTTCAAAGAATGACTTAAATTAATTGAACACCAAGTATTTGATAATGAATCAATCTAAATTAAATTATAATTTGTTGAACTATAGTTGTGGATGATCTTTATGAAAGAAAATAGTTTAAATTGATTGTACATGAAGTTTTTGATACCATATCCTGTAACTATAATACTTGCGATCTCATGATTTAGCCTATTCAAGAACTTCTCTATAATAGCCTTTCTATCCTCCAGTACTTTAGCCTAAACCATCACGATCTTCATCTCTTTATGGTATTTATCAATATTTTTTGTTCCTTGGCACAAATACTGCAACTTTTGCTACAATTCATTATAATAATGACTAAGGATAAACCATCTCCTCGTAATAGACTTCATCTCCTCCCAAATCTTAACAGGCCTTTCATGATTCCTTATAGGACTCAACACAAGTTGATCACATCATATAATGGCATAGTACGTGAACTCAATTACAAAAAGCTTAACCTTTTTACCTTCTAATAGTTATGACAATCAAATACAAGCTTCATCTTTTTCTTCCACTCTGAAAATGTCTCAAGATTGCTTTTCCCTTGAAATGAATGAATTTTCATCTTAATATGCTACCAATATCCTAACTATACAATTACAATACCAAAAATTATCTAGATCATCTCCTTGTCCAAATTACCTCTCTCCTAGCTCCTCAATACTAACGATGTTTATATTGTCCAAACTAATCTCCATAACCTAAAGATGCACTAGTATGATTCAATCACCTATCTCATCAAAGTTATCATCAATAATGGGATTAATATGTCTACCTCCTAACATTCTTTCCACCTTGATCAGCCTTATTTCACAAACTATCAATTTCAACATCACATCTTTCCCTTCTCTCCATCTTATCATTCAAATTCTCTATTACCCTGTTCATCTTTTCCATCTGTTATACCAAGGTTAGGATTTGAAAAGCCTGATTTTTAATTAATGGTTTCATCTTGGTGTTGTCTAATATCTTAAAATCTAAAAAATATTTTAGTGATAAAACAAATTATTTCTTCACTCACTCCCTCTAATGTTTCACTCATTTAGGCTTCTCATTTTAAAATTCATCATAACCAAATAGAATAGCTTAATAGTGCAATGTAAATATGTGTAATGACCAAAGAAGTAAGAAATATATAAAAACAAATAAAGATGAAACTACGATTATAATTTCATGAATACCAAACAAATTTGTATGAAAATATAGATTTTTTTAAGACAAGAAATAAATCAGATGCGAAACTAATAAAAATAACTTTATTAGCACCCAAATACAACTTTAGTATACTAATTAAGTTAATTTCAATGTTAGTAAAACACATTTTATAAGTTGATGCAAATTAGACTCATTTACATAATCAAATGCTTTAATCTGAAACTAAATCAAACAAAGTCCATTTGATCCTAAATTTAACATTTGATGTCATTGTACCCAAAAAACCCATAATAAAATTTTAAAGTGGTCCTAACATGGTTTAATTCATTCTCCTTTGTACTAGTGTTTTTGGGACAAAATTGAATATTTAGCTTTTCAACATCTTTCTTCTAGTTTTTTTTTTATTTTTTTTTAATGTTATTGATATGCAGGGAAAGTAGCTAAAACAATAAGAACATTTTTTTTTAATAGTAAATCCCACAAGCAAAATAAGTAGATGATTGAAATTAAAGAGAAATTTAAACATGAAATATAAGAACAAAAATTTTAGAAAGGTATAAATTGATTTTTCATAGCCTAAATTTGGTATTAATTGATGTAAATCTAGAACAGCAATCCTTAACAAAGTAGATAAATAATCTAAGAAAGCTAACATTCAAGTTTTGATAGAATCTTAGACTTAGAGATAACCTTGTACTTAAGAACTAAAAGTATTGAAAAAGAACTTGAACTTATTGTTGATAGCGAAACATGAACTCAAAGTATGCTGACACGATCAAAGAGTTGATATCTTATCCCAAGTGTAGGAATGTTAAAGTAATAAATAACTCGGCAAGACTGGGGTTAAACTATAGGAAAGTTAGCTATAATAATAATAATAATAATAATAATAATAATAATAATAATAAGAACAATAATAACAACAATAACAATGATGGTGGTGGTGAAGATGAGTTAAAGAGGACTTTAAGATGTAAGATTAATGTGAAGATTATACAATGATAAAAACAAATATCAAGGTTAGAGGATACACTAATAGTATTAGAGATAAATAAGATATAAACTCTTTATTAATCATCAACATGATCATATTAATTATCTTATTTACATAACACCATACTTATAAACTTTATCAAGTATTCATGATGTTAACTTATGTTGACAACAAATTAAGTTCCTCTCATAATAACGATATCAGTTGAAGATTATGAAGAATCAAGTATTTGATGTACCAAGTGTTATACAACACAAATCTATATTAACCATTTAACAAGTAAAGTATTAAGAATTAATAAGATAAAAATGATAAGACATGTTAATAGCAAGTTGTTTAGGATATAAGAGTTAAAGTCCATATTGAGTTTATATCATACTTATCCTAACACCATTAATAAAATGTTTTCATATTGATATAATTAACTTAGCTAGACATTATGAAGAAGAAGAACTTAAAGAAACAATACAAGAACATAAATATGATATAAGTTAACTGAGTATAGTAAATGAAATGAAAATGATGAACAAGAGATTAATGATAGCAAAAACTAAGCATTACAAAAACATAAAGAGAGAGAGCAAGATCATTATCTTAATATAAAAATAAAATACCCAAATGAATGGCAAATGCCTCCTTTATAGGCAAAAATTCAGAACTATTCATATAGTAATTAATAATTAATATAGTGGCCAACTATTGATTAGTGGACTTAGTGGACAGCATCACTCAAGCACTTTGGCTGGCTGAATTGATATTGATACAATTTGAATTTGGTAAAGTGTTCTTCATGACAGTTTTTGAAATTTTTTTTTCCTTCCACCCACTAAATTTCAGATCATTTGGAGCACTACAACTTGAGATATGTCTAACTATTAAGCAGTGTTGCTGATGGACGTGGTGGATAGCCCTCATACTTTTGTCTAGATGAAATATCATTTCTACCATCCAAATTTGAGCTGGTCCTTTTCATGAAAATTGTTGGAAATTGTCTTTTCTTTCCACCCATCAAATGTTATATAATTTGAACATCTAAAACTCTAGTTATGGGTAAAACTCTGAGTAGTGTTTGGACTGGATTGCAAGAGAGATTCAGACTTCTCTTTTGTTGCCAAACTTTAAATTTAAAAATGGAAATTTTGGATCTTTCCATACCTATGAAAGTTATAGACCTATTTCTTATCTTTCTAGCCATATAAATTAATATGAAATTCAAGATTTATAGCTCTAGATATGATCTGATGACTGAACAATGTTCGAATTTGAAGTGAATTGGCATCTCCTTCGTAAGCTTAACCTTTTCTTTTTCCTTTCACTTCCAATAGTTAATCACAACAATCAATTATTTGAATTGCGAGAATACCTGTATTTAAAATGAGTATTTACTATAAATTAAAGGTATCTTATATTATTATACATGTTTTTATAAAACATGTTCTAGTTAAGGAGTTATTGATATTTTAAAGGTAAAATAATGATATAAAACATTGATAAAAATACATTTTTAAATACTAATCATATGTGAAGACATAATAAGAGCAGTTATACCTTGATATGTTAGTTGTTTATCTTTATCCTAACAAAGAGAAAAGTCTTGCATCATACAAAAGACAATTTTATCTAAAATGTCATATGGCTGTTGAATTTTATAGTAAATAAAATAATATATAGTCCTCCTAAATAAACTTAATGGATCCTTACTGGGATTCACACCAACATGTCTAAGTTAATAATTAACTAACACAAACCTAATGCCTAAAACAATCCTAAAATATTGATTATGAGCCCAACCAAACACAATCCCTAAACTAAATGTAAAATTCAAATAATAAAATAAAAAGTTAAACCTTAAAATAATTCAAATTAATACAAAGAAATAATTCATCTTGAAAGTAATTTGCTATTAAATACTTCAACCCTCCTTTTGTTATGTATATAAGATAAATAAATAATCCTTATAAAACATAATTTAGAAATATTATGAAATTCTTGCCATACTTGAAAGTTATATTATTGTCTATTAAAGATCTTTTTAGAAAAAAAACAACTATAAAAAATAAGCTGTTGAATATCCTTGCATTATGAAAAAAAGAATCCTCTTTCAATATGAAGTTCACAAATTAAAAGATAACAAATAATAAAATCTATATTGTATTTGTTGATTTGTATCGTAGAGCAATGTATTTGAAAACTTCTAGTAAATTTGCAGTTCAATTCAATAATTGAATTAAAAATTATATTTAATAGCGTAAAACTAAATAGTAGATATAATTACTCTGGAATCCTAATTTCATTATTTAATTTTTTAGATCATATCCTGGTTTGTTCTTTTCAATCACTATTACTTTATATAATGATAATTAGAGCTTATTTTGTTATTTCAAATAAAATGAAATAAAATGAGATGAGTGTTAACATTATAATAATTTAATAATGTGTGTACTAAAAGATATAACAGTCATGCAAGATAATATAAATATAAAAAATAATAAAAGTAGTCTTTAATGAAAAAGCAAAATTATTAGCTCATTCAATAAAAATACCCTTATATATTCACATGAAAAAAGATATTTTTTATTTATTAATTTTTTGATGTGAAAATTTAGGCTTTATAGATATATCTAGTCAATGTATTATTCTGGAAAATGTATAATGAAAAAATATATAAAAATAATATTACTTAAAAAATCTTTTAAAGAGATTTTCTCCTAAAAAATATGAAGTGAAGGATGTATATAAAATTAAATTGTGAATGAGACCAGCTAAACTAGAACTATCCCCTCATGGTTTAACTTCGAAACCTCTTGTTTGTAAAGAAAGAAAAAAAAATACAAAATACAAAATTAAGTTTATTTTTATAACCAAAGCCATAGACGGGATAGATTGGTAAAGGACATTTTGCAAGGCCCAGGATACAACCCAAGCCCAACTGCAAGGCCCAAACTCCAAACTCAAAAGTAAGTTAAGGCAAGCCATTCCGGTTCACCGGTGCAAAACAGAGCACAGAGAACAGTGACAGCGGAGAAAAGAAATGGGGAGGAAGAAGGGAGTAGCAGAGTTCGAGGAGTCGCCTCCAGATGACTTTGATCCATCGAATCCATACAAGGACCCAGTGGTGATGCTGGAAATGAGAGAGCATATTGTTAGAGAGAAATGGATTGATATAGAGAAAGCCAAGATCTTGAGAGAGAGACTTCGATGGTGTTATCGCATTGAAGGAGTTAATCATCTCCAGAAGTGCCGCCATCTTGTCCAACAGTATCTTGACTCCACTCGTGGGATCGGGTGGGGCAAGGACCAACGCCCTCCTTGTCTCCACGGTATTATCTAGGAATTATTTGCTTCTTGTGTTTTGTTAGTTTGGAACGATCTTTCTTGGGAGGGAATGAGTGATTTTGTTTTCTGGTTTTAATTTATTGATGGGTTTCGTGAATTAGGTCCTAAGGTGGAGGCAACAGCTGAGTCTGAATGAATCCTTTTCAGTATTTCACCTGCCTGGTTTTATATCAAGGTATGCTTGCATGTCTAATTTACTTCTTCTTTTTTCTCTCTTTAATGTGTACTATCTCTGAGGTTTTTTTGTGAAAAGTGATTATTAGTTTCAGTTTGTACAGTGGGGTTTCTACTTTCAAGTCATAATTAGGGCTAATTTTTTTGGAAAATTGTGGGCCTATTTTGTCTGCTTTTATTTGACCTTCATATTAATTTCTTCAAGGTCTGATAGATTATTGTGTTTTCTGTTAAGTGGATCGTTTTATATGTGGGTATGTAGTAAAGGTCAATGATCAATCGAATCAGGTTTTGGGGGATTATCTGGCTTTTCGAAATATAAGGTGGCATGAATCATGAGGTAATACAATGCTAATTTTCTTTGATATTTTTCCCTGTTATAGTGGTTCACAGGTCCTTGATGATATTAAGTTGTGGTAAGCTGGTTCTGCAATAGTTTGGCTATCCTGATAATAGGAATTGATTATCAATGAATAGACCCAACTTTGGCTGGCAGAGAATTTTGAAGGGAAATCAAGGAGACACATGATGTGGGAATATAAGTCTGAGATACAGGCAGGGTGTTCTATTAGGAAAGAAAAATGGATTGCTTCTTCTCTAAAGTCTTGGGGGGACAGGCCATTTATATGCTGAAAGTTATCTCTTGTTGGAAATGAAGGGAAAATCAGTTACGGTTGTCTAGGTTTTCACAGAGAGGAGAGGCAATTCATTGTATTGTTGAGGGTATCTGACAAGCTAAACTACTGTCTTGAGTTTTACCATAATTTAACATAATATTGTACTTAGGCTTGTTGTTTATTTTTAACTAGATTATTATTTATAATGAGCTTAGTGATAAAACATCTATATTTTTCTGAATTTTATCATACTTACTGTTTATTTTTAACTAGATTATTATCTGTAATGAGCTTAGTGATAAAACATCTATATTTTGCTGGCTTTACCGTGTGGGGTTTTTATTTTACTGCATGTGGCAGGATTTCTAACTTCATCTGGTTGTTTGGATCTTGATGAATTTTGATCGAATAAGATTGATTGCTCACAATGCTTAACAGATTAGTGTCATGTTTATGGTGAAGTAGATTGGTTTTGCAGAGATTTAATTTTTGTTGACAAGGATGCAGTGGACATAGATCACACTGGTGTGCTTCAAAAGGAGGGTTGGAATGTTTTTAAGATGGGAGTAAGGAAATATATTAAAAAAGGATAGGTGATCTTGTTTGAATGGGAAGTGATCTAAGCATTATCTATTAAAAAAGGATAAATGAAATGTATGTGTTAATCCCATTGTGATGAATAAGGATTTGATAATATATCCACTGGTTTTAGATGATGGTGGCTTGGTTGAGTTGTTGATTTTGTGACTTCTTGAATGTTTGCACTGGTAATGATGCTGGACAGCTTTGGGCGCTGTTCTTAATCTGAGTTCCAGAGACTCTTTTTGGCCGTTTAGTGCTGTGAACATTGACGTGAACAGTGTTTTAAGGGGTAGTAGGATGTGTTTTGACGAGTAATGGCTTTAAGATTGATTTGTATGAAGGTAGTGATGGTAAGGGCTGAACAGTGTTTTAAGGGGTAGTAGGTTGTGTTTTGACGGTTAATGGCTTTAAGATTGATTTGTATGAAGGTAGTGATGGTAAGGGCTGGGGGTAATTGTAAAAACTACCAGAGCCACACTTGTCTGGAGTCATACCTAGGGGATAGAAAGCCTAAGCTTAATACCTAAGGTTCTTAGGAATCACACCTAAGAGAAGATTCAAGCAATTAAAAGCAAAGTTGTTGAATTTTATTCATAATAAACTGATTCTTGGAAGTAATGCATTACATACCTCTATATAGAGTTTCTAATAGTCTAAGAAGGACAGGCATTCCTATATAAGAAAGTACTAGCAGTCCATAAAAAAAAAACATAAAGCTAAATACTTTAGCACTAATAAAATACTAAATAGGAAATAAAAGCGAGGACTAGAAAACTTTACAGATTTTCCAAATTATGGAAATCACTGGCATACCCTGGTATATGGAAATCATAACAAGATACAATAATCTAGCTTCTTTTGTCATCTGCATCATAAAATTCTCTTAGGACAAGAGATAAAGTTTGAATTTTTGGATTTTTGCAAGAAATAGGTGTGGATCTTGTGCAAACCAAGGAGTGTTGTTGCAGCTGATATTGACAAATAACTACTTTATACCATGGCAATATGCCTAATATTTTTGGTGGTTGTTGCAGAGTTTCTACCTGTTTCAAACACTGCAAAGACATTGTGGCCACTAAATCTTTTGTACATTTTAAAGTGGGTCACCAAATCAATTTAACAAGGACTGGAGTTATTTTTGCTTCAAGTTTCTTATGGGTAATCTACTAGGAGTTGCCACTGGCTTTGAAGAAGTACGAAAAATGGAAGCTGATAGTGGCCTTATTAAAGCAAAAGAGGGAAAGGAATGGTATTCAAAAGAGAGGAAAGGTGATACTCAATTAGAGTTTTTATGCTTAGTGGTTGAATAGCCAACTGTTTATTTTTACATTGTTTTTAGTCTGGAAGCTTATCAGAATAAATGCAAGGAGCTGTGACCTCTTTGGTCAAGGCAAGAAAATAGATATTTGGACCTTGTGGATAGAAGCAGGATGAAGTATTTACATCATCAATATATACTGGGTACTTTGGTCAGCATAAGTTTATAAATTTGATTGATTATTTACTATTCTGTATGTAGTGCTAGAATTGCAATTCTGTTTAACATTTTTTGAGTTAAGAGCTAGAATCATAGTTGGAAGATTTGTGTATTCATCTCCTTATCCCGTGCATAGAACCTTCATATGGCCTTTAATATATGTTCTCTTTTATTTATTTTCGTTTTTTTTAAAGGAGTTGGGGGTTGTTGGGATAGGGAGGTGCAAAACGAGAACCACTAAAATGTTAGTTGAACTGCCTTTCTTGCTTCATAGTATTGGATTTTAACCTATGGTCTCTTTCGATGGATTGCTTCTGTAATTATATTTTGTTTAGGTTAGGAGTGGTGGTGTGGCCATTGACTCATGAAAAGAATCTAGCTCAAATTTTTAAGTAATGCATGGACAGAAGATGGAGACAATCTCCTGAGATTGTAGCCAGCACAATTGACTTCGGCATAACCATATCTAATTTGAGGCGAAGTTTTATTGGATAAGCGCTAGCATATCAGTTGATTGTTTGACAAAGATCACATTGCCATAGGATAGGAGTCATCACCTGTGGCATCCAAATCTCATCACTTGGAAATTTTAGTTGATTGGACACCCCGCAAGAACCCAATTTCATGTGCTCAACTTTGTTTGCTTATTTATGATGTGAAAACAAAGTTAGTGATAGGTGATGTTAAAAACAAAGTTATTTGATAGGTGTGCTCAACTTCTGTAATTATATTTTGTTTAGGTTAGGAGTGGTGGTGTGGCCATTGACTCATGAAAAGAATCTAGCTCAAATTTTTAAGTAATGCATGGACAGAAGATGGAGACAATCTCCTGAGATTGTAGCCAGCACAATTGACTTCGGCATAACCATATCTAATTTGAGGCGAAGTTTTATTGGATAAGCGCTAGCATATCAGTTGATTGTTTGACAAAGATCACATTGCCATAGGATAGGAGTCATCACCTGTGGCATCCAAATCTCATCACTTGGAAATTTTAGTTGATTGGACACCCCGCAAGAACCCAATTTCATGTGCTCAACTTTGTTTGCTTATTTATGATGTGAAAACAAAGTTAGTGATAGGTGATGTTAAAAACAAAAAAACATACAGTGGTGATTGATATTTAATTGGCTTGAAGTTATTATTTTGTATAATTTTTCTAGATTTTATTAGTCATAGAAATTTAATTATTATTATTTACAATTCAGTGGTTAAAGTAGGTTCCATAAGACTATAAATAATGGAGTTAGGTTTTTTTATGGTTTAATTTCTTGCTCACAACCCGGATCTCTTCTCTCCTTTTCCTTTGGTGCCTAAAAATTTAGTTAGGCATTAAAGTTGTGCTCTGCTTGTTATATTGATTGATCCAATAAATTGAGTTTTCAGAGAATTTGTATTCCTGGACTTTCTGTTTTTATTTATCAATTGGTTTAGCATGAACTAGCTTGAGGGTAATTGATAACTGGGATTTTAAATTCATTATGAGGAGAAATTTCTGTAGCAATTTTCAGTGGGATCATGGGTTTCTGCAACATTATTGAACTAAATAAAGAATAACTTCAATGATAGTGTATGATATACTGGTAGATGGGGTGGGTGGGGTTGTGTTGAGCATAACTTTTAAAATAAGATAGATTGAATTTGAACTTGTTGATGTGAAGTGGACTTAGAAGGGATTCTAGTTATTTTGGACTTTATGTAAAAGCAATGTAAAGAATCAAGTATCAAAGATTCTTAATTCTGATCAGAGGTCAACTTGTACAGTTAGTGTTACTGGTGCAACTTCCTCCTGTTTTGTTTTGTTTTGTTTTCTCACCTAGGAATTTGATTCCGCATGATATTATTTTCACCTGATAAATCTGTCTATTCTTTAGTTATCTGTTAGGGTCACTTTCTTCTTGTTATTTCTTTGTCATTTTAGGATGAAGTAGCTGTCTCAAATGAGAAATTCATCAAATAATTTGCTGGTTTAGTTATAGAAATGAAATTCACGATTAATCTACAATTCTGCTTACACGTTGTACTGAATATGGAAGGTGCTTGCTTGCCATGATGCTGGCAGATTTTCTTTTATTCTTGTATCCATGATGTTTCCATGCATCGGAATTAAGATATATTCACTAGTAACAGGAGGATAACTAAGCTCTTTTCCTTCTTGCAGGTGACTGATTTTGTGAGCAGGTTGATAGCAGAAGTGGAGGGAATTCGGGCCTCCATTTTGTTTTAATGTGTGGCTGTTTTTCTTTATGACTCTTTTATCATCCAGAGTGTTTTTTTATTACCTTCCCTGTAAGGTGCAGAGGTCTGATGTGGCTTTGGCTTTCACCTTCCATTCCTTTAATTGTTAGCATCAAAATACTGCAGATGATTCAGGACCAATGAATGAAAGTAACTCAATATAATGCAATAAATTTTCCTGTCATTGCGTGCTTTTGTTTCATATGTGATGGATTATGACTTTTTGTTGCGAAGTTGCTGTTTAATTATGTGATGGATTATGACTTTTTGAGTACGATAGACGAGAATGACGTTGGATTTTTCTATCATTGGGAAATGGAAGGGCCCTCTCATGATCCAAGCTTTCACACTCTTGTCAAATATTGGATTGAAATGTAGTTTATTCTGGAACAGAGAATCCCTGGATAAGAATTCATAGGCGGCGGCAAGGTGGTTCCCATGGCATTGGCCAAGATTGCAACAGATATTTTTGTTTCTTATGTTGAATTTCTGACTTTATCATCTTGATTTTTGGATTTTGTATTGAGTGTTGAAGTCTTTTTATTGGTGTGCTTCTAGGTGTGTTTGTTGTCTTTAATCTCGTGTTTTTAGGGAGTTTTTGGAAATCCTTTAATCAATATTTGAAGTTAAAGTTGAAATTTAGATTTTGATGTAATATTTTTTATTATTTTATTTTATTCTAACGAGTTAATTGAATTGTTTAATTAGATTAAAAATTTACTAGAAGTTTTTTAAGGTATTGTTCTATATTAAATTAAAACTTTAAATTAATTAAAGTTTAGAAATGAATTGTAATATGAGTTAGGAGGAATTTTGTTATTTTTTATCTTTAGATTTAATTTTTATTTAAAAAAGATATTTTTTTAATTTAATAAGGATATTCAACAATTTATTTAAAGACATTTGCTAATAGACTAATAGAAGCAACAACTTTTATTATTTGGAGAATATTTAAATGTTATTTGGAGAATATTTAAAGCTATAATTAAATTTTTCTAGCTCATAAAGGAAATAAAAGAGCATCAATAATAATTTCATATATATATATATATATATATGAGATTTCTAAAAGTCAACTATTATTATCTAAATATAAAATTTATATATATATATATGAGCATATAATTTTAAATATAAAATTTATTAAGTTAAGGAATTGTACTATTTTAGATTATTTTATTTCTATATATTTGACAACTTGATATAAGTTTTAAACTTGTTTATTTTTATTATTTTAATAGTTTCGGGGCTTATTCAATTTATTTTGGGTTTTATTGTAAATAAATCTATACACACCATAAGTTTTGAGTTAATTAACCATTGTTTATAATTTATTATGTGTTAGGATTTAATTTTAGTTGGATTTTGTTTTGGATTTTAGTTTATGATCCATCAGGGTTATTAAAATGATTTGTTGAGTTAATATAAATTATTTATTAATATCAAATTTCAGCCGTCATGGATTATTGAATAAAATTGATGTTTTGCTTAAACCAATATATTTTTTTTGTTTAAATGAAAAACAATTGAACTATCAAAATATAATTGACTTTGTTTTCCAGTACCTCGAGTTCCTGATTAAATCAAGGTATTTAAGTCAATTTCAATACCATAGGTTATCTAATACAAGGTTATTTTTACATCAATGTTCTATTTCAAATCCAATTTTTTATTTTTTAGGTTTATGTCAATCTTATTTGTGAGTTTCTAGATCTTTATATCCATAAGGTTCACATCAAAAGTTAAACTATTTCAATGTGTAAATCGATAAAGTAGATAAAAAAAACTTTAGATAGAAATTGAGTTTTCCAACCATGTAAAAAACTTTATAAAGAAATTGGGTGAGTGGTAGGCTTGAATATAGACCTTTTTCTTGGCTTAGGTGCAGAGTTTTAAAACCCGGACCGGCCCGGCGGGTTGACCCAAGACCCGGCAAACCCGGTCGAACCGGAGGGTCGACCCGAGACCTGGTCCACCTGGCCAAACCTGGGTGAGACCTAGTCACATTTTTTTTTTATTTTCACTATCATTAAATGGGTTTTACTTAATCTTCCACCCACAAAACCTAAAACCCCTTTTTTCTTCCCTTGTCTTGCAGGAAGATTCCAAAGCAACTGTCAAGTCAAGACAACACCTTTTTTCTCCGATCTTTATTGCTGCTCTACACGAACAAATGATCATTTGGGGTGGTTTAGGGTTTTGCAGAAAATATAATGGTGGTGCAGAGAGAGAGAGAGAGAAGAACATAAGATAAACAAGAAATTAAGAAAACAAGAGTGGGGAGAGGGAATAATTAGGAGATGGACTAGTGTTTTCTTACTGCTTCCTTCATTATGTGGTTTTGAGTTCCCTTTGCTATTCTTCTATGAAGTTGACTAATCTTTCAACTAAGTAGTGAGAATATGAAAGGTCAGCATGTAGATGATGCTATTATCAAGTCTTTGAATTGAGTTTGAAGACGAAGACAATCTTGGGGCCAACGATCTGGCTGGCCATATTCAGTAGCGTTCGCTAATCTTTTGGTTAGAAAGAAAATAATGGAAACAGGTGCTCCGAGTGAGAATATGAAAGGCCAGCATGTAGATGATTTTTTTTGGATTGACCCGGGTCAACCCATTTGACTTGTGACCTGATCACTTGACCGGGTCAATAATCGGGTCGGGTTTCAAAATTATGCTTAGGTGTTCTTGAAAAATCAATTCCCTGTAAATACAGAGAAAACTTTGATACTTCAATTAGTAAATGTAAGAGAAGAAAATAATATAAAAAAATAAAAAAAATATTAAGGGAATGTAATTTAAATTATATGTTCTAGGAATTATTGAGTGGTTGTTTGTGGTTCTATGAGTTTTCAGATGGTAGGTGGTAATTCATTAAATTTTTAGAAGGTTGTTTATAGTTTTAAAAGTTATTGAATGATTATTGGTGGTTTATAGAGTTGTTGGATGATTGATAATGGTTTTAGGAATGGTTGGGAGGTTAATGGTCATGTATAAAATTACATAACTAGGCCTTTAATGATTGTGTGTGGATTCTAAAACTTAGAACCTAAAATTCATATAGCTTTACGTAGAGCTTATGTCTTCTCTTATCTTACTTAGTGATTGGAGGTATTTATGCATATAGTCATATAGCTTACTTTATAGACAATGAACATAGTTTTATGAAAAATTAAGTCATCAAGTGTTATGCTATGCTTTTTGTTGGTGGAGATGTTAGTGGTAAATTATTGGTTGTTGTGCTATGATCATTAAAAGAGATATGGGTGATAGAAAGTTTTACTGGTATAGAAAGGGTATCTTCTCTATATAGAAAAAGCTGGTGTGCATAGAAAAGGTTGTATGTGTGGAAAGTTTGTGTGCACAATTTTTAAGAAAATAAAAAAATATAGAAATATATGCAACGATAATATTAGATAGCTTAAGACCTCAAATATCTAAATTCTAGTTGTTTGGGCCACACCCAAACAACTGAAATGTTAATACCTTCCATGCACGAGACATCACCTTATATATATATATATAACAAAACATTGTGTTCCATCATTTTCCCCTAATCTTTTGATTGGCAAGAAATTTCAAAAATTTTCATTGAGTTAACATTAAGATTGGGTTATAGTTAGAGAATGTTTTTTACAAGTGGAGAATAACCATATAACAAATAATCTGTATTTTTTTCACTTTTATACCATGATTTAAGTTTTAGGTGGAATTATAACAATGATAAAATAACATGGAAACTAAAAATATAAAGGAATATAACCTAATTTAGAGCCTTACTCTAATATTAATTAATGTGAATCACATAAACATAAACTTTTAAAAACTCACTGTTAAATTGATCATTCAAAAAAAATAAAAATTTCAGGCTTGCGATAGAGCTTGATACATTGATAACTCATACTAAGATACCAAAACTTTAAATAATCAAACCCTTACCTAACACCTCTAAAAAAATGTAAACAAGAAATATAAAAGATTCCATGAACTTGTTAATTCTTTAATAAGTCAAAGTAGTTACATAAGAAACGATGACTAAGAGTAAACTCTCATATAATACTAATTTTATTTATGAATAATCAATTCATCTCTTATTAATTGTTTTTAAAACCCTAAATACAAACTAAATAAACTTGTTTATACTAGGTAAAAGATCCTAAATAATGCCAGAAAAATAACAAAAGAACTCCAAATAAAATATAAAAAAAATCATACATCAAGTTGGAAACTATACAATTCCTGTATAATAACTTTTTAATCTTAATACAAGTCTTTTTCAATATTTGATTGACCTCAAATTTTAATCTAATGTGAAAAAATATCATTGAACATTTTGATAAAATTACAATCCAATCAAATGGACAAATTAAAATGAAATCCTTGCTAAATAAAAAGTTCACAAATTATAAGAAAATCAAATAACAAAACTTGTACAACAACTTATGGCCTCACTTTAAATACGTTATTCTCTTTTATTTAGATGAGTTACTAGGCTAATCATATATGAATGAGAATTTTAAGATGTTTATTTTTCAGTCCAACTAGAATCACAACAAAGTTCCTCTTGTAGTTTTATGTATGACCTAAATAGTATATAAAAATCTAGTTTGATAGATTTGCAACTTGTTAACCCAATAATCCAAAATTAGCCAAGTCATTTCCACCCATATCCCTTTAGTTTTAGACCTTGTAATAAGCACAATTGATACCTTTAATGGATCATTTGGTGATACTTGTTAATTTATATCATTCTCTATATTCTCAATACTTGGATATTGACTTGTTTTAAAATACATATTAACTTGATATTATAATTTCAATCTTTTTTATTTTATTTTTTAAGATTGTAAATAGCAAGATCACAAATAATCTACCTCTTGTCACCTTTTTTTTATATATAAAAAAAGCTTTTATATTATGTTACAAGTTTATATGGAATTACAACAACAATGAAATAATATAAAAATTAAAAGATAAAGTGATATAATGATACTAAGCTTATGATTGAGCTTGACATAATAAAAACCTGTGCTAAGACATCAACACTATAATTAATTGAACCCCTAAACAATGCCTATAAAAAGATGCAAATAAGAAATATAGAAGATATCATAAACTTGGTTAATTATTTGATAAATCAAAGTAGTTCGTTGAAGAACCAAAAGTAAGAACAAACTCTTGTACACAAGTTTTATTTCTAAATAATAAATTCATCTTTTATTATTTTTTTAGATGCTTAATACAAACTAAATAACCCTATATATACCAGACAAAATGTCTTAAAAAACTACAAAATAGAAAAAATTTCTAAATAAAAAAAATAATTCTAAATCAAGTAGAAAACTAATGCAATTTTTATATAATAACTTGTAAACCTTATCGCAAATGCTTCCATATGTTTGATTAGCTTTAAATTTTAACTCAATATCAAACAAGGCCTCAATAATATTCTGGTAAAATTATAGCCAGTCTAATAATCATATTAAAAGTTATGATTGTTGGCATAAGTATGTGCATTAGGAAAAATAAGCTCAAAATTACCTTGAAATTTTGTGAAAGATAAGGAAAACTTATCAATGAGAAAATCTACAACAAAAAAAAAACATAAGTTAATAATATGAAAACCTTTTTTAAAGTAATCCAAGTTACTTACACTAATGCTTTCCGTGTAGAAAAAGAATCCTTAATAAATATGAAGTCAATTAATCATAAGAAGACAAATAGCAAAACATGTATAACAACTTATGGCCAAACTTCAAATACATCATTCTTTCTTCTTTGAATAAATTAAATGGCCTATTATATATGGATAAAAAGCTTGAGATATCTAATTTTTATCCCATTTAGAATAGAAAAAAAATTCCTTTTGTATCTTTAAATATGGCGTAAATAGCGCACAAATGTCTAGTGTTGCAATTTTGCAACTTGTTAACCTAAATATCTAAAATCAGCTTAATTAGTTTATCTTGTATCCTTTTAGTTTTAGACTTTGTAATAAACTTAACTATTAACTCTAATGATTCTTTTGGTGATGCTCACTAATTCTCATCATGGAATTACTAATAAAGCAATGAAAAAACATCAAACTAAAATTCAGATTTTCATGCTTGCATCTTAGGTTGATTGATAGAGTAATCAACTTGAATATAAACCTTTATCTTGGCATAGGTTGTTCATGAAACACTAGTCCCTTATGGGTATAGGAGACACTCTAATATTTAAATTAGTAAATGTAAAAATAGAGAAAAAATGTACAGTAAATGAAAAAAATAAAAATAAAAAAGAATGTAAAACAATTATATGTTCAAGGAATTATTGAATGGTTGTTTATTATTCTAGGAATTATTAGGTGGTTGTTTATGATTTTGAGAGTTTTTAAATAGTTATTGGTGGTTTATGAAATTGTTAGATAATTTTTGTGCTTTTAAGAGTTGTTGATGGTTTATAGAATTATTGAATAGGTGATGATGGTTCTAAAAATTACCAGGAGGTTAATTGTCATATAAAAAATTACATGGCCAAACCTTTAATAGATTTGTATAGAGTCCAAGTCTTAGATCATAGAATTTATATGGCCTTCGCTATAACTAGTGTCTCATTTTATCTTATCTAGTGATTGAAGTATTTACTTTATTGAGAAAAATATTTTCATATAAAATTAGGTCATCAAATCTTTGCTCCATGCCTTCTTTTTTTTTTTTTAATCATGGGTGTTCAGGCCAACTCACATGTATCTCAACTAATCCCTTGAGGCCTTAAAGTTAATGACCATATAATCCTCTAATGATCCCGAGGTTTGTGGCACTCGAACTAGTCACCTCTGAAAGGCAAATACAGGGCCTGATCAGTTAAGTTACCCCCCTTTCATACTTTTATTGGTGGAAAATTGTTTGTTGTTGTTCTAAACTTTCCATCAATAAGAAATGTTTATAGTAAGTTATTGTCATTGGTGGAGATATTTGTCGTAACCTAATTTTAACTCATTTTTTTTAACTTAATTTAAATTTTTAAGGGAGGTTAAAATTTAAAAATAAAATATCAAAGACTAATTTTGATTAAGAGAGTAATTTGTCAACTTTTTAAAAAATTAAGGACTATAATGTGTTTTTTCACTTCTTTCCTAATCTTTTGTTTCAAAAAAGAGATCATGATATCTTAATCATTTTTAAATTGGACTTTAAACTTTAATCAAGTTAAATTTAAAAAAAAGATGATGAGTTTGTTTTGGACTTTGAATTTCATATGCTCTAGGACTCATGTATTATAAATACAGATACTAATGTATAGAGAAAAAAAACGGGGGAGGGGGGGGACATATCAAAATCTCTATATTAAGGGGAGATAAAAAAAAATTACTTTGAAAGTAGACCTAAGAAATAAAATTAAAAAACAAAGCAAAACACCAAAACTCCCATACAAAACCCAAAAAATCTTTCATCGTTCATCTAACCCAAAAAACCTCCTCTTTTATTTACTTTCTTCCATCACCATCTTTTTTATAAATAAAAAATCACCAATCACCGACCACCTACCATACCAACAATTCCATTGATTCTAGCACATCTATGGTAGATTCAACTCTTCCTTTAAATTATCAGTCAACCTTACTACAATTATCTTCACCTCCCTTTCCAAAACAAAAGCTTTCATTAACAGTAAACCCACACTTCTCTCTCTCTCTCTCACAAACACACACACACACACACATATACCTTTCATAAACACAAGACAACTATCAAAAACCCTTAAACACCACCACTTATAGTGAACCTATCATCATATGAAACCTATAACCTTTCTCTTAGAACAACACCTTTCTTCACTTGATTGAATCAGTTGAACTAGTCTCTAGAATAATCTGCCTATACTAAGACCATGAGTCCCACCAGCCTTTAACTAGCACCTTAAGTAACATGACCAACAGATCTTCTTACTCCAAAACACATGCCACCATCTTTTCCTTCCAAGATAGGGGGGATTAAATTGATTTTGTTGTGTGAATTTTTTTTATTTTTACAAGTAATATTGATTCTCACCGCATATAGACATGTAGAGGAAAGAGAAGCTACCCAATCTGTTATCCCATGCTCAATCCAGGACTCCAGAGTGTCATTCCATGCATTGTTGTATGTCACAATGCATGACAAACATGCACCATTAGAAACCCATTATTATCACAACATATGGTTTCATTTTGGCAGTCTCATTCTATTTAGCAACACTATTGAAGATTGTTTTAGAAGCTGAGATTATTTTTATAAATTAATTGTATGTATTTGTTGTGAGTATTTTTAAGGATTGTAAAAATGAGTGTGTGATGCATGATTTCATTTTTTTAGCAAGTGTTAGAATAATAACATAAAAAAATATCATAAAGAATTTATATTAACCTTTTATAAAATTTTCATTATAACCAAGTCCTAAAAATATACAGAAAATACATTGCATTAACTTGTGATTTCTTAGTATAAAAAAAGCTCATAATATTTTTTAAAATTCTAGTATTTTTATAAAATTATTGTTTAATTAGTTTTTTATTAAAAAAATATATATATTGTGCGTGCAAGTGGACTTTATAACAAGTTTATAAAGCTTATTAGACTTGGTTCAAATAAAATGGCCTATTGAGCCTACATATAAAATACCAAAAACTCATCTCTTTGAAAGGGTCTAAAGCCCACTTCTATTATTTGTGCCGGTATAATGACCATTTTAAAACTCAATCAAGAAATGTTCGAGTAAATGGATTCATGACAAGTATCAATCTTAGTATTTACTAATGTTAAAGTAAAAAATATCAACTATGTTATTTATTAATGATAGAGTGAAAAATATCAATCCTAATTTTTATTGATGCTAAAGTAAAAAAAATATTATTGATAAATTATTGATAACATATCATAACTCATAGTAATTTAATATAAAACTAGCATTGCAACTTGACTAAAATATAATACTTTAGAGGTGATAATATTTTTTTACTTGTATAACTAGTGCTTTAACTTAGAATTTCTGAAGATTAGTTAAAGTTCTTAGTGATTATAATACTAAGTGGTGACTCTATAAGATACTATCTCAATTTGTGGCACATATCTCATGTCTTAGATGTTTAGAAACTATAAGATCAATTTTGTTGGAAAGAAATTTTGATTTTATACAGTTGCTCTGAAAATAAAAAAAGTCTTGATTTATATGTTTTTTGCCCTAAAATTGACCCACAATAATATGAAGAAAAATAAAATCAGAATCCATGATAGAGAAGGGAAGTGATTTTGTTTCCTTTAAATGATAAAGTTAGACTATAAAAACCCTTTTAAGCAGCAGCTAAGGGACATTTTTTATACCCAAAACACACCACAAGATAAAAAAAAGAAGAAGAAGTGATATTTAGGAGTATAAGCAATCAAAACACACCACAACATAAAGAAAGTGACATTTAGGAGTAGAAGCAATCAAAACACATCATAAAATAAAGGAAGCCGAGGTTAGCAGCCTTTCAAGACATCCAACTCTTTGATTTTCCATACTGTTGAGTGATTTTTATTATGTTAAGTTTATCTCTTTTTAGGTTAGATATGGAGTAATTTTTTATTTTGGAGTTTTTTATGTAGCCCTCTTTTTAGGTTAGATATGGAGTACTTTATTATGGAGTTTTATATATAGCCTAACTATGATTATACAAGTATTTGTTTTATTAAATTAATTCAATATTTGTTGAGTAGTTCATTCTTAACTTAATATTTGTGTATGTTTGATCACTAAGTGCATAATTTGGGATTGAGAAATGACAATTGTTTCAACTATTATTTGAAATACCATAAAGATTTTATAGTATAGAGATATGTATGAAACTTCTGTAATCATTAAGGGTTTTATCGTTCTTAATAAAATTTGAAGAATTTAGAATTTTCACAAAGACATAAAAAATATGTATTTTAAAATAATTCATTGATACTTAACAGAGATTAGTGATTAAATTAATAAAACATTATTATCAATAATAAGAATGAAATCTTGCTAGATTAATTCAATTAAGAAATTCATGTATGATTAGTTATGACAAAGTCAAGAATTCATTAAACTTGATTTCAATACCATTTAATTATTTTATTGTTTGTTTCATTTTTTTTTAAGTTTTGCAAACTTTTATAATTAAATCCTCATATAGATATGGACTTAATAATTTTAATACTTATTAATAATTTTTACAAATTCTTATTAAATGATATTTTACTTTTTCATTTTATTACTTATTACGATTCATGCATTTGCTTAATCAACAAGTTTTTAATGTTGTTGCTAGCTAGGGATTTTAAATAGAATTATTAATAATATCACCACTTGTTAAATTTAATTTAATTTGATTTATTTTACTTTTAATTTTTAGATGTTTGACTGGTGTATTTGAAGCAAGAAGAGCTTGAGCTACTACTTGATAATCTTGAGATTGAGAAAACTACAAAGAAATTAAGGAAAAAGAAGCGAGAGATTTAGATAACTTCAAACATCATGGCAGAGCAGATACTGAGGGTGCACTTGTTATGATTCGTGTATTTATAATGTTGACCAAAACATAGAAAAAGATGCATTTTTTATATATTAAAAAATATATACATAAAAAAAATTATATAAATAAAAAGTTTTTCTGAGTGACTCAACATCCATATAACTTAAAAAAATATTTAAAGGTACATGTACAAGAAAATATTAAAAAACTCAAAGCTCAAACGTATCAAAATACCACTCAAGGACAAAACATGATGATTTCCACCTATTTTGACCATGCCCAAACATTTGGATTATTGGCGTCTACTATCCTCACACTATATTTTTTTTATTTTTAAAATTTATCGCCCCATCATAAATTAATTAAAAGAAGGTGAGAGATTTTACGATTTGCGTAGATTCTAACGGGGTCTTCTCTCTGTTCATACCCAATAATTCATGAACCAAAATAAAAGGAAATATGGATCAAAACCTGTAGAGATCCACAGTTCAAATTGAATAACATGATTTGCGTTCTGGGACATGTTATTCGTATCTCCCCATTATTGTCAAGTTAAAAGCCCGTCAAGGATTCCACCATCGTAATTGGTTCTTGTTTTGTAATGATTTGTCTATCATAATTTATATTTCCTTCTAGATAGTTTGTTTATCATCCTTTATTTATTTATTTATTTTCTTTTTTATTGCTACCCCGCCCTGTAGTGCTTGTCCGACATCGTACATGGTATTTATTGTCCTCTAGTGTTTGTCGATGCCCTAATTGCTGTTTTATCATGCAGTGTCCGTATGGCGTCATAATTAATACTTTGCCATGTTGTGCATGCTAGCCCTTGTAAATTGTGCCTTCACATGCATGCATGTACATATCTGTCTATTTTATAAGCATATAATATTTGAATCATCTTACCTAGTAGCATGACTTGTTCAAGGATGTAATTGAGTGATTTTTAAAGTATATTTTATTTTAAAATAATATTTATTTTAATTTTAAAAAATTATTTTTGATATATTTAAAAATATTAAAAAAATTAATTTAAAAAAATAAAAATAAAATTTTTTTTAAAACCTGTTATGAAACACAAAAATAACACTTCATAGACTATTAAAGTTAAATAATTTATATATTATTTATTATATTATATGTCAGATGTAAAATTCGGTAAACTTAAGATATTTTATAATAATAAATTTAATTTATTATTATTTTTTAACGATTTAATTAATGTATTGAGTTTAAATTATTTATTATAATTAATAACAAGTTTTTTGACTCGTTATTGAGTTGAAATCTTAAAAGGATTACTCCAATTTAGGTTTATAATTTAGGAATAATTTATAAAATATTAAAAATTAAATTAAATACAATTATAAGTCAAAATCCAAAAAATTATATCAAATGACACCCCACATTCGAAGACTTGTGGCATGATAAAAGACAAGCTTTACCGGAATAATAAAACTATCATGATTTATTTACTCTCCCCTTCTCTTTGCTTATATACCTTTCTTGGCAGTATCAAATAGGTCGACATGGCATGAAAGTCTCCGAAAGCTCAACAATATGTCGGCCTGAACAATACTCTAATAAAATAAAAAGAATTCTAATTCGAGATCCCTCTCCCTCTCCCTAGCTCTCCCTCTCTTGAAAGAGCATTATTGAGCTAAACACATATTCTTATTATTTGATAAGAAAGCTATCATCGCTGATCAGTTTATATGTTAATTATAATTAAGTTATGTTTAAAACATATCCTCACATTGCTTAATTTTTTTTAAAGACTCTTTTTGGATCCTAATTTTAAAATATGAACCCAAGAAATTTAAAAACAAAATCCCATTAACTATGAAACCAAACCCTAATTAAATAACCCATTATACGTTTTTAAGCTTCAAAATTAAGAAAGGTTTCAGTTCAGCCTGTACTTTGCATGCTGGTGTGGTTCGTAATCACTTAGTGTAATTTATCAGTGCCAAACTTTGATCCACAATTTAGAGATCCTGAGTGAGTTCGACAAAAATGGAGGTCTTATATGAGACTTTCACGTGGAATTAGTATTAATCACATCACTTGTTCTGGATGTGTGCCAAAGTAACATTATTTTATTAGAATTATTTGAAAGAACATTGTTCTACCATGTACATAAGAAAAAATAGAAAGAGATCATGCATGATTACAAGCATCACTTTCTCTTCAAGGACACAGTTGGGGAAAACATGTTAGCTTCTGCAATATGCAGCCAACTTAATATACTTGAGCTCTGTAAACAACAGGAAAATGGCAGTTTAGTTTTAATGCTTTCATAATTTTTGGACATGAAAGACTTCCTCTTCTTAAAATCATTGCAACTGGAAGGACGTCGTGCCGCTCATGAAATCACCTCTCCTCCACGTTTTTCCCTGCCAAACACAAAAACAAATTCAAGTTACAACTTGCATACATGAACAGCAGGATCATAGAGTTAGACAAACTGGTTAATGAAGCCATAACA
Source organism: Populus ilicifolia (assembly GCA_015708895.1). Taxonomy (NCBI): domain Eukaryota; kingdom Viridiplantae; phylum Streptophyta; class Magnoliopsida; order Malpighiales; family Salicaceae; genus Populus; species Populus ilicifolia. The sequence goes on along the minus strand of SRLM01000381.1, from coordinate 275,624 downwards.
GGATTAAAGAGATCCATTTTCTTCATGTAAAACAATAAAAACGAAGTACAGTAGTGCTGAAAGATCACGCAGTTGATATATAAGTGGTAAAACCAGGAGCTCCCTTCAGTCCAATGGGCGAGCAAAGCATGCGGAAGGAGTTGCTCCCACACCATGCAAGTGGCCAAGCTTAACCTCTTCGTCAAATGTTAAGCATTGCCTAAATGCATGAGATGGCAGCTCTAGCCGCTTCTCAGCCCTCCGTACTGGACTAAAAGGAGCACCTCAGCCCCTCCATAATGTAAGAACATGCCCCTCCTCTAGCTATATGTCTCATTTTCTTGATAGAGAGATGCTGGTAACAAGGTTTTTTACTCTTTTGTTTTCCTGAATTTAGTTTGAGAATATTGAAAGACATATCTATATATACAAGAAAACAGCAGGTTCCCTTGGAACAGAATATGATTGATTGGAATGGAATCTTCATACTTTTGGGCACAAAATGCATATGAGATTACAAACATGCACCTTGGTTGATTCGATAGACAGACGAGCTTTACATCATGCTGATGAATTGATATGTTTGCCGGTCTGTTTTTGCTTACCATTATCTTTTTTGCTTCTTCTTTTTTTTGGTTGTTCGGTTTCCATTAGTTTTAACATGGAATCAGTCAATGTATAGAGGACGTAATTGCATAATTATGCTCATTCTACTATTTAATTCAGTTAATGAAGAGAGGCGTGTCTGTTATAAAATTAAAGATTTTAATTTTTTAATAGGGTATTTTATTAATTATTTTATTGATGATTTTATCTATAATATTTAATAAAAAAATTTCAATAATAATTAAATATCATCGATGACTTTTCAGATTTTTTTGTAATATTTAATTTAATTAAAAAATTAGAAATCTGCCAAACAACATCGATGATTTTTCAATTCATTAATGATTTCACTTAAAAAAAATAGTAATGAATAAGGCAATTAAGAAGTGAATAATTTCAAAGCTCTCTAGAAAATACTAACGGAATTAATCCGTCAATAATTTTTTTTATAATTGACATGATAAACAGTGCTAAAAAATAACTAAATGATTTACTGACAACTTTATAGATAGATTTTACTGACAGTATTAATATTGTTGATATAAATAACATATCATTATACTTTTTAGTTTTGTTTTAATTATTTTTCATTGTAATTCTCTTGATATATACAAAGAGAATATTTTCGTTAGTAAAATTCACTACACCTAGATATTAGTTACATCTCTAATAAGTGTTTAATATTTAAGAGAGTATTAATCAGGAAAATTTTAGAAACAGTGTTTTGATATAATATTATAGGATTGTATAATTTGTTTTGTAAAATATTTTTATCTCGTAAACTTTATTTTTATTCTATATATATTAATATAATATTGTATGAATATTAAATATAAAGTAAGTCTTTATTAATAATTAATATAACGTAAAATCAACTAATTATTTACATGGTATAAAAAATTATAGAATATTATCAATTGAATTTAAATTTTTTGGTGAACTGAATTCAATTTAAAATGTAATTTGATTCCAAATAATATAAGAATAAAAAATTATATCATTTAATTATTTATTAGAAATTTCAAATTTCTAATATTTTCAATTTGTTTTTGAATTAATTTAGCATTTAAAATTTTCAGAAGAAGATTATTGTGAAAGTTCAAATAAAATTATTTTTGATATGATAACCAAGATTTATTGAATGAATTCCACTGAAATAACTCATGGATCTGCCACTACATATCATAAATGAGTTAGTTCTCCCGTTGTAATTATTTTGGTAAAATGTTATTTTCGATCTTCCCCGTAATTGAATCCTTCTCCTCTAGTTCCAATTGGTTGATGTTAATTAGGCTAGCAAGCAAGTACTCCCCTCCTGTAATTCAATTGGTCAAATGTTGTTTACCTTTTTGTCTGGTCAAATTAATGTTAATTTGGCTTTTTGGTTTGTATCTTCCTAAAACTCACATGATGGTGATCAACTCTTGTTCGGTAAGAGTGATGCTTTACTCTTCGACTTGTTCACAGATCTATGAGTTCGGATACTCTTTTTTTAAAATTAAACAGAAAATATTTGCCTTGCCATTTCCCTTTTCTATTCGGATATTTGTGATTGCAAAGCATTATTTAAAAAATAAAAAAAAATAAAAAAAATAAAAACAGAGAGAGATTGAAACTAATTCACAGACTAAAGCACACCACCCACCAAACACTTAAAGGCAAGCTTTAGCTACGCGCATATCTATCTCCAAGATCTTCCCTTGTACCAACTACACCCCAATCGTTAGATTAGGACACCTGAACGGTTTTGATAAGGTTTCCAAAACCCTGGTTCTTTGTCTCTACTATGCCTGCAACGCCCAGGTTATGATGGAGATTCTGTAAGGAAAAAGAAGTGATTTTCACAGTACTACTATTTTATGGCTGGACAAGATCACGGCTTAGTGAGCAGTGTAGATGAGATCATGAATCGTGACATGTAGCATGAGTTGTTGAGTTTCGAGGACGGCTAGGTATATGGCTGTTTGGTTTAGTATTTGTCCCTTCTGGTGCTCGGATTCGGATTCTCTCTTCTAAGCGGTGGTGAAGGCCTCTTTTCGTAGGGTTTGAAAAACTGTCCACACACTGTGTGCTTACCCATGGAAGTTAAGGTCCTAGCAGGAGAATTGTTCTAGCTCAGCCCATGTAAGGCTACGAGAAGTAGAATTGGCTTGCACAAGTTTTGATGGAGACTTGGAAATGACTCCCAAAGGGTTGGTTTTATTTTAATATTGATATGAAAGGTTGTCAATGACTCTCTAGGTATCACTTCGATTAACCAATGGCTTGGGTTTGTGAGTATGACTTTTGGAAAAAAGGAATGTTTTGGTGAAGCATTTTAAGAATCATATTTCAAAGAGATATTTCCTTTGTAACGTTATAATTATTAATTTAAAAGTATTGTAGAAAGAAAATAATAACTCCTGGATGGAAATAACAGCTCATATATGCACTTTTATATCTGGCATGATTCCAACAATGTTACAGTAGATTACTTATTTATATATGGGCTTCGCTCGACTTTCTCTATAAAATAAGAGAAATTTATGGAAAATTCTCCCAAACCAACAAAATCTAAGTAGTGGGGAAGAGTTTAAAAGAAAGAGAGATAAGGTTTTAAGGGTAATTAGAGATCTGTTGTAGGATAATTTGTGCAAATTGGTGGTGTGTGCCAACAAAAAAAAATAAATCAAGTTTAAGAAAAAATGATAACTTTTATAGGTTTCATAAAGTAATGGGATTTAACATCAATAAATGTGAAAAGTTTCACCAGAAAATAATACCAATAATGACTTATAGTCTATTACAAATAGAGAAAAAGAAAAATGTTGTAGGCATAATAAGTTTCTAATGAAAGAAATCAGAGATGTGTAGGCTTTAACATACCAAAAGTGATCCATTAAAACTTGTCCTAACAACACATGTCATTACCTATAATGGAAACTATATGCATTGCCTTATAATAACATAAATTCCTTCAATGTTGAGTGTCCTATGTTTCAGAACAAGATTAATCAATTCATCGAAGCTCGTTCTGGTAAGACCTATCATTTTCTACCATGAAAACTATAATGCATTGCTAATAATTATAGAAAGTCTCCCATTATTGAGTGTCTTGCTCCTAGGTTTCAAAATAAGATTGATGGATCCATCGAAGCTCATTTTGACTAGACTTGTCATTACCAATAATGGAAACTATAATATATTGCCTCATAATTACCAAAAAAAAAAAAGTTTTGAGTGCTCTGCTCTAATGTTTTAGAACAAAAATGATGGATTAACTTTAAACAACAAGTGTTTTACACCTGAAGAACTAGAAAAGCAATGAAAAGCTAAAGCTGACAAAGCACAATAAGTATAGTGTTGTACAATGGCTGAAGAAAATCCTTGTTTGGATATCCTTAATGTCTTTTATCTCGAGTTTCAAGCCCTACTACAATGCATTAAAAAAAGTTTTTAATGAGACATACGAGCCTAAAAGATTATAAAGCATACAGTTGGAAAAATCCATGCAAAAATTTATCTATATTTCAATATAGATAAGCTTTGTTAAAGGAATAGGTCATAATAAACTTTTATATATCATTTTGAGGTGCAAGGATTCCACCATTAGCAAAGTATTGGTGAAAAACAATTTAACTTTAAACATACTCTCAACATGTGCTGGATGAAATGCTAGTTGATTATATGCATATGTCGTCAAACACCATGATAGCTAGGGCCTATGATTATTCCCCAAGGTAAACGGTTGGGGCTATTGAAATAGAGTTGTTCATTGGCTTAAAAGTGTTTTTAGTAACCTTGCAAGTGATGAACATTCTCTCATCATACAACATAACATTGAAAAGGCCTTTGAGATATGTCATTGGTGTCGACATTATCCTTGTAGCAATGTTTGAAGTATATTATAAATGTAATATTAGTGAAAATTAAAGCTAAAGAGACCTTGATAATGGTGTAGAGGTAGTTCCTTACATAGAAGTCGAAGGGTGAAAAAATCAAAATCTCTATATTTTTGAAATCATTAATACATAATAGGTGTAAGAAAACATAATATTGAAAAAATCAATAATTTTTAAAGTTGTTAGAATGACAATTAAATATTTATTAAAGTATAGATTTCCTTTCCAGTATGATCTTATCTCTGGGAGTCCTGAAATGATAAGTCTGATAAAGTTGAAAACTATGAATCAAAGATTTGGGATCGGCTTTAAGTTGGGAAAAAAAGACTATAAAAGAGTTGTTTATATCAAACAAGAAAAAAAGGTTAGCTAGGTTGAAAGGAAGAGAACCAAAAGGAAAAGAGATTACCATCCCTTTAATCCATGTATATTCCCTAACGTTGTTTATGTAATGCACTTTAAAGATATGATAGATGTCCATAACCAAGGCTTGGTTATTACAGGCATTAATACATTAACAAGATGACAATAAGGTTAAGAGCTATAGTAAGAAAAGAAAGGTTATAAAAGGAGAAAAGTTGCTACTGTAACTAATTATCCATATCATAGAAGAGATGTCTGCAAAGACCTTCATGTGAAAGCTAGCAAGTGGCAAAAGGTTCTAAAATTAAGTGACTCAAAAGGCTTTTATTGTCTTCAAAAAGTAAACAACAATGTTGTTTTAATGTGTTTTTTGTGTTTGTCTTTGCTTTCATACCAACTTGGTATTCTTAGCTTAAGATGTCAACATATGATTTTTAAGACTTCTTTTTATCAATGAGATCATGCATTGTTATAAAAATTTTCATCTCTTTATCATTGCAAAATAATATTTGCTTTGAAATACCTTTCACTTTCAGGAAATTTAAAATCAGAACATCCATAAAATCACGAACACATTACACTAAAAATCAATGGCTAAATTTTGATGAGTATATAATTGCAAGGAAGAAAATGAATGAGAAAAGGTGATGTAAATGAATTAACTAAGGTAGTAGAACAATCAAAGCAAGCTTGGAAACCAACAAAAAAAAAGTTAAAGAAAATTAATGTTGGTACATGGTATGATGAAAAATAATTGAAAATAGAGACTCTAATCACTACTAATGAAAGGCAAAACTTGATCTTACTACTACTGATTATAGAGATGTGTTTGTTTTGTCCTACATAGACATATCTAGTTTATAAATTAACATTGCAGTATATAAGGTGTCATTAAATGAAGAAAATATACATGTAAAGGAAAAAACTATTAACTCATCTGGATATGGTGCTTAAGGTGAAAATTGAAACAGAAAATGGGATGATGGTTTCTTAGAGGTCGTACTAATATAGTAGTAATTCCCAAGAAATGCAATAAAATGAGAGTATCTTTAAACTACAAGGATTTGAATAAAGCAAGCCCAAAAAATAACTTTCATTTGCTACACATCAATTTCCTGATTGATAATACAATGCGAAACTTAACATACTTCTTCATAAATGGTTTCTTTAGGTATAACTAAATCAAAATGGTCAATCAAGATAAAGAGAAAACAACCTTCATTACTTTGTAGGGAACCTTTTACTATAAGGCAATGTCATTCAAGTTAGAAACTCCAGGCCTATTCATCAAAGGGCAATGGTAACTATATTCCATAATATTATGCATAAAGATATTAAAATGTATATAGATGACTTGATTGTCAAATCTAAAAAGGGTAAAATGCTTATTCAGGGTAAAATCCAAACAACTACTATAATTTATGGTGAGTAGCCAAGGTATTGAAGTTAAAGTTGATAAAGTAAAAGCAATTTAGATCATGTTGGCTCATAAAAAAAAAAGTAAAAGGGTTTTTAGATCATTTGAATTACATTGCTCAATGTATATCTTAAATGATAGTAACTTGTGAGTTAATCTTTTGACTCCTTTCAAAGAAAAATCATAAGGTATGGAATGAAGAATTCCAAGAAACTTTTTATTAAAATCTAGTGTTTGTAAAATCCATCTTTGTTAGTGCCTCTCATGCATGACAAACCATTGATTTTACATTTAATAAAAAAAAATACAATGAGATGTGTACTTGGGAAACATGATAAGTTTAGTAAAAAAGAGAGAGCAATTTAGTATCTAAATAAAATGTTCATAGATTATGAGCTCAGATATATAATGGTAAAGAAGCTTTATTGTGCCCTTATATGGACTATAAAACAACTTTAACAATATATATTATATTACATTATGTGGCTAATTTTAAAACTAGATTCTCTTAATTATATCTTTGAAAAGCCTTATTTATCATGTAGAATAGTAAGATGGTAAGTGTTGTTGGTTAAGTATGACATAGTATACATAACAAGAAAAGTCATAAAAGGAAGTCTTATCACTGAACACTTGGTAGATAATACAATTGAAGATTATGAACCTTTAAATTGTAATTTCGGAAATGAAGATATGCTAATGATAGAAAAAGAAAAGGAATCAAACTGGTGGATAATGTATTTTGATGAAGAAGTAAATGTATATAGTAATAGGACAAGAGTAGTGATAATTTCTCCTAACAAAAAGTAATATCCTATTTCGATCAAGCTATAGTTTAAGTGCACCAATAATGTAGTTGAGTGTGAGGCTTACAACTTCAAATTAGAAGTTGCATTAGAATTTAAGATAAAGAAACTTGATATCTGTAGATATTCGGTATTGATAATATGCCAAGGGAAAGGAAAATGGTAGAAAAAAAATAAAAAGCTGAGATCATATCAAGAATATATGTTCAAATTAGCAAAAGAATTTGATGAGATAAAATTTACTCAAATGGGAAAACATAAAAATGAATTTGCTGATGTTTTGGCCACTTTAGCTTCCATTACCAAAATTTATTATTGGAACAGAGTGCAACCCATAAGTATTGAAGTCAAAAATTCATCGGCTCATGATTGCTTAGTAAAAAAAAAAGAGTGAATAGGAATCCATGATGTTATGATATCAAATAATTTATCCAACATCGGAAGTATCTCCCAAGGGCATCCAATATAAACATCAAAACCCTATGAAGGTTAGCCATGGACTATTACGTCGATACAGAAGTGTTATACAAAAGGTTGTCTGATGGAACATTATTGAGAGGTTTAGATGGGATAGAAGATAAAAAGACGCTCCAAGAAGTTCACAAAGGGATTTGTACAACTCATACTGGTAGACATATAATGCTTAGGTAAATGTAGAGGGTGGGTTATTTATGAATGACTATGGAAAGGGATTGAATAGAATATATCAAAATGCTATAAGTGTTAGGTATATAATGATAAGATAAATGCGTTTTCACCTCCTCTATTTAATTTGATATCTTTATGGCTATTTATAATATAGGGAATCAATATGTTTGGGTTTATCAATCTAAAAACCAATAACAAACATCAGTTTATCCTAGTGACCATTGACTACCTCACAATGGATGAAAGCTAGTTCATATGCTCATGTAACATATAAGGTAGTAAAGAGATTCATTGAATGAAAATTAATTTGTAGATATAAGCACCTAAAAAGATAGTGGCTAATAATGCTCATAACTTTAATAGAAGAATGATAATAAAGCTTTACGCAAAGTGAAAAATCAGGTACTCGAATTTATTTTCATATACAATGGCAGAATTAAAGGGAGTAGGTAGAGATTCGAGCCCTTATAAAACTTTTTTTTTATCTATATATAGTATTTAAATACATGGCTAGTGTAATCTTTTTAAGAGATAGGCCCTCCTAATAATAAATTATTATTTTATTTGATATTAAAACTCTCCACTTTACAGGTCTTAATTTTATGCACTAGTTGTTTACTTGAAAGTGGAAAACAAAAAGCTTTGTAGCCCTCTATAACCCTAATCTAAAAGTATAATAATATAAAATGACATGGTGAGGCTAAAGCAAAGCTACCAGGTAAAACTCTATATTTTACAAAATTTGATGAGGTTTATTCTATATAATTCTGCGATATTTACTTCTTTTTTTAGATTTGCTGGTTTTACTATTTTTTTCAATTGTTGTTATAGTGACTATTTTTTTAATTAATTAGATATATTCTATGAGTTTGTTTCAATTATGCTTGGATTTTTTATGTTTTGTTTTTAGTAGAGCCATCAAAATTATTAATTTTTCTTATATGTACTTTACTATCATGAGATCCAATATATAATTAGATACAATCTTTCTAGCCAAATTGAGTTCTTTAAAGAACACGTACCTAACTTTGATTCAGTGGAAGTTTTCTTATATAGAAACCATTAATCCCATTTTGTTATGTTAGATTTTCTTTTATATATCAATTTTTTTTAATATGTTAAATTTTTTTTATATGTTAATCTAGTTTACATTTAAAAATGTATTTTTGGGTTTGATTATTGCTTCAACACATTGATATTTGTATTCATTTTTAAAATAGAAAACAATAAAAATTTATGATATTTTGATTTTAGGTTGAACCATGAACAAAATATATAAAAAAAATTGATTTCTTTTTTAGGAAAAAGAGAAAAAATATTGATGATTCACAGCCTAGCAAATGAAGAACCTTCTTTGATTAATGTGCAGCCTCCTACTAGAATCAATATTGTTTATTTAATTAGAGATCCAAAAGATCATCCTCAAATTTAAAAATACTCAATTAACCAACAAGATAAAATTTGAAGGGCATACATTAATTTGAGGTCATATCAACCTTTGATGTCTGGATATTCACTGATTGGTGAAAAACATCCTCGTCAATTTCAATCTTATTAGTTTAAAAGTTATTCATGGCTTGAATATTTAAAGAAAAATATTGTATTTTATTTCCCTTACTATCTATTTTCAAGTAAGTCGTCTAAAAAGTCAGGATCAAACACATTTACTGTTAAAGGATTCAATTGTTGGAAGAAAGTTATAATGGGGAACGATGTGCTTTTTTTACTCAAATGGGAAAATGTTCGAATTCAGCTCATAGATTTACTACCAAGTGCTTAGAAAATTTGAAAAATCAATCATGTTAGATTCAGAAGGTAGTTAAGAGGTAAAATACTTAACTCTAAATAATTGATTACGTATTAAAGCTTCAATAGATGTTGTTCATTGGCTTTCATTTCAAGCATGTGCTTTTAGAGGTCATAATGAATGTCTATAATAAAAAAACAGAGGTAATTTCTTAAAATGTCAGAACTTTTAGCATCATACAATGAATAGTAGGTGCTTTTATTTTGGATAATGCTCCACAAAATGCTAAATACAGATATCAAATTCAAAAAGAAATTTTGCATGTCTTTGCTAGAAATCTTAAGTCTTCAATTCGTCATGAGATTAATGATGTAAGACTTTGTTTAATTGTTGATGAAGCTTAAGATGAATCTAAAAGAGAGCAAATAGCCCTTGTTATTAGATTTGTTGATAAAAATAGATTTATACGAGAACTATTTTTTATATAGTTTATGTAAAAGATACAATTGCTTCAACTCTTAAAAAAGAGATTTGTTTTGTTTTATCTCATCACAATATTGATTTTCAAAATATTAAGAGCCAAGGGTATGATGATGCTAGTAATATGCATTGAGAGTTGAATGGATTACAAGATTTATTCATTAATGATTGCCTTTATTCATATTAGCTATATTGTTTAGTTCATCAATTACAATTGGCTTTTATTGTTGCAACTAGAGAAATATCTAATATTCACACTTTCTTTTAAAATTTGATTTTTGTTTTTAACGTTGTTAGTGCATCTTACAAGTGTAATGATGAATTACGGGCTTTTCAAGTAGCTTTAATTAAACATTTAATTGATATTAGTGAGATTAAAACAAGTCAAAGAGTTAATCAAGTAGGTGGTTTGTAATGACCTAGAAATAACAGATGGAGTTAGCATTTCAAATCAATTTGTAGTTTGATAAAAATATATAGGGTAACTTACTTGGTTTTTGAAAGCATCACTTTAGATGGATCTATTTATTCTCAATGTAGTGATGCAGTCTTTGTATTTAAGTTGTTAATGTCATTTGATTTTACATTTATCTTACATATAATGAAGAATGTTATGAGAATTATTGATGTACTTTGTCAAGCTTTACAATAAAGATCTTAAGACATTTTACATGTTATACATTTGGTGACTATTATAAAGATCTTAAATCAGAAATTAAAAAATGATTGTTGAGAAACTCTTTTAAAAGAAGTGATAGCATTTTGTAAGCATCAAGACATTAAAGTTCTTGATATGGATGCTTGTTTTTTTGTGTAGGACTATCTCATTGTAAAACAAAATCAATAACAGCTGAGCATCATCATCAAGTTGATATATTTACAACTATCATTAATCAACAATTACAAGAGTTAAATAATAGATTCAATAAGCAAACGATCTAGTTTTTTAAGTTGAGCATCTTTAGATCCTAAAAATAAGTATAAATTATTTAATGTTGAAGATATATGTTTACTTATTGACAAGTTCTGTCTTGAAGACTTTTCTGATCAAGAAAAAACTCATTTGATATTTCAGTTGTAATATTATGAACTTGATGTACCCAATCATCCAAAGTTAAAGAATATGTCATCGATTGTTGATTTATGTCAAGGATTGGTAGAAACTAAAAAATTAATAATTTATCTACTCATTGATGGGTTGATTTTGCTTCTTTTAACTCTTCCTATTTTGACAACAATTATTTAGCGACCTTTTTCAGCAATAAGATTGTTAAAACAAGATTTTGAAATTGGATGAAGGATGATTTTCTTGCAAATTATTTGATTATCTATATAGAAAAAGAAATTACTGAAAGATTCACAACGATGATTTCTATTCTATGAAAGAACGGCAAGCATAATTAAAATAAATATGTAAAAATTATTTTTCACTATTTTTTACTTTATTTCAAAGTTTTATCAAATATAAATAATGCATCACTTTAGCTAATGTTTCTTATATATTTTATATGTTTATATTTGATAGGTATAAAAACTAATAAAATTAAAGTGATGAATATATTATTGATTGTTGATTTATATCAAGGATTGGTAGAAACAGAAAAATTAATAATTTATCTACTTATAAACAGGTTGATTTTGCTTATTTTAACTCTTTCTATTTTGACAACAATTATTTAGCGAGCTTTTTCAGCAATAAGATTGTTAAAATGAGATTTTACAATCGGATGAAAGATGATTTTCTTGCAAATTATTTGATTATCTATATAGAAAAAGAAATTGTTGAAAGATTCACAACGATGATTTCTATTCTATGAAAGAATGGTAGGCATAAATAAAATAAATATGTAAAAATTATTTTTTATTATTTTTTACTTTATTTCAAAGTTTTATCAAATATAAATAATGCATCACTTTAGCTAATGTTTCTTATATATTTTATATGTTTATATTTGATAGGTATAAAAACTAATAAAATTAAAGTGATGAATATATTATAAAGATAAAATTAACTTCATAGCTTTGACTTAGTTTGGTATTGCTTTAAACCTCTTCCCTTATACAAAAATCATCGTATGTTTGTAGTAAGTTCTTTGAATAAAACTAAATCATGTAGTTTTTCTTTTTTTATGATTTATGTACAATTATATATTCTTATATTAGTTTCGGCCTCCCCGTCAAATAATCTTAGCTTCGCCCCTGCTCATATAGGCTAAAAATGAACAATGTTATAAAAGCTACCAATAAGAATATCATAATAATGTAGAAAATGGTATTCACGTATAAGGACTGGTATGAAATGCTTCCTTTTACTCTGCATGCATATTGCACCACAATGAGAACATCTATAGGAGCTACATCTTATTCTTTAATTGACGACATGCAAGTAGTAATGCCACTAAGAGCATAAATCTCATCTCTAAATGTATAAATGGAATTATAATTTAAGGAAGCTGATTAGGTTAGGATGAAATATGAGCAATTAAATCTTATTAGTGAAAAGAGGTTACCTGCAATTTGTCAATATTATGTATATCAACAAATAATGGCCAAATCATATGACAATTAGACTTAGGGTATTTCAAGAAAAAGATCAAGTGCTGAGAAATATCTAACCTCTATTAGGTAAAGATCAAAGTAAGTGGGTACCCAACTAAGAAGGCCTATATATAGTGAATAAAGCATTCTCTAAGAAAGCTCTGCTATTGACAAGAATGGATGGAGATGACTTGCCTAAGACTATAAACTAACTCTATAAAGAAATATTATGCATAATATACTTATCTTCATTAAGTCAATAAAGTTTGGTTATTCATTTTCATTACATCTTATGTATTTTACAAATGATCTCAAAAGAATCCATAAAAAACTTTTTTCAAAAATCATTTTTCTTAAACAAAGGTTTTCAAGATTGACTTTGGGTAACAATTTCAAGAAAAAATTAAATGATATGTCAAGTGCAACAATTCACCTAGCAACTCCATAGGAAATGGCTAAATACACACAAACCCAAATCGATGACCAAGCCATCATATTTATTATGTAAAAGCTATATGAAACAAACATAATGAAGTTTTCAAGAGTCATGAACTCATAAAACAATTGTATGCAAATAACTACATTAATGAGATCAAAATTTATCAATCATGATCAATCTTGCTTGAAATGAGAAAAAGCATTCTTGATATCTCTTGGAGATATATATGTCCTTTGCAGTCCCAATTTGAGATGACGTGGAGTATTTTTTTTTAATTATAAGATATATGGTTATGATCATATCTCACACTAGGGGCAAGGAAAGAAGGATTCCTGGTTCATAACCTGTAATATAATCTCTAAGTATGGGTAAAGATTCATTAATGTTCTAAAATTATTTTCTTATAAGGATTTCTTATTTATCCTAACTACACAATGAAAGAATGGTTAGTGGTATTTAATGTTAGATTGGTTAGCTTATTGCGGAGGGTTTTTTCAATCATACAAAGAAGGTTAAAAAAAGACAATAAAGGTTTATATGTTTTAAGAGTATTCTTTAAAGTTGTAATTAATTATCCTAGATAAAAAAGGAAACTAAAAGGGAGGCAACTTCAGCAATTAAGTTCCTAGCTTTTTGGATATTTAAAGGTGGCAACAAAGACCCTAGTGTTTCTAAGATGAAAGTTATATTCAAGACATTATTTAAATTAGAAAAATTATCTATCTTAGGTTATTTTGTTTAATTATATACAACAACTTCAGTTTATATGTCAAAAAATTTTATTATTATTATTTTTATATTTGGGCTTAGTTAACATACTTTGTTTTTAGCTATGACTTAAACCTTATTGGATTAAGGTTTGAGCTTACTAATAATGATTTTTAGTACTGATACAAACCTCATAATCACGTGGTCACACAAGTTATAATCAAGATTAAGATTTGATCTGGATAAGCTAAGAAAGTAATGATAGAAGTGTGACATAATGAAAACCTACCCCAAAGCACTAGCATTATTGGAATGAAGTTGAATAATGTCACTAAGACACTTAATCTCTTATAAGTTAGATTTGGTTCGTTCAAAAACTAAATAATACAAGAAGCTCTCTTACATGTTAAAACTAAATAGTTCAAAAGTATTATTCATCAATGGCTATCAAAATGTTTATGCAAATCTCATATGTTTAAATAGTTCTGAAAAATTAACCTTAATAGATCTATTCTTATGGGCTAAATTGATACACATACAAAAATTAACTCAAAACATTTACTAATAAGCTCAAACCCTAATCCAAACAAGACTTGGATCCTAGCTAAAAATAAAATATTAATTAAGCTTAAACAAGCATTGGGTTATAGCTAATAAAATAAAAATAAAACTTATAAGTCTTTGGTCTTTATCTATTATGAGAAGAGAAGAAGAAAAGAATACATTATATGTTTGATACAAGACTTATTAATAGCCTATAATGCTACCAGATAATCTTAGAAACTAATAAAGAAGTTGTCGCCCCTTTAGTTTCCAGGTTAAAATTGGGTTTTGATCTTTGCCTTGTATTTATCTTTTTTTTTTGTTTTTAGAAAAAAGGATATTGCCTTTAAGGCTCCTCCTTGTCACCTCTTGGTATCCTTCCAATATTATAAAACATAATTAAGTTAATGAATTATTCACCTTGTATAACAAGAAGACTGTGTTGGCCATGTATTTTCTAAGTCAGTTTGGATTCTTTTGTTTCCTTTATTGTGATTTTTCCTCTCTTAACATGGAAATAAAATAAAAATAATAAATCCTAATATTAAAAAAAATAATCCATGTTCTCACACATAATAAAAAATTCAATACTAGTTAAGACCCCACAAAACACATAGAAATATCACATAACCAGGTTGGCTGAAATTAATACAAAATTGGTAGCTTTATTGTCTAAACTTCATAGCCTAAGTAAGGGTGGATTAGGTCTCTCTTACACATGGATTAAATGTACTAAAGCCTTCTTTTGACGCTCCAAAAGATCTCCAAGTTCATTCTTGGCCAAAACTTGCAGAACTAATACATTTAATGCCTTCACTTTAGACCTTGTGATTGGCCTATTTGGAACATATAATGGGTTATTGGTGTTCGTGAGGTAGTCTGTATCATCCTCCATCTCCTCAAATAGATTCGACCTCAAATCAAAACTCATATCAAACAAAGTAAAATCAACAACATTAAAAGTAGCAGTAATACCATACTCGCTTATCATTGATCCTCTCTAAAATTTAGAATGGATCATCACTATAAGGCTATAACTTTGATTTCCTATATTTAGAAAATCATTCCTTACACATGTGTGTCCAAACTCAATCACTGGGTTGAAAAAAAAATCTGATATGACAGTTTTAATGGTGGGTTTCTGGGAAGGAGAAGGGAAAGGTTGCAGATGATGATTTGCTTGGTCTAGAAGGGTGGAAGTAGTGATGAGAAAAAGAATATGAAATGGGAAAAATAGTTTCCCTAGGGCAACAACAGCTGGTCTTGATTACTTAAATGTAAGATTTTTTGTATAATTTTTTTTCTTCCCATAATCCTCTCCCCCCCCCCNCCCCCCCATTTTAATTGTGTGTTTAACCTTTTATTTATAGATAAAAATAATTTTAGCTTGAAGACAAAAAAAAAACCAAGATTAACCATTATATTTCAAGAATAAATCACAACCATTTATATGTTAGCTTAAAGACAAAGCGAAGAAAAATAGACCATTGGCCTAAGAGAATAAAACCTGTTCATTTTACTATAGAAGCATGCAACCTTTCATTTTCTTTATTTATAGTTGAACTCCCTCATGGAATCATCTCACCATCTTTGTCTTTTTTTCACCATCTAAACTTACATTTTTTTTCCAAAGAAAAAGAAATTAAGTCCATAAGTGTTAGTGGATTAAACTCATAAACAATTTTAAAATGAGAAAAGTTAGTAGTCGAATGCACAGTTCTATTATAGGCAAACTCAACAAAAGAAAAGCATTCTTCCTAACTTTCCAAATTCTTTTGAATAATAACATGTAAAAGTTGGGATAAAGTTCTATTCACTATCTTAATTTACCTATTTGTTTAAGGATGACAAGTTATAAAAAATAAGAGATTATTTTCCAAGTTTTACTATAAAGTCTTTTAAAAGTAGCTAAGGAACTTAACATTTCGATCTAAAACTATACTCCTAGGAATACCATGCAAACATATAATCTCTCTAAAGAACAAGTTTGTGATATGAAATGCATCATCAATTTTATGAAATACAATGAAATGCATCATTTAGAAAATCTATTAACCACAACAAAAGCCTCTAATTTTTTTTACATAAGTAAACCTAAAACAAAATCAATAGAGATATACCCAACATTTAGTGGGTACAGAAAATGGTGTATGCAGTCCATATAGTTGTACTTTAGATTTTATCTTTCTACAAGCAATGCATTGTTCATAAATTTGTTGCATATTTGTTTTCATATTTGGTCAATGGAAATGTTCATACAATATATCCAAAGTTTTTACAACCCTAAAATGACCTATAAATCATCCTCATATGTTTCACAAACAAGCAATTCATGCAAAGAACTAGCAAGAACACAAAATCGATTCTTTTTTAACTAGTAACCATCCATGAAATAAAACTTATGAAAATTTAAAAGTCTACATGCATTATATATTTTAAAAGTTGTGTCATCTTTTCTATGAGTTACTTGACCACGTAATAAAAAGGTTCATATCAATTAGAAATCTAATTAAAGAAATTCAAAATCAGGAACCAAACTAAAAAAAAATGTATGATCATAAGAGCTGAAATTGAAGAAGAGTGAAAGTCTGATAGTTAATTAAAGGTTCAAATATACAAATCAAAAAATAAAGATTTAGATGAAAATGGCATTACTAATGATTGAATTTGGCAAGGTGAAATTACACAAAATTAAGAGTTTAAGAAGTAATTACAAGTGCAATTAAAAGCAATGGGAAAAAAAATAGCTAACGTGAAAATTTTCAAATCCTAGATTAAAAACCCAAATTTATAAGGTTTAGCCTAAATGACACGTCATTCAGCCATTGTTTAGCTTCTTTTTTAATAGTGTTGACTAATTGATTAGGCATTTTCAAGCAAATGAATATAGCATTTTCAATCACCTTTAGGGTTTTAACCATCACCATTAAATTAAAAAAAAAACCTTTTATAAAGATTAGTTACTCTCATCAAGATTTTACATCCTATTTTCTTAAATGAATTTAACAAAATTTTGTCTCTAATAAGCCATTATTGTATTTTTAAATTTTAAACTAATCAAGTTGGCACTTTTAAACAAATAAATATGGAGCTACCAACCTTTAAATTGAGCAATGATGAATCCAAATGAAAGGTATGCTTCTACTCTATGAATATCAAGTGGTCTCCAAGGATGTTTACATCGAAGATACTATGATGAAGCGTTAAAAATAGATAACTCAGTCATTAATGGTCATGATACCTATTTTTCAAAACTACTAATGGTTTTCATGTGTTCACACCAAGACTTCTTTGTGAGTTCTTATCAAGGTCTAGTTGTATTTCTTTCAAGATCAAAAGATTAGAAACAATCTTCTTAGTCTTCATGTTTGAAAAAACAACCAAAATCTTGAAAGCTAAGTTTGTTGCAAAACCATCATTGTAAAATCAACATAAGTACAGAGCTCACAACTATAAAGCATACCAAAAAAAACTCTCTCATTTTGATTAAAAGGTCATATTTTGATGAAAGAGGATCAATTTTTTATTAAATCTTAACTTGAAACTCTATAAATACCCCCTGAAAAATCAGAGCATGAGGAGAAAGAGGCAAAAATGCTGATAAAGAAACTATAAGTGTGAAAATTTAAGATCCTAGCATAAGGATTCCTTGAGCTTTGAAAAGGAATCAAGCTTTTAGAAGCAATACTTGTTCAAAGAAAGTAAAGAGGGTAATAGCTATTTTAGAAGCTTGAAGTTGTATTTTCTAATCTAAAAATGGAGTTTGTATGGCCTACTTAAGTGTTTTTTTATTGTTATTTGGTCTGCATTTATGCTTATAAGTATGGAGATGAGATTTAGAATGCTTCACAAGTAGTGTTATAAAGTATCTTTAAATATTTAAAAATTTTAATTATAAGTATTTTTCAGTACGATATACAAGTTGTAGGAAACACTTTCACCTTTCAAGATAAATGAATCATGTCAAAGCACCTACATGGATTTTTCCTATAAGAATTTACTTAAACATACAAGCCCATAATAAATTTAAAATATTAGATTCATAAGCCTATAATCTTTGTCTTTCTAATGTAGCAATACCTGATCATAAAAAGGTCAAGATAAGACTTAAAACTATAGATTGTGGATCTATTAAATATGCATACAATAGTAGTACTTGTTTATTTTTTTTACATAAGTCAAGTATGAAGGATATTCATCCTCATACTATTATGAAATTAAAAAATGCTATATTATTTGAGGATTTCTTTTTATAAAAGGAAACATGAGAAAATCGTTCACTTAAAAGAACAATTAAAGCTACCTCAAGTAATCATCATTAATTAAAAAATGATGACGTTAAGCTCAGAAATAGAACAAAAATAATCAAAACATTTTGTCCTAATTTTTTAACGTACTTGTTAGAAAATGAACATCAAACCTACTCTAAGGTAATGTCCTATCCAAAAACTTCTTGTTGAAATGAGATAGTTAGTAGTGAAATTGAATTAATTATGAATAATCATACATGGAAACTAATGGATTTTTCTCTTAGAAATAAATCATTAGGCTATAAGTGGATCTTTAAAACAAATATGAAAGTTGATGGTACTATTGATAGATATAAAATTACACTTATTGTTAAAGGTTTTAAATAACAAGGTGTGGAAGATTTTGGTAGGTATTTACTTGTGTTAAAAATAACTTTCATATGAACATTAATAGGCATTGCAACTATTAATAAACTTGAAATACATTAAATGAATGTAAAAGTAATCTTCTTAAAATAATGACATTTACAAGGAGGTTTACATAAAACAACACGAAGGATTTGTTGTCAAATTTGTGAACGTGTAAAATTATTATATCATTTAAAACAAATTTCTAAACAATAAAATGAAAATTTTAACAAGGTTATATTGTCAAATAAATTTAAAATTAACAAAGTTGATAAATATATTTACATGAAAAACAAAAATAAAGGTTATGTCATTGTGTATTTCTATATGAAAAATATGCTTATTTTAAGTAGTAATAATCACATAATCAAGTTTATCAAAAAAATATTAACTAAACAAGTTTAACATAAAAAACATAAGTATTACAATGTTATACTAGAACATATAATGGATAGGTATTATCTATCTTATTATGTTGAGAAAGTTCTCAAGAAAATTTAGTTGGTTTTTTTAACAAAAACTGAATAAATAAAAATTTTTATCTCTAAAGTTATTGGAAAATAGAGCAATAGCCTTTTTTTTTTTTCAAAGTTATAATTTTTAATCTATTTTTTATGCAAAACACCTTAAGAAACACTATAAAGACATTAATAAATTCATTTATAGCCTCAAACATCCTAAAAATCAGTTTAATATCCAAAATCGACCCAAAACAAAAGAAACCCAAAACAAAAAATACACTTCTTTAGCTTAAATCTACCATCTAAAAAACAATCGTAATAAAACTTTTTTTATCGAATAAAACTTATTGTTACTAAAATCGACTATTTAGATGACTAGATTATCAATCGACAATCCAATAAGTCTCTCTCTCTCTCTCTCTCCTATGCCAAACTAGGTAGTAGAAAATAATAAAAAATAATGTTTTGCATTAAAATTGAATCTTAGAAAACTCAAAGGACCAAAAAGTGATCATTTGAGAAATTGAAGGACTAAATTATTCATTTCAAGACAAAATTAAAACCACACTATTTTTTGCCTGCCTTTTCCATCCTATCCTCTTTTTAATTTTACTGTCGGTTAACCAATAAAATACAACTGACCATCTACATGGATATTTCTTATAAGATTTTCCCTATAAGAATTTACTTATAATATTTCTATAAAAAAAAAAAAAAACATCCACTGCTTCCACCGCATGTATAATATGGCACTTCAGTGAGGACAGTGTACAAATTATATAACAGCATTTACAACCTCTTATACGAATCATTAAATCAAACAAAACAAAACATCTGTTGACTTTTTTCTCCATGCTTTTACTAATTGTTTGATTACTCTCCCTTAATAGTCAACCTCGTTAATAGGTTATGGGCTTCGCTAGTCTTCTCCCAATAACGCACTCTACAGGCTTAACAACAGCCGATCAGCATGTCCACGTCTGTACTTAGGGCCACCTTATGCCAAAATTAGATCGCATGGCCAGGACCCAGACAGATAAACATTGAAAAAGACCCAAAAGTCCGCTGGGATCCAATCCATGCGGGCTACTTGTCTAGGAACGTCTTTTAGAACTTTACCAACGAAGTTCGGGGGCACCCACAGTGACTCGTCTGTATTTAATTGATATATACACACACTATTTTAATGTATTAATATCAAAAATTATTTTTTTAAAATAAAAAAAATTAATATAATTGTAAATAAAATAACTACTACTACACTCTCAAATCTCTTCACCTTGCTTCATTGAAGATGATGAACCTTGTCCCACAAAATATATGGAACTCCAAGCTGTTTTGACATACTATCGAGTGCTTGAAGGAGTCGATGTTTAACTCCTTCATTAGGGATTTAAATTTGGAAAAAAATAATCAGTCAATAGTTCCATCATTTGCAAAAGCCAGTTCGCATACAAGAGCAAGATGATCACTTCCCCATTTCTGCAAGATGAGGGAGAATTAAGGACACAGATCAAAATGCAGTTAGATAAATTTGAGACTAACAAGCCAATAGAGTGCATATAAAATAACTATAGGGACACCAATGATAATTGTGTAGCGGATCAAAGATATCATGGATGACTAACTGAATGACTGGCTGCTTTATTTCAACAGAAAGCAGCAGATTAAAGTTGCATTTGAAAATTAAAAGTACCTCATTGGGAAGCCCTGCACTTCTTCTCAAAATATTAATTGGTAAGGTTTCAAGAACTCTCACAGGAATAAGTCCCTTTGTATGCCTGTGAAAAAATTGAAATCAGGACAAAAAATTGCAGATGCAGGCTGTGTATTCTGCATGTTTGTATTATATGATCAGATTACCAGATGTAATCGACAGTTCCCATAAACTTGGAGTGGTACGAAGTTGCCAAGGGTTCTCCTCGGTTGTCTCTCAAGCCACGGCTCCCCTAAAGAATGTAACCAAGTTATATTATAAGAACAACTTTTTTCACCTATATTTATTTCTTTATAGAAAATAGCTACAACAGATGGCCACTGCTTGGTGTAGTGGTAAAAATTTTGGACTTCAATCTACAAGAAAGCAAGTTCAAATATAGACAGCCACTTCACTTCATTGGAAAATACTGAAGGCAGGACTGCCTCCAAACTCTCTCCCATAACCCGAATTTAATAAGGTTACAGCAAAGTAATGACACTAAGTTAACAATGATGTTCTTGAGAAAGTAGCAAATGAGTATATAACAAGAATGCAAGAATAGAAGGAAGGGGGAAAAAAAGAGATCTAAAAGCTTACTGGAACCCCAAGATATGCACTATAGAGTTTTAATTCGTGTTGAAGATGTGTGAGTTCTTCATTGCCAGTTGCTAGTCTTAATTGTTCATCACTCCATCTATAAATCAATGACCTTGAGAAATATTCGCAACACCGTACAACAGTAAGTTAAATGAGCCATTACTATTTCAGTGATCAATATTTCAAAATAAGATGCTAATTAAAGATAAAACAAATTTGCATCCATGGGATCTGAATCTACAAGCTTAAATGACATCCAAAACAGCATAATTTCCAAATATTTTTAACCTCGCCACATTTTCATCCCGGGATCTCAAGTCTTTCTGCTGTGGTGGACATTCAAGCTGCCCAGAAATATTCCTACGGTCATGTAGCAGGATTTCCAACTGCCAAAATTCATGTAGCACGTAGCAAAAGAAGTTACAACTATGGGGTACTTAGGCATCCAAGTTGAAATACAAATGAAGAAAAAACGATGACCTTGATGCAGTACAATAACAAAACTGACCTCAGAAGCAGTGAGAAACTGATAGATAGCACTCTGATCATCAGACAAAAACAATACTGAAGTTAGAAGTTCGCACTGAGGTTTACATGGTATAGGATAACGGTCAAAATAATAATTAGGTTGCACAACCTCACCTGTGGTAAGCTATTTAGATCCCCACCGATTATAATAGGTATGTTGCCCCATTCTTTTGATAATTTGTATGCTTTTTCAAGAAATATTCGAACCTATATCATATTAAGATATCATGTGTCAAGCTTCCAATAGTCCCAATGGGAAATAAAAAAGGTAACACCATCCTGTGCACGGAGAATACATGCAGAGAGGTATATAATCTTCAAACTGTGAGATGCTCTTGGTTTCTTCATAAGGGGGGAGAGGAGCATTGAATACCTGACCTAGCTTGATATCTCCACGGTTTGGGTTGAAGAGTACATGTATATTTCCAACCACTAAGCTTCGCCTTTTTGGGGATATTGTCCTATATATGTGGTGACATGTGACTGATCAACTTAGTCATATGATTTCAAGAATAACAACTGATTAAGACGAGTTTAAATAAGAACCATCAACTTAAAAAGGAAGCCAAATTCTTATCCTCTTTCATGTAAACAACAGCACCCCAACGTGCAAGATCATTAAGATGATGTTTCCACAATAAATATTAAATTGGAAGCACAAGAAACACACACTCCAATATAAAGAGCATAAGCTTTACTGAGTGAATAATACAAGTATATCCAGCAAAATGAAAACCCTGAATATTACTAGTAGAGAAAGTGTTTGTTAATGTCAAATTGTTTCTTGAACACCTTATAAGAAGCATAAAGATTATATGTCACAATTTAGAAAATCCCAGCATATTTTTGGGTTATATAGGAACCGTTCATTAATTCACATTTCATATATGCCCAGTAGTTTTTACACACTAAACAATGGAGCATAGTGTATTTGAAACTTACTTTGATGCTTCTGTACACAAGCCAGTCTCTGATTGATTTTCATTCATCTGCATATTTCAGGAATTGGAACCAATGAAACCAAAATAAGTTTAACCATTGCCAAAGTCTGTAAATATTGAATATGCCTCCCAACAACAAAATTTTTCTCTTACATTCATAATATATAAAATCAAGGGATGCAAAGTGAAAGAAATTACATAAAAGAGATATGGCGGGGTCTCTAGATCCGAGACAGTTCACACATGCATATAATTGAAGATGACATATAATTGAAGATGACGGAAGATTGCCCAACACTAAGTTATTGGATTTTACTTGGGTTTATTATTAGGCTTAGTTTGTTATTTCGTTGGACAATTTTATTTAGTGGGCTATGAGCTCAATTGCTGGTTATTTTTGGGTTTTACAATTTATATATTCCTTTTCTATATGTTACAGAGATAATGATGAATTGATAAAAGAAGTTGCATACCTGGTTTTTCCGACCCCCATTTCCATTCTTTTTCTTCTTCAACCCCTTTCTTCTATTTCTAAGTTTTTCTTCTTCTTTTATTTTATTTCTTTTAAATCTCTTTTGTCTCCCATCAGCTTTGATAGCAGAGCACAGTTTTTTTTCGTTGTAGCTAAACGATCCATCACAATCACCAAAAAAATTCAATCACAGCTCCTAAACCCTAAAATTTATAGGAAGCTCTCATCACAAGTGATCTAAAAAAAGGTGTCAAAAAAAGAAAAGAGCATTTCTTTTGCCTTTTTGTTTACAATCAGGAGAAAAAAAATCAGATCAATTTTCCTGTTTGCATTGGAAATCAACAACAGATCCCCTCGCACCATCGGCAGCTCCACTAGCCACCTTGCCCACGTATAGTTGAACCCATCCACCACATCCATCAGAAAACAAACCATAATGGCCACAACGACTCCCAACTTTAGCCCAAAAACCATACCTTCACATAACACCAAATAACCAAACAACTCTGCCACCAGCCTAGACAACCGCCACTAGCCTGAACAACCACACCAACAGTGACCCATCACCAGTTGACTATCTTAACCACTACAAACCACCAACACACCACTGAATTACCACCACAAGATTCTATTAAACCCTTATCCAAATCAACCTCCAAACCACTACAGAACCTAATACTTGTAGAACACAACAATCCCAAAGAGAAACCACCATAGAACCCAATCGCTCTCTTCAAACGTCGGAGATCGTCATCAACAAACTAGTCCAACAGCACACCAACAGTACACTAGCAGCCCTCCAACATCCACTGGTGTTGAAAGAGAATAACAGAAATACAGGACAACCCTAGCATTCTCTTTGGCCTCTTTATATGCAGCATCTAGCTTCTTATTCTCATTAGGTGTGCTTGTCCACACAATATATCTAATGCTCTTGGGGATGTTATACTAATGAATGATTTAATGAGCCTGTCCACACACTATATCTAATGCTCTTGGGGATGTTATACTAATGAATGATTTAATGAGCCTGTCCACACACTATATCTAATGCTCTTGTGGATGTTATACTCATGAATGATTTAATGAGCCTGTCCACACACTATATATAATGCTCCTCTGGATGTTTTACTCTTGAATGATTTAATGACAACAAACTTTGCATTTGAGCATTCTTCAGCGAAGTCTTCCTAAGTAGACTTTTAGTCTGGATCAAATCAAACTATGGAAGAGAAAGGCGTGAGAAAGAACTGCCAAATTCTCTTTTTAATTTATTGTTGAATTCCATAACATTGTTTTATTTTATTTTGCGGAGGTCATGACTATATGATTTGGTCAAATTCATATTCTTTCACTTTTAAAAGGTTTAAAGATCTAGCTCATTAGATTACCATCAAGACCTAACAGTAGGAACAAAAGAGAGAGAGAGAGAGAGAATTTGAAAGAAAAAGGACTTGATGAATGAGTTTGAGAAAGAAATTAAAAGAAAATATGGTGTATCTACCTTAATGATAGAGGAAGTTTAAAGAAACTCTTTAGTGAAACCACTTGAAGTAGTTGTGTTGTTGGAAGAGTTTCAAATAGTTGTCCTCCTAAGCTCCCTAATTATGTGCCCTCTAAGCTTAATCTCGAGCATGTCAAATATTTTGAGCAACCTCCTAAGCTCTCTAATGCCTTGCATCCTGACATCCAACATGTCATAAATTTTGAATAACTTACAAAGCTCTCTAAATCCTTACCTTTTATTCATGATAAGAAAGATAAGGATGGCCTCAATTCACTAGAATGTGTTCAATCAATATCCACTCAGGATTCAAAAAATGCTTGTTCCATTCCCTACATCCCCAATTATACAGTGTTCATGGTCACAATCCTGTAGATTTTCTTCCCATGTCTTCTTAATCTGAATATCTAAGTCAACTAAGTATTTTGTATGTAGATTTCATGATTTTCATATTGAGATTATAAAAAAAAATCAAGAAACGAATGAGCAATACAAATTTCAAGCTGATTTACATAAGTTTCATGATGCATTTAATATTAAAAAAAAAATCATGATAAACCTAAACGGTGCATAATCTTGAAACTAGTAAAAAATTATAGACAAGCAATGCCAGACCATCTAAAATGTTAGAAATGGTTGAATCATATATTTTATGTCATTAACCTACCACCAAATTTCAGTATTAGCTCTAATTTTAATATTATTAACTTGGTTATTTATAAATTGCAACATCTTATCCCAAATAATTCTTTTGAAACCCTCACCCCATTACCCTTATCATTAGCACAAAAGGAATGTATTAATGCTATTTTAAATGCATACATTAGCACAAAAGGAATGTATTAATGCTATTTTAAATGCATATCATTAGCACAAAAGGAATGTATTAATGCTATTTTAAATGCAAAAGTTATTTTTCACCGAGGATGGTGAAGTTCAACAAATCTCAATTCATGAGTTAGACAACCAGATTGATTCAAGTTGTACTTGAATTATAAGAGAGACATTGCAACAACTTGATTTTGATCTTTAAGAATCTTATTAAAGCTGCCTAGAGCTATATTCAACGAAGACGAGTTTTCCCAACCCTAGAAAAGATGGCAGACACACCAAATGCGAGACACGGCTCATACATGAGTTTAATTGAAGATGATGGAGGGTAGCCCAACCCCTATGTTATCGGATTTTACATGGTTTTATTATTAGGCTTAATTTATGTTATTTTGTTGGACAATTTTATTCAGTGGGCTATTGATTGTGAATCAAAAATATCATTAAGTCTCTTATTTTACATGTGTATTTATTATTTTTATTTAGGTTTTTTATAATAATTTATGTGCTTTTTAGTAATAAAGTTTCTTTTAATGTATTGATAGGTTTTTGGAGCTTAAATGAATTATTTCAAAAAATTTAACGTCGGAATTCGAAACAAGAATTGAAAAGAAATTTAGTTAAAGATTAAAGTAGATCTTGATTCAAATAAGTGTTCCAAAATCAATTCTATTCCAATCCTATAAAAGATTATCATATAATCTATTTCAAGTCCAAACTTGTCTTATGTTATATACAAACTCCAACTATCAACCACTAAGTTTCAATGTCAATTCTAGCTCAAATAATAGGTACACTTGTATCCATATATAATGCTTAAATTCAACTGTAAATCAGCATCCAAATCAGCCCAAGTACAATCCATGATCTTACATGTCAACACTACAAATAACATTTGATTTATTTTGGGTAATCCATTGAACTAAAAGAGCAAGCACATAAATAGAAAGCTGAAAGGGATATTGTTACATTATTTTGAGTTAAAAAGAAAAAAGAAACAGCTCATAAAGGAGGACAAAAAACATGCACCAAAGTATTCTCCAAGCCGGCCTGATTTGATTTTCCAAAACACCTTTCGGTGTTTTGCCCATAACTATTGACTCAAATGTCCAAATAAACTATTCTTTAATTATGTAGAAAACTAACATAATGATCTATAAATGTGTCTCTAATAATCATCTCCAAAATAGTCAACTCCAAAAGAGACTTATAAGACAGTCGAATTGCTATCCAAAATTAGTGTCATATTTGTATTAAAATTTTTAATGAAATTGTTTTGTGTTTTTTATGTAGATTTCAGTTTTTAATTTGTAAAATTTATTATTTTAATTTAATTCAAATTATTTCATGTTTATTAGAGTATTCTTATATATAATCATGATTGACTAATCTCTTTTTTAGATCCCAATCAAGGATGATGGTGATTAAGGTAAGTTCTTTAAGATATAAATAAATCTTAATATTTATCATCTCATTTTCTTCATGAATGTTTTATT
Organism: Populus ilicifolia; assembly: GCA_015708895.1. Classification (NCBI taxonomy): domain Eukaryota; kingdom Viridiplantae; phylum Streptophyta; class Magnoliopsida; order Malpighiales; family Salicaceae; genus Populus; species Populus ilicifolia. The sequence goes on along the minus strand of SRLM01000381.1, from coordinate 248,282 downwards.
ATTGCAAGGAAATTTTAGAAATTATTTAGGTAATGTTATAAACTTAATTTTGATGCACAAACCTAAGAGGGTCGAATTGCTGTCCAAAGTTAGCATCATATTTGTGTTAGAATTTTTAATGAAATTTTGTTGTGTTCTTATTTGTAGATTTCAGTTCTTTAGTTTGTAAAACTTATTATTTTAGTTTGATTCAAGTTATTTCACGTTTATTAAAGTGTTCTTATATATAATCATGGTTGGCTAATCTCTTTTTTGGATTCAAATCAAGGATAATGGTGATTGAGGTGAGTTTTTTAATATATGAATAAATCTTAATGTTTCTCTTCTTATTTTCTTCATCAATGTTTTATTATTACAAAAAAATTTTAGAAATCATTTAGGTAATGTTATAATCTTGAATTTTTATATACAAATCTTAGTTTTGCTATAGAGATTGCTTGATTCAATATATTACTTAATATGAAAATACTCGTTTATTCTTAAGCAATGATCAGTCTTCATCTTTTTAAACTTCATTGTAAAATCTTTCGACCTAATATCAACTTAAACAGATGAAGCTTGATTACTACTTAAGAATGAACGAGTACTTTCATGATAGGTTTGATTGATTATTGCTTAAAAAGATGATGCATTTGAAAATACAAAAATTTCAAAACATAAGATGAAAATTTTACATGATAAACATATTCTTAAAAAATCCTTTCATGTTGGTCAAAAGGTTTTCTTGTATAATTTATGATTACATCTCTTTCCTGGGAAGTTAAGGACAAAATAGATTGGTCTATTTGTGATTAAATACATCTCTGAGCATGGTGCTTTTGAAGTAGAAAATCCTAAGAATGGAAATGTACTTGTGTATTCTTAAGCAATAATCAATCTTCATCTTTTTAAGTTGATGTTAGATTAGAAGATTTTACAATGAAATTTAAAAAGATGAAGACTGATCATTGCTTAAGAATAAACGAGTATTTTCATATTAGGTAAGACATTGAATCAATCAATATTTATACCAAAACTAAGAATTGTGCATAAAAATTCAAAATTATAACATTGCCTAAATTATTTCTAAAATTTATTTGCAATAATAAAATACTTATGAAGAAAATGAGAAGATAAAAATTAAGATTCACTCATATCTTAAAGAACTCACCTCAATCACCATCATCCTTGATTTGAATCCAAAAAAAAGATCAGTCAACCATGATTATTTATAAAAACACTTTAATAAACATGAAATAACTTGAATCAAACTGAAATAATAAGTTTTACAAATAAAAGAATTGAAATCTACGAAAAAGAACATAACACAATTTTGGTAAAAATTCTAACACAAATAAGACACTAACTTTGGATAGCAATTTAACCCTTTTAGAAGCCTTTTTTGGAGATGGCTATTAAAGACATCTTTATAGGTCATTCTATTAGCTTTCTAGATCATTAAAGAATAGCTTATTTGAACATCTAAATCAAAAGTTATGAGCACAACACCGAAAAGTGTTCTGGAAAATCAAATCAGACCATCTTGGAGAACACTTTAGTGCATGTTTTTCTTCCTTCTTTATGAGTTGTCTTTTTCTTCTTTTTGACCCAAAATAATATAATAATATCCCTCCAGCTTTCCATCCATGTACTTACCCTCTTAAATCAATGGATTACCCAAAATAAATCAAATGTTATTTATTGTGTGGATATATAAGATCATAGATTGTGCTTGAGCTGATTTAAAAGCTGATTTGAGACTAAATTTAAGCATCATATAAGGATACAAATATACCTATTATTTGGGCAAGTATTGACATTGAAATATTAAGTGTCTGATAGTTGAAGTTTGCACACAACATAAAGCAAGTTTGGGCTTAAAATAGATCATATGATAATCTTTTCTAGAATTGAAATAGAATTGATTTTTGGAGCAAATTTGGAGCATCTATTTGAACCAAGATTTGCTTCAATCTTCAACTAAATTTTCGAAGCAAGGTTTATTAATATGCTTGGTTTATGTGATTTTGTTGAACAAGTTTATTTAGTGGGCTATAAGCCTAATTGTTGGTTGTTATAGGGTTCTACTATTTATATATTGTTTTTCTAAATGTTTGAGAGATTATGATGAATTGATAAAGATCATTATAGACTTTTGGTTTTCCAACCATTATTTTTCCTATTTTCTTCAGCCCTTTCCTTCTAGTTCTAAGCTTTTCTTTTTCTTTTATTTTATTTCTCTTAAATCTCTCTTTTGTCCCGCTTCAGGACACCCATAGATCATATTAATGAAATCATCAAAATGTCTTCTATTCCTCTATGCATTTCATTGAGTTATTCCATCCAAAATTTTATTTAAAATTGCAATGCTTTAAATGATGCTTGAACAGAGGTCACAACTCATGCAATTGTAGCTGTACCATCATAGACCTTGCAAAATTTGACAATCCAAACCACCAAGAGGAGCTTTCTTAAAAGGAGCCAAGTTATCATATTTCCATAACTTTTACCAACATAAGCACGGATAAAACTCAAGTCTTAAATGCATCTAAAACCAAAGCTGTAATGCATCTAAAACCAAAGGAGGAGGAGGAAGCATTTACTATTGTAGCGATTGAAAAAAAAAAAAAACTAGCTACATGTTGAAAATTCAACCCTTTGCATACCTTTAAAACACAAAATTGAGCAACATTATTTCGAAGGCCAAAGCTCTGGAACTCAATATGTTCTTCATGCAAGAGGGTGAATCTGTAAGGAGAATCTGACTTGCTAAATGTTGTATATACAAAACAAACATGAAAATAAGGAAATGAACAGGTACATTTTCTTGACTACAAGCAAATTTGTAGCCTCCATTCTAAAGCAACATGGTGGTAGAAACTCAAACTTATGAAAATGTAAACATGCGTTCGCATGGTAGAGCAAAATTATAATCTCAACTAAAGTAATTCTAATTGTGCCACACTTCCATTGGATATTGAGTGAGACAAAATTTAATGTACAAAAAAAAAATCATAATTCTCATCACCAGACACAAGAAAGATACGTTCAGCTAATGACCAAGGACAATGTAATCTGTCAAAGCAAACTAATAGCTCAAACAACAAGCTTATATATATACCAAACTTAAAACATTAGAAGCCCTTACAATTTATCTTTCCAAAATACAGCACACCCATCACATGCTTCGCCTGTTCGAGCCTAAAGTAAAGGTAATCAATAGAACCACTTTAATAGAACTTAACAAACGATACGAAGTTGGGAATGACTATTTCAATATATACCTTGTAAACACCTCTAAACCCATCCTTCTGTAGCCGATCATCTAAATCATCAAAACGATCGACTTCCTGCAGCAGGAAAACTAGATCATCAAAATTACTAACAAGCATTGCTAATTAATACGATAAAAAAAGACTAGTGAAGTTCGACCTGCCTGAAAACAGAGTATCCCTGCATTGTAGTGATGCATCTCCTTACATATAAGCTCTTTTCGCCGTTCCCATTCCATGAATTCCGACGGAATTTTGAAATATAAATCCGGATGCTTTGATGCATTTTGAACACCTAATATATTGTATGAAACAAACACTACTCTATCTGCAGAATTAAAAACATAAAAACATTAAATAAAAAGGTAAGTGTCTGTCTAATCCTGATATATAAAATCAATACCTTCATAAGCTGGGGAATCATGACAAGAGAAGGTCCACTTGCGGTTATATTCAAAATTACTGTCGTAATTATGACTTTTCTTGCGCTGAATTGATTGGAATCTATTTGATAAAGAGACTGGATTTTGATTTGAGTTATGAGGTTTAAGGGTTAGGGTTTTCTCAATTTTGGAGACTGATTTTTGCTTCTTTCTGTGATGGTATTGTCGTTTTTTATGAAAAGGATGCTTACGCTTGTATTTCGAGGTCGCGCTTGTGTGCTCCATCGCTGGAGCTCGGTAGTTTAGGGATCTCATTTTAATGGATTGTTTTGTGTTCGCGGTGGCGCGTGCCCGGTTCGCGCTGTCAGGATAAATAATGGAGGTGTTTTAATGCTAAATTTGATGGTGGAGACTGCAGATGGGCTAAAGGTGGAATTGGTCCTGCTTTTATCAAGTTTTCTTATTTTGATCTCTTTACGCTTCTTTATCATAATTTTACCTTCTTACTTTCTAGAATCCATTACATTTCACCATTGATGGGAACTCAGGCGTGCTGTGGAGTGTGGACTGCAATCGGGCGCTCTTTTTTATTGCCCTTAATTGATTGTTCATTTTGGTCCTCAAATGTTTATTATTTTTATTTCATCATTCTTGCATGATTTAAACCGTGATAATTCCTTTTTAATTATGTGATAGATAGTATTTTCAGTTTTAAAATATATCTTGATGCTTGATTTTACTTCATTGAATTTTAATATTATTTCAAAACAAAACAGGGGCCAAGTTTAACATAGAAATAAAAAAAATATATTTTTATTTTTTTTATTATTCACAAAGGACACATATGTTGTCCACGTACATTTTATTTTTTAAATTTTTTTATTTTTTTTATATATTTTTTGAGCTTTCTTGTTTTAGTCTTAACTCCATTTGTCTTTTCCATTTTAATACTTGAAATTTAAAAGAAGGAAAAGCCATTAAAAAAATAGAGTGTTCATTCATCATATTTTGCCATTTGAAAAAACCAATCTTAATGTCATTTAGTTTCTATTAATGTCATTTAGTTTCTATTGAGAAGAGAAATGTCATTAGAGTCATTCAGTTTCCATTAAAAACAAAAAGTGTTGTTAAAATATTTTCAGATTTTCATCATATTAGAAAAAATATATTAAAGTTAAGAAAGTTCTTATTCATTTAATTAATTTTGTGTTTCTCAGCATTTTTTAAGGTGCCTTTTTGGGATTAGAAATTGCTTTGCAAGCTTCTTAATAGGTTTTTAGGTGTATATAGGCAAGAAAAAATTGTTTTTTTTTTTCAAAAACATTAACTTAACTTTCTAGACACTTTTATTTTAATAAAAAACTAAAATAAAAAATAATATAAGATATATCATTGTAGATAATATGCTATTTATTTTAAGAAATAAAAAATAAATAAACATGTTATCGGCTTTTTAAACATAAAAGAATTTAGCCTTGCAAGCCAACTCACCCCAATCTTTTTGTTAAAACCAAGCATACTAGCCCAATCTCTAAGCTCATGCTCTTAGTTTTTTTTATATTTTTTTTGTTTAAGGTTTTGAATTAAATTCTTTATAAATTAAATATTTTTATGGGAATATTAAAATTTTATTTTTTAATTATTATATATCTAATATGCAAGTAAAATTTCAAATAAAAAAAATTGTTCGTGAATGTTCAATGAAAATACAATGTTTTTTTGTTATTTTTTATGATTTTCTTTTGCCTTCAATTGTATACAAAATAAAAGGATATTATTTTAATATATGTTTTTTATTAAAACATGTTCTTGATATCTTGATAGGTTTTGGTTTAGAAAATAGTGTTTATGATTAAAAATAATTATTAAAAATAAAAAAATACAGGGACACAATAATAAGAAAATGAGATTTAGTTGGAAGATATATATTTTTTCTATTTATTTAAAATGATTGAAATTTTCCATGAGTCTTAGTTGTAATTGTGACTACCTTTTATTCAAGAAACATTAAGAAATTATGTCATTTCTTGAATAAGATTAGAGAATTTTTATGATGATATTATTAATTATTTTGTGGATAATTATATATTGGCGTGATGTGTAGAAATCTTAAAATAATTTCCTTATTAATATTGAATGGAAATTAAATAACTATTTTCTTAGCTTTTGTATTAACCAGCTATAAATTACACAATTTAATAACAAGGAAGACTCGTGTTTCAAATTGTTTCCTTTCCCAATTTATATTATCCAACTATAAATTAATTATTTTACCATCCATTATAAATAAAAATATATATTTCACCCAATTTAATTTACATTAACAAGCATAATCAAACAAAGTTATCAGGAACATGTGTGAATTTATTCATACACATGAATATACTTTTGTGCTCTAAGATTTAACATAAAAAATAAATAATAACAAATTTTCAAATAACAAATAAATTACATGTAATTAAAATCGATCCTTTTGAGTTGTTGGAGCTGATTGGATTGATCAAAGAGGTTTGAACACAAAAACAAAATGCTGGAAAATAATAGTATTGGCATGTATTGTTCATGCATGCAATGATACGTTTTCTTACAAAGCTTTTTCTGGCTCTCTGGCTAACAACGGAGGCGTGTGACTTATACCGAAGAGTTGGAGGCTCGTTAATGGCGGCAATACATGTAACCTCCACCAGAGCTTAGAGATCAAACGCTTGAAAATCTCTACAATGCTACAAGAATTTCTAAGTTGTTTGTACATTTTAGATTTTTTGTGCTTTTCCTTTCTATTTTTGTTTTTTGCTTTGGTTTTTCTTTACAAGAGTCTCCCCACTTCAATCTCTATTTGTGTCCCTTTCTTTCTGTGTCTTCTCTTTTATTTATATTGCTTTGGATCCTCTACAAATCATAAAAGACTAAACTTAAAAAATAATATTAAGCAATTGTATTATTTTCTTCTTGACCATGGATTCCTAATTAAGTAAATCTTCTCTTCTTAATAAAGTGTAGGATCTTTTTTAATTATTTTTCAAATTTATATAATCCTATTTATTTTTCTTTTCCTCGCAAGCATAATCTCTTATTATTATTTTTGGTCCTTGATCACCTTAGTCCCTTGTTCTCTCTTTCTTTTTATTTCACTCTGTAACTCTATTTCTTTCTTTTTTATATTTATATTTAAATCATAAGAATAGAAAAATTAGGGATTAAGAATAATATATAGTAAGTCATTGCAAAATTTATATTTTATTTGACTTTGTATAGTAAGTTTGCGAAGAAAAAAAATAACATGAGAAAGAATTTTTTCTAAAAAAATATAGTTTTATCAAGAAGTGACTACCCTTAAAATAAAAAATAAAAATAAAACAAGTCTCATCAAAAAACAACTATCCTCAAAACAATCAAAATAAGTCTCATTGAAAGTCAGCTACTCTCAAAACAATTAACAATTAAAATAAGTTTTATTGAAAGACAACTACTCTTAAAACAATTAAAAAATCAAAACTAGTCTCATCGAGAGGTTATTATCCTTAAACAAAAAAAATGCAAAACATATAATATTGAGAAAATGCTATTTGAAAGAAAATTCATCATCGAATTGATGTGTTTTACTTGAAAAAAAATGTTATTTGAAAGAAAATGTGTTATTAAATATATGGGCTTCACATTAAATAAAAATATTTTTTTTAAGTAATTTCTTCATTAAATTAATAGGCTTAATCTAAAATAGAATAATAGTTAAAAAAATATTATAATCAAATTTTTAGGCTTCACTTAGAATAAAAAAGTTAGTTAAAAGAAACTAGACATCAAATTTACATGAAATGGGCTTTATATGAAAGATAATGCTATTTGAAAGAAATTTGTTATTAAATTGATGGGCTTCATTTAAAATAAAATTATTATTAATAATAATTAGTTATGATTCTTAATTTCCAATGATATTTTACTTTTATATCTTTACCTCTATTATATTTTTATTTTTTTTAAAGAGAGAGAGAGAAAGATTATAAATACATTTAGGAGAGATATGGTAAAGGATAGCTTAGTAGTGTGTGTGTAAAGAATCATAAGCCTTTCCTATAAATAATTATTATTTTTAGAGTATTTATTTTTTATAAAAAAGCTTAGCTTTACAAGAATATATTGAAATTTCAATGAAGTCTTTCATATACTATGAGATCCTAAATTATTGACAAATACCTATAACACTTTAATATACCCATCATATAAAGCCAAGGACTCATCATTTCAAAATAATACTTATCATTATTATAATTCATTTTAATATCATATCATACATTTAATTATAGTAATGAAGGTTCAATTCAATAACTATAACCATAAATCATATGATACTATTAATATAAGCTATAACAAAAAACACAAGTATAACTTTATATACTAATAACATTACTAAAAAATTGATATTTTCTTTCAAGTGTAAAAAAGTCAAAGTAATAAATAACCCTACAAAACCGGGGTCAAACCACAGAGAGGTTAACTATAATAACAATAACAATAATAATAAGTTAAAGAGAATTTTGAGATGTGTGATTAGTACTTAAAAATATATTTTATTAAGGTTTTATATTAGCATTTTGCACTTGAAGTATCAATAACTTATTAACTAAAACATGTTTTATAATAACAAGCCTGATACTATAAGGTACCTTTAATTTATGGTAAATATTCATATTAAATGTATATCTATTATATAAATCAAAAGATTGATTAATGAGTTTAACTATTGAAATTGAGAAGACAAAGAGAGAATGAAGCTTAGAAAAGAAATGTTGGTGTAGTCCAAATTAAAACACTGTTCAGTTATTAGGTCATATCTAACGTTGTAGAAATTGGATTTAGGTATGCTCTGTATAGATGAAAAGCTAAAATATAGGCCTAAAACATTCATGGGAATGCAAAACTTAATTATGTTGTTTGAAAATCCAAATCTTAGCAACAACGGAGAAGTCTAAATTTATCTTATAGCCTAAACATTGTTCAGCACATATCTTGAGGTATAGAAGTTCAAATGACCTTAATTTTTTTGTTGGAAAGATAAGATAATTTTTCAAAACTTTCATAATTCAAGTTTATTCGAATTCTGACATTGGCAATGATATTTTGTTCAGACATGCATATAAGAATTGTCATCAAGTAAAGATATAGCCACCTATTTAATAATTAATCAACAAATCAATAGTTTTCAATTTTGGCCTATAAAAGGAAGCATTTATACATTTACGCATTTTGGTTTTCAGAATAAGATCATGTTCTTGCTTTCTTTTTATATTTTTATAATGTTTAAGTTTTATTTTCATTAACTTTTTATTTATACTTTTCAATTTCCTTTTCTTTACTTAGTTAACTTTTATCTTATTTATGTTCTTATCTTGTTTATTTATGTTTTTCTTTTTTATTATGTTTAGTTAAGTTTATTATGTCAAGGTAAAAACGTTACACTAATGGTGTAGGAATAAATATAGCACAAACTCAATATGGACCTTAATGTTTGATACTAACATATTTTGTATTTGTTATCTTGTTCACTTTTATTGTTACTTAATTTTGAACCCCACGTGCTAGAGATAGTGTATACCCATTTTGAACCTAGTGTAGGAGTGTATCTCATATCTACTATAAAATTGACAAAAGTGAAAAAAAAAGTTTTGTTGCTATCGTATTTTTTTTTTGTTCCAACTTAGGCTCTGATTATGACTTGGTTTCTTATGATATCTAACCATTCTAGCTATATTCTGATACTCATGACATGTTAAAAAATTGACTTATACCTTTATTAGGTCCTAGAGATCATTGTTCTTAAGGTAGATTCTCAGTCAGATTTGGATGCTTTAACATTGTCAGATCAAAAACTTTTTTTACCAACTAGATTACTGTCATATTCTATTCTCTAAAATGATTTTATCTCGCTTAAACTCTTTTATCAAAGTTGTAGTCCTAGATGTGTAAATGATTTTAGGCTTTTGAATCGCTTGATTTTGATATCAAAAGCTTAACATATTCCTGTTTGAATATCTAATATGAAGGCAAAGAATTATGCCGCGAGAAGGATATTGACCTGAATCTGCACTAAAAAAATTTTATTTTTGGCATAGTTTTTATGATTTTTGTTCTTAGTTCATACTCTCAGTCATATCAGGATTCTCGACATTCATCAGTTTTTGAGTTAGAGTTGGACATCCCTTTTGACCAACTAGATTACTGCTAGCTTCTGTTCTATAAATTTTTTTTATCTCACTTCGACTTCTTCATCAAAGTTATAGTCCTAGACATCTAAATAATTATGGGGTCTTGAATCGCTTGATTTTGATGTCAGAAACTCAAGATATTCCTGTTTGAATATCTAACGTAAAGGTAGAGAATTCTGCTATGAGAAGGATATTGACTCGAGTCTACACTAAAAAAATTATATTTTTGGCCTAGTTTTTGTGATTTTTGTTCTTAGTTCATACTCTCAGTTATATCAGGATTCTTGGCATTTGTCAGTTTTTAAGTTAGACCCGGAAATCCCTTTTGATTACTGTCAGTTTCTGTTCTATAAAAAGATTTTATCTCACTTCAACTCCTTCATCAAAGTTGTAATCCTAGACGTGCAGATAATTTTGGACTCTTGAATCATTTGATTTCGATGTCAGAAGCTCAAGATATTTCTGTTTGAATATCTAACGTGAAGGTAGAGAATTCTGTTATGAGAAGGATATTAACCCGAGTCTACACTAAAAAAAATTCTATTTTTGGCCTAGTTTTTATGATTTTTGTTCTTAGTCATACTCTCAGTCATATCAGGATTCTCGGAATTCATTAGTTTTTGAGTTAGAGTTGGACATCCCTTTTGACCAACTAGATTATTGCTAGCTTCTGTTCTATAAAAAGATTTTATCTCACTTCGACTCCTTCATCAAAGTTATAGTCCTAGACATCTAAATAATTTTGGGGTCTTGAATCATTTGATTTTGATGTCAAAAGCTCAAGATATACCCGTTTGAATATCTAGTGTGAAATTGAATATTTAACATGAAAGCAGGGATTTCTGTCATAAGAAGGATTTTGTCCAAGTTTTTAGGGACACAATTGCAAGACGCTTAAAGTTTGAAGACCAATTATAGGCCAATTTGAATCTTTTTTTGGACCAAGGACTAAATAGAAAATTTGCTAAAATAAAGAAGTTGATTAAGATAAAATTAGAAATAAATTTTGCTGGATAAAAAAAAGTAAAGAACAGATATTCGATCAGAAAAGAAAAATAGGGGAGTTGATCACGTTTTGCTCTCATCAAAAAAGGAAAATAGGGGGAGTTGATCATGTTTTGCTCTTATTTTTATGATTGTCATTTTGAAAACAACCCCTCCCATCTTATTTCTTTCCTGCACCCTCCATCTAATTTTTTTCCTTTTTTTCACTGTAAATTCCTGCTATTTTTCCTTTATCATCATGTCTGATTTTTGGAGCTGAAGACTATGTTTTTGTTGCCCTATTTCAAAGTGAGCAGCTGGCCCCATGGAAGAAAAGAAAAGAGTTACACCATCCTCTAAAACTAGAAAGAAATCATACCTAAGCACATGATTAAAATCAGAATATTGCAGCTTCTTTTTTGTGTTTTTTTAACTGCAAATCAGTAAGGATTTACATCTTAGGATTAATGAATTGAATCCTTCCTAAATATAGACATATTCAGACTATATATAAGCCCTTCTAATGACCTAACAGAAAGAGGAGAACAGCATAAAAGAAAAGAAAACTGGAGAGTAAAGGGCAAAAAAAAAAATACACATTAAAAAGAGACAAAAAAAACATAAGAGAGGCAGAGTAAAAAACACAGTAAATAGAAAGGGTTTCTTTCTTACATTCAGATGTTATTGTAAGGAAAGAGGAGAGAAAAAAGACAAGTCAGAGAGGGAGATTTGCTGTTAAACCCTGACAGCAACGTTCATTTATTTTTCCATTTCATCTTCTACAAAAAAAACATTGAGACCTGTAGGTATAATTCTTAACTTTCTCCTCATTTTCTGTCTTTAAATTTATTGTGTTGATGTTTTAAAAACCTGTTTTATCTTTGCTTTGCATATTTGGTTTTAGACTATAATGAACGCTTTTTGTTGTTCCTGACATTTTAAAAACCTATTTTTTTTCTTCTTTTAGTTCTTCTATTGGTTCATAAGGAACTGTGAGAGGGAGGTTGTTGTTTCTTCATCATCAGCTCCCTTTTCTATTTGTTTTTTTTCCTTGCTTCTTGAGAGATTAGCGGCCATGGTTTTGTTTTATATATATATATATATACATGAATAAAGCATGCTTTCCCAGTTTCTGTTTTGTTTCTCTCTGTTAGCTTTGTGAAATGAATAAGGCAGATTGTTTTAAGGTGAGGAAATAATAGGCCTGTGAGGTATGGACATAGGGGTTTGATTTCACAATTTCAATTTTAAAACTATGGCTCCCTTCTACATACGAGTTTATTCCTTTCTAGTTACAAAATTTTAAGTTGATTTGGATTTAAAGTTTTTTTATTACGAATTGTTTCAAGCTTCCTCTAATTCTTATAATATGTATGACGACTTGCTACTTTTCATTTTGATGTTTACGTTTAATTGTGATGTTTGCGTTTCGACAAAAATATAAAAAAAATGTTTGCTTGTGCGTTGCATATAGCTAATACTCTAACATGTTTTGAACGTTTTTTATACAAAAAATATAAGAAGTTTTGAAAAATACGTTTTCGCATGAATTTCTTAAACATAAAAAAATTATTTTCATGCATTTCTAGATTTCACAACATGTTTGTAAAACTCTAAAGGGTATTGGCTAATATTTTAAGAAATATAAAAATCTTATTTCGGGAGGAATTTATCTATTATTCACAGCTAATATTTGGATAAAAAAATCCTTAAAGGACGAATATCCAAAATATTATTGGGAATAATTTGTTATTATTCACTGTTAATATTTGAATAAAGAAATCTGAAGTGGTAAATATCCAAAATAACTTTCTAGAAATAATAAATCTGCATACATCTTTGAAAGAAGCCTTGATTATAATCAAGAACATTTTAATTTTTTTTACTCCACGGTTTATGAGCCTTGAGAGTACACAACACTAAGGTAAAAATAGGCATTTAAAGCACCCTAAATTTCTAAATTTTTGTCCCTCCTCCTTGCGATTTACGAGTCGCAAACTCTTGAAATACTAAGGGAAAAATAAGCTTTCGAAGTACATGGAATCTCCTTAGATTTCTATCTTAATAAATTTAGTTTGAATCAAATATAAAAAAAACTTATGGGATTAGAAAACACCAACACTAGCAATTATAAAAGCAAACCAAACACCAAGCAACTTACTTTAGGTAGGGCGTACTGGGGGTGCTAATACCTTCCCTTTACACAACTAATCCCTTGCCTTAGAATCTCTGAAAGACCAATTAGGGTTCTTAGTGATCAAAATACTAGGTGGTGACTCCCTTTTACACAAAATAATAAAACTAAAAGACCCCGAAATTAATCGATGGTCATCGCGACGCCGCGCTTCGCTCGTGAGGGTGCAACAACTTTTAATACTTTACTTGTTAAATGGTTAATCTAGATTTGTATTGTATAATACTTGGTATAACAAATATTAGGCACTTTCATAGCTCAACTGTATGGTATAACAGACACTTGTGCTATGAAAGAAACTTAATTTGTTATTAACATAAGTTATAATCATGAATACCTAACAACATTTACAAGCATTAATATTATTCAAATAAAATAACTAATGTAATCATATTAATAATTTATAATTTGATTGGAATATCTTTTATGTGTGGCTTCCAGTTGAGTAATAAAAAGAGTTTATAATATACTTGTTTCAAATATCATTAGTGGATCCTCTAACCTTGAGATTTGTTTATATCATTATTTAATTTTCACATTAATCTTACAATCTTAAAGTTCTCTTTAACTTTTTCTTTTTCTTTTCTTTTTTGTTATTGTTGTTGTTGTTGCTGCTGCTAGTTTTATTATTATTTATAATTTATATAGTTAACTTCTATATGGTTTGACCCCGGTCTTGCCAGGATATTTATTACTTTGACACTCCTGCACTAGAAAGAAGACATTAATCTTTTGATCGTGTCAATGTGAGATTAATGTGAAGATTAAACAATGATAAAAATAAATGTTAAGGTTAGAGGATCCACTAATAGTATTTTAAATACGTATAATATAATCTTTTTTCATTACTCAACTGGAAATCACACACAAAAGAGGTTCCAATAAGATGATTTGTTATTAATAGCTCATTATAAATTGTTAACATGATCATATTAATTATTTTATTTGAGTAACACTAAACTTTTAAATATTATCAGGAATTCATATTATTAACTTATGTTAACAACATATCAAGTTTCTTTCATAATACAGGTGTAGGTTATAACATACAGTTTGGCTATAAAAGTGCCAAGCATTTATTTTATCAAGTGTTATACAACACAAATCTAGATTAACCATTTAACAAGCAAGGTATTAAGAATTAATAAAATATGTTAATAACAAGTTGTTTAGAATATAAACATTGAAATCCATATTGAGTTTATTTTATACTTATCGTAACACTATTAGTGAAACCCTTTCACCTTGATATAATAAACTTAGTTAAACATAATTAAAAAAAACATATATAAATAAGAGAAGAATATGATTATATAAGTATAATAAAGGAAATGAAAGGGATAAACAAAAGATTAATGAAAGCAAAACTTAAGTATTACGAATACATATATATATATAGAAAGAGAGAGAGAGAGCATGGATTTAATGTTTATATGAAAACCAAGATGCATAAATGCATGACAAATACCTCCTTTTATAGGCCAAAATTTGAAACTACTGATTTGTTGACTAATTATTGAGTGAGTAGCCACATCTTGACTTAATGATAATACTTATCTTCTTATATGAATAAAACATCATTGCTAATATTAGAATTTAAATAGATTGTCTTTATGAAAGTTCTAGAAAATTATCTCAGCTTTCTATAAAAAAAATTAAGGTCATTTGGAATTCTAGAACTCGAGATATGGGTTGAATATTGAACAGTATTTGGCTTGCAAAATAGATTTGAACTTATCTGTTATTGCTATAATTTGAACTTGAAAATAGCTTTTTTGAATATTAGACTCCTTTGAAGTTTTAAGTCTATATTTTAGTTTTCCATCCATATAAACCAAACCTAAATCCAAGTTCTACAGCTTCAGTTATGATCTAATAACAGAGCAGTATTCTATTTTGGATTGAAGCAACATCTCTTTTTTAAGCTTGACCCTCTTCCTGTCTTCTAAATTTCAAAAGTTAAACTCATCAATCAATCCTTTTATTTTTTTTATGATAGACTTATATTTAAGATGAACATTTACCATAAATTAAATGTATCTAATAGTATTAGACATGATATTATAAAACATACTCTAGTTAATGAGTTATTGATACTTTAAGTGCAAAATAATGATATAAAACCTTAATAAAAATGCACTTTTAAGTACTAAATACTTGGTAAAGAGGTATTGAGCAGACATATAAATCGAATAAGAGTTTTTTTTTTTATCTAAATAGATTGATGGAAGATGAATGATGAATACCTTGTTTTGTGGAACTTGCAAATTATTTTTTTATTTTAACATTTTAATTACTAAAGACTAGTTAGGGGGTGTGATTAATACTTAAAATTGCATTCTTATTAAGGCTTTATATCATTAAATTTCCTAACTTAAGTATGTTTTATAATAACATGTCTAATAATATAAAATGTATTTAATTTATGGTAAATACTCATTTTATATTTTACAATTCAAATGATTGATTGATGTGATCAATAATTAAAAATAAAAAAATAAAGAGATGGCTAATCTTAAAAAAGAGACGTTGTTCAAAGTTTAGTCCATCTCTCAAATTTTAGAAGTCTAAATGCACAAATTTGTTTATTATTGGAAAGCTTAGACAATTTTCCAAAACTTTCATGAAGGTTATGTGTTTAAATTCTAATTTTATTAATGATGTTTTATTCAAACAAAAACATAAGGATTGTCACGAAGTTAAGAGGTGGTCACCTACTTAACAATTAGTCATCAAATCAATAGTTTTGAATTTTGGCTTATAAAAGAAGATATTTGTCATGCATTTAGGCATCTTGATTTTTATATCAAGATCATATCCTTACTCTCTTTCTTTATATTTTCTTAATACTTAAGTTTTGTTTTCATTATTCTCTTATTTATGTCTTTCATTTCATTTACTATTCTTATATAATCAAGTTTTTCTTTTGTTTATTTATGTTTCTCTTTTTCATTATATTTAGTTAAGTTTATTATGTTAAGGTGAAAATGTTTCGCTAATAGTAATAGAATAAGTATAATATAAATTCAATATAAACTTTAATGATTATATCCTAAACAACTTGTTATTAACATGTCTTATCATTTTTATTTTAGTAATTTTTAATACATTACTTGTTAAATGGTTAATCTACATTTGTGTTGTATAACACTTAGTACAACTAATGCTTGACACTTTCATATCCAACCGTATGGTATAACCTACACCTATGCTATGAATGAAACTTGATTTGTTATTAACATAAATTATAATCATGAATATCTAATAATATTTAAAAGTTTGATGTTACTTAAATAAGATAATTAATATTATCTAATAATTTATAATTAACTATTAATGACAAATTATTCAATTAGAACCTCCTTTATGTGTAGTTTCCAGTTGAGTAATAAAAATAGTTTATATTATATTTATTTTTAATACCATTAGTGGATCCTTTAATCTTGATATTTATTTTTATTATTGTTTAATCCTTACATTAATCTTACATCTCAAAGTACTCTTTAACTTATTATTATTATTATTATTTGTAATTCAACCTCGTCTTGTCAGGTTATTTATTACTTTAACATTTATATACTTGAAAAAAAAATTAATTTTTTAATCGTGTCATAAGAAATCAAAGTTATTGGATGAAAAAGACTATAACCCTATCAGTATAAGGAATTATTAACTAAAGATATAAAAAATGAAAATTACAAAAATAGTTGATTTTTGATAAGTCCAAAAAAAATTTCATTGAAGAACTAGCAATACAAGTAATCTCTCATACACAAAATATCAAAGTCTATAAATAAAATCTAAACACAAACTAAATAATTTTATTTATAATTGATAAAGATATCCTAAAAGAGTTGGAAAAAAAGTACTAGTATAAATAGAAAAAAATACTAAATAAATTAAGAAAATAATATAATTAATTTTAAAATATTATTGTTATAAAATTTTAATGTTATATAAAATAATGACTTATAGAAAAATTTAGAGTTACCATTTATAGATTTTAGAGTATATTTTGGATTAAATTTTAAACAAGCTTTTATACTGTGAATTAGAATAAAATAACTTAGAAAATTTTAACTTGTCTTTTAATGCTCTACTATGTTATCAATTGAGTGAAAATCTTTTAATTTTATAAATATTGTATTAAATGAACATCCTTTTATCATATCAATTTGAAGGATTTTGCTCAATTTGTATGTAATTTATTAGTGTTTTCATTTGATGCATGCTTCAACCCAAAATCATAATTAATTTCATTATTTTCTTTCATTGAAGCAAGTTTAATAAAGTGAGATTTATTGTCACGCCATTAAAATATTGAATCTCATATAAATATGTGCAATGAGATTCAATATTTTATTAATTTTTATTTTTTTAGATTTTTTTCTTGAATTACAAATATTATTAAATATAAATAATTAGAATAAAAATAAAAAATCATTTTAAATTAAGATTTAGCATATCTTTACTTTTATTTTTTGTGAAGCTTATTTTTATTATATAACTAAAATAACTCTCCTTTTAAATAAAGTGAAAAGAATTTTTTTTTCTAATCGAAACAATTATTTATCATCATTGTAAGAAACATTGAAGTTCTTTGTTTTATTTTTCTTTTTAAAGAAATTAAAATTTTCTTATAAAACATGATATATAAAGAATATTTTCTTCATTTGTTTATTATGGTTAGCATAAAAGAATTATAAAAAAAACTTTTAAGGATTGTTATTTAGGAGTTATTATGATAAATTATAATGAGATGATATATTGAGCCTTTCTCCTTGTTTTGAAAGTAATTTACATGTTAATTAAAAACTTAATACTGATAAAATAGTATTTTCAGTGGGATTTAGTAGATGATAAAGTAAATAATTTTTAATAAGAAATTATAATAAATAAAAAAATGAATTTTAAATTTTAAAAATAAAAATGTGTTTTTTATTATAAAAGATGTGTTGCTGCACTCCATTTTCTTTCATTTTGTAATGCATGATTATATATATATATTTTTTTTTTTTGTGGTTTGTGTCCGTTTTTGAGAGATCCAAGATAATTAAAAACTTAACTCGCAAGTAACTGAGATCTACGAGAAAATATATAAAAAGAAAAATAAAATACTAAACAAAATAAAAAAATAAAATAAGCAAGTAAAAATTTACTTCGTTTCTCCATTCAGAGAACCAGGGAACCCAGAGAGAGGAGAGAGTCCAAGATCCACTCTCCTCCGCTCTTTCACACACACACACACACAGATGGGGTGCTCTTTTTCGGGGCTGAATGCATTATACGACGCCGTTAACGGAGGAGGAGATGTGTGGATCAACGAGAACAGATTCAGAATTGTGAGGCAGCTAGGTGAAGGTGGATTTGCCGATGTGTATTTGGTTAAGGAGGTGGTCAACGTCTCTTCTCCTGCTTCTAGTGGTGGTGCTGCTGCTGTCGGCGGTGGCCTCTCTAAAAAAGTCAAGGACAAATCCCATCTCTCTGGTACCTATACTTCTGCATTCTCAAGTCTTAATTGAAAAAAAATAAGATTATTATTTTTTTATTAATGAAACATGTTTTAAGCTATTGCATTTGTATTTTCTTTTCAATTTTGTGATCTGGGTTGCTGAAATATGAGCTTTCTTTGTTTTGTTATTTTAAATGGGGATGATCTGGTTATGGATCTTCAAGTATGGTGTTTCATTTACGTGGAGATCATCGTATGGTGTTTGAGTGATTATTACTGTGATATTGGGTTATCGATCTATGCCATTTGTCATGCGTTGGATATGCCATTTAATTCGAATAATGTGTGCTTGCAACTTTGTTTAGCATTTGGAGAACATAATGAATTCAATTGCACTTCTGGTCTGACTTCAAATACTGTGCAGTTGATGGAACTTATGCTATGAAGAAAGTTCTTATTCAGAATAATGAGCAATTGGAATTGGTGCGGGAAGAGATTCGCGTTTCTTCATTATTCAATCACTCCAATCTGCTTCCTCTTCTTGATCATGCTATTATTTCCGTTAAGGTAATAACTGCAAGCTGTTCTTCCCTCTTTGGTGGATTTCTCATAGAGTTGATGTTGCCTTTGTTATTAAGGCATCTGATTCTCATGGATGGACATACTCCGACCTTGTGCTTCATGGTTGGGAAACTCTAGAGCTTTTGAGGGTAGAGCTTTCATTTGGTGTTAAGTCAGATTTTTAAGAAAATTGTACCCATGTTCCCTTCTTCCCTTCTGGATCTTGTTTGGAACTTCTTAATGTTTATGAGTTTGTATCTGTGTGTGCGTCTCCTGCATGGTTTTCTTATCACACAGCATTTTCCCATATCCAATTAGGGCATACAACTCTCTAGTCATGAAACTATCGCTGCAGAATCACCTTCATCTTCATAGCTAGTAATTAACTCGTTGTATAACAGAAAAATAGGAGCTTCTATGTAGTTCGTAGTTTTGAAAATAATTTTCCTAACACGAGGCCAAGATCCTTTAGTGTCATTTGATCAGATTGGGGTTGCCTTTTATTTGTAGTTGAGAATTAGTGACAAGGAAACTTATTTCAATTCTCTTCTTTTGTAACTTTTACTCAAGCATTTTTATGTCCTTTTTTTTTTTAAAGGCTACTCAAGAAGGATCTTGGAACCATGAAGCATATTTGTTATTTCCGGTTCACTTGGATGGAACCTTACTGGACAACTCTGCTGCTATGAAATCTAAAAAGGAATTTTTCTCTACCACAGATGTTCTTCAAATATTTCGGCAGGTGAATGGAAATAATATAAATTTTTCTTTTATATTGACTTTTTTTGTTATGCAATACATTCCTAGCACAAAGCAGGATCCGCTTCATAACATAATACCCCAGTGTAAGATATCTTTTTGATATTTGGCAATTATTTAAACTTACTGTTACTTGTATATGGAAATCACTATTTAGTTTTCTACTCGAGTTGGGTCGAGTGTTCCCATATTTGCTCTTTAATCTCCTAGAATTAATTCAGAGAATGTTTTGTAACTTTTGTCCCTTTTTTATTTACATCCATAGTGTCTTTTTGTATGCGTAGATATCATACTTTGATATCCATCTACTGTATTGTGTCCTATGCACACTTAATAAATATTACGCTATACTTTGATATCCTTCAACTGTATTGTGTCCTATGCACGCTTAAGAAAGATTATGCTGCCTGCAGCTTTGTGCAGGATTGAAAAATATGCACAATCTTGATCCTCCATATGCACACAATGATGTCAAACCTGGTAATGTTCTCCTGACACATAGGAAAGGACAATCACCTCTTGCTATATTGATGGATTTTGGGAGTGCTCGACCTGCAAGGAAGCAAATTCGATCTCGCTCAGAGGCACTACAGTTGCAGGTAATCATTTCTATTCTCTTCCTTTTCCTTTCACATTTTTTTCGATTATAATTTCTTACTCTTTTATATTAATTTTTCACCAATATTATTTTCAGCAGCCTTCTTAGCACATCCATGTCACTAATATGTATTTTAAGGGTTTCAGTTATGTACTTATACAATCTTTAAAGCCTCGTTCTATTTAATGTTTTGTCCAATTTCTTTCTGCATTTATTTTTCATAAAAAAACTTAAAATGTATTTAAAGTATATTTGAGTATGAATCTATTTCCACACAAGGAAACTGCCTTTCCCTGTTTATTTTAGTTTGTTTAGCTTGTGGATTTCTGTAAGATTAGCATCTGCCACTATATCATGACTAGACCTGGCTGGCTACTGTAGGAATGGGCATCAGAGCATTGTTCAGCACCCTTCAGAGCTCCTGAGTTGTGGGATTGCCCAAGCCATGCAGACATTGACGAGAGAACTGATATCTGGTCACTTGGATGCACACTATATGCAATAATGTGAGGATCATCTTCTTCAGTCATCATTTTTATTTAATTCTCAGAAACCATTTGTAGCTACTTGTGTTCTGTACTTCTTACTTTTTGCAGTTAACTTTTTGATTATTTTATACTTGTTCTAAACCACTATTGAGGAACCCAGTGTCCATCTTACCATTTTTTTTCATTTTAGGTTTAGAATTTTGCTTAGAATTTTTTTCTTTCAATTTTTATTTCAAAGGTATTGAAATTAGTTTATATGGCATATATGATTAGATATTATTTGTGTGAGCGCAAGTGCATGCATGCTTTGTGCGTTTGTTGTTGTGTTCAATGCAAGCATGTAAGCATCATATGTATTCTGAAACTAGAAAGGATAACTTCACTTCCTTGAACTGTTTGCTTTTCCTCTTAATTATTGTTTGTAATTTCAAAATCTGTTGCCTTGCCCTTTTAAGGTGAAGCCAGATCTTATGTATCTCTCAAATGCAGCTACATTTTTTCTACTTCTAACGGCTGATTTCTGCAGGTATGGAGTATCTCCATTTGAATATGCACTTGGAGAGTCTGGAGGAAGCCTTCAATTGGCCATTGTAAATGCACAGATAAAGTGGCCAGCGGGACCCAAACCTCCATATCCAGAAGCTCTTCATCAGTTTGTGATATGGATGCTTCAGCCTCAGGCAGCAGTCCGCCCTCGCATCGATGATATTATAATTCATGTTGACAAGCTGATCTCAAAGTTTTCAAATTGAGATAATAATATAGAACATAAAGAATATTACATTTGGAATGCAGTGGATGCTTGTATAGCTCAGCAACTTCCAATACTCCTATGATTGTGGATGTTTAAAATATTCAAGTGAAAATGGCAGTGAAAACAAGCAGCGGCAGTTCCTTGTTCGAAGGGTTACAGAGATGATTCCTTTTTGGCAGTAGCTGTCAGTTGTGCAGTGGCTTAATTTTAGCGTATCGTTATCCTGTTTAATTGTACAATCGGTAATTTATGGAACTGGATTGTCTTTTGCACACTAATATTCAATTTTTTTGTGGAAGAGATAATAATTGGTGACAGGTACTAGCTTGATATTTGTGGGATGTGGCATTTTGGATGAAAGGGCGGCTGTTTCTCCTACATTTTTGTCCAAGTTCGTTTATGGAATGATAGACCATGGAATGAAGAAAATCATCCAAGTTTATCTGGCTTATGAGATCATCATCAGGTATACAAGCAAAGAGTTTCTCCCAGGATGCAATTATAAAACAACAAAAAGAAATTCATGGGTATATAGGCTTGATAGATTTTTCTCAGGCAAAACAAGTAAGCAGAAGCCAGCAGGGCAGTTCGTTTGCAAAAAGGAGGTTCTGATAATAAACTTCTCATTGTAATAAGTTCCTGTGTGCACTATTATCATGTATTCAAGAGTTCCCTTGAAACTGTTACGGATCAGCCTATTATAACCTAATATTCACGTAGAAGTGCGAGTTGGAGTTCCTTTGAAACTGTCACGGATCATCCCATTTAGGATCCATTAAGTTCTCCTTGGATTAATCACAAGATTAAATGCCAAGAAGTTAAAAGGAGGTGTTTAATGAGCTTGCGCAAGTAAAGATAAGTTTAGAAAGGGTAAGTTTATAACGTGAAAAAAAGATAAAGATAATGAAATAATTTTATAAAAGTGTTCTATTACTGATTGAGAAAATAAAATGATGCATGCCTTCAAAGTAAATAAAGGTTGCAAGCAGATTATTTTCGAATAAGATGATTGCGCTTGAGTGCATGTGTATAAGAAAAGATTTTCTAACCGTAGAAAATTAAAATTATAACCTTGTAATGATAGTCCATTCCAAGTTGTAAAGAGAATTAATTAAAATGCATATAAAATTAATCTTTAAAGTAAGTGTAGTATTAATGTTACATTTAATGTTCACAGAGTTTACTTTATTTGATCTAGATCTTAATTTGAGGTCAAATTTTTTTGAAAAGAAAGATAATGATATTAATAAGTCCACGAACATCAATAAGAACATATTATATATTCCATATGGGTCACGAAATTTAAAATGAAAGCATTGAAAGAAATATTCAACGAACTAGTCTTGAAAATATCAGTTAAGATAGAAAATAAAGATACCTTGAAACATCAAAACAAAGTCTTAATGTATTTAATTATGCACAATAGGGCTTAATCCAATCTTATTTGGACCATGAATTTTTAGCAATAAGATTCTTAATTCTGTATTAATTTCAAAATTTTACTTTAGTATTTTTTTCATGTGCTTTGTGGATTCTATACTAATTATGGATTTTTTATTATGTGTAGAAAATTAATATTTTTTTATATATTAGGTTATCTTATTTGATTTATTTTTATGTCAGCTGAGGAGGTGAGGGGAGTACAAAAATAATAATAATAATAATAAAGAATCCAAGCTTGAAAGGGAAGCAAGATAGAGACAAAGCTTCCTGGATTTGTAAGGAGAATATTCCAGCAATTTTAATTGTTTTTCCTAGTGATGAAAGGATAATTAATCGGTGGCAATAAGGAGACCAACTTTTCCTTTCAAAGGATAACTAAAAAGCTATAATTAAAATCTTTTTCTATCTTGCAAAGTATAAGGGTGAAAATTTTTTTCCTTGATTTCTTTGTTTTTTTTGTAGTATTATAAGCTATAAATAACTCTTATATTAGACCTATATTGTTTTTTTCCTTCTTCTCTTATTACGATAATATAAAAAATTAATTTATAGGTTTTATTTTTATTATTACAATTATAGCCTAAAATTTGTTTGGGCTTGATTAATATTTAGTTTTAGTTAAGATATAAAGTTTCTTTGAATCAATATTTTAAACTTTTTAATATATATTTTGGGTCAACTTTGCAAGTGAGTCAATTTAATTCACAATAATAGATCTGTTAAGCTTATTTTCTAAGAGTATTTAAACTCTTTATAAGCTTAAATTTTTACAGTTATTGAATAATATCATTTTAAATTTTCATCTTAGATATTAGAGTGATTCTTGTATTTTTTAGTTTTTGAAAGAATTAAATTAACTTATCAAAAATTAATTATTTTTATAGCGTCATTTGATTTAATTCTAATAGTGTTAATGTTTTGTGACATATTTTTATATGTTACACTTTTATTAGACCTCTTTTAACTTTTTAAAATTATATTTGAATTAATTATAGATTGTTTGGCCACATATAATCACAAAATTCTCATCAATAATTTTTTTATATTCAATCACTTCTTCTCTCCTTAATTATTTCTCAATAACCCTCTCTTTCCTTTCTCAAACTCTAGAATTGAAACTTGAACCAATTATAGCTTTGAATCAAAATATAAAAACCTTAAGAAAAAGGAACCAAAAAAAAAACTTTGGAGACTAAAATAATAATAAAAATACTCTATGCTCAATGAAAAAAATGAAACTGAATATTTGTTTTAATTTCAAGTTCGAACCTTAAAAATTTAATTGTTTTGAATGAATAAAACTAAAATTTATTTTGTTAAATTAAATATTAACTCAATGATAGAATTTATTCTTGACATCGCTAGAAATCTATATTAAGTTAACCAAAACAAATCATTAAGATCAATATCAAATCAACTTGATATGAACTTATCAAATTAAAAAAAAATCAAGTAACAAAAAAGAATTAAAGGAAAGAAAAAAGTATATTTTGAATAATTATCACAACCATAATTGGATTGTGTGTTCATTTTATGTTGCATTTTCATTATTCTTTTAATATTTATTTTGTCTTGCATTATCTCCTCTTTTTCATGATTTCAAATATTATTACATAATTTAGTTTAGTGAATGTTAATTTTACAAAACAAAACGTAATTGTGGCTATAAATAACAATAAAAAAATAAAAATTAGATTTAACATTTTAAAAAATAACAATCTAATTTGCTATTATGGGAGAGAATCAAACATATAAATCAAGGAGAGCAAAGAGAAAAAAAAAAAGATCATTTCACAAATTACTAGTCAAGAAAGCTCTTATCAAGACGATTCTAAAAGTACTAAAAAAATTTAACTTTAGATCTTGTATGCTATTAAAGATATCTTCATGTCTAATAATATTTTTTTTTATGATTTTGAATTATTTTGATATATTCATGTTAAAGATAATTTTTTTTTAAAATATAATTTAATATATTTTTAAATAAAAATACTTTAAAAAATAATTATTATCACAGTATCAACTATTATCATATTATAAAATAAAATCAAGAATCATTTTAGCTTTTTTAATAATTCTATAAGAAAAAAAAAGATGAAAGAGTTATACATCATTGTTTTTTTTTTTAAAAAAATAATAACAATAACAATAACAGAGAACGACAAGTATTTTCCCACACCACAGCCGGTGTTGATGTTATTAATTGACGTATGGATTGATGAGAGGAATATATTATTACTTTTATATTGGAAAACCCAAAAATGCACCACATGCCCTATGTTTATAAGCCCAAGAGTAAAATCACCCCTAAGGCGATGCACCATGTATTCATTCATGGCCACCATCAATGGTTGCACTGATATTGAGGTCATGTGGGTGGTTCTTCCGAGCCCATTTTCCAAAGGGTCCAAACCCTCCTTCTACCATCGCAGGTGATCAATTGGGATTGCCTTTTCTTCGAGAAAAGCATCCATGTGATTTTGATTACATTTATTTTTTAAATAATTCTTTTATTTTTAATATTAGTATGTGAAAATAATTTAAAATTATAAAAAATTTATTTTTTAAAACATAAAAATAAACAAAACTACATTTTATCCTATAAAATATTAGGATTAATGATATCGAGGATCTTGATTTAGTGATAAAAAAAGATTGTTTTCTTTTATTATATCTGGGTTTAAGTTTTTATATGCGTGTTTATTATTTTTGTGATGTTTTAAATATTTATTGAATTTATAAAGAATTCAATAAATCATAAAATTAATTGTAGAATATAGAAAGTGAATGAAAACCCATGTAAATTAAAAATAATAATCAGAATATTAAAGTACAAATAGTTTTTTTAATAGTGTTATTAAATTTAATTAACTTGATTAATTTTAAAATCTTTGATTCAATTTTTGCATAACTTAACTTTTTAATTAAATTATATAAGATTTAATTTAATTTAAATCAATTGATTTTATATATTTAAATGTAATTTTGATAATCAATAAAAATATGATTTAATTTAAAAAAAAATAATTTTTATAAAAATTATTAAAATAATGACGTATTAGATTAACTCTCCCATAACTTGAATTATACAATTTATTGAGTTTAATAAAAAAATTTATAATTATATGGTAAAAATATATGTTCACAAAATTGAACACTAATTTAAAAATAAACATATATTTTTAGATAATTATCTTTATAAAAGAAAAAAAATCAATAATATAGTTTATTTTTTAACTAATTTAATATTAAATGATAAAATTAAAAAAACAAATTAAAAGATTAAAAATAAAAAAAATATTCTATCAATAGGTAAACTCGTCAAGCATATGAATCAAATAAGTTGGTCTAGTACATCGAACATTTGAACCGGGTTATGGATTCCACTATTATTATAATTTATTTTTTATTTAATTATTTAATAACAAAAATAGATAATCGTGAAATCAAACATCTACTCAATATTGAGATGTGTTTTTAGATATAAAGTTAAAATCCATAAAACTTGTAAATTGTGACAAAATGAGTTGATTTGGGTTTTCCTTTGTTTTGAAGCTGAACTTGAAAAGGTGAAACCTTTTAAGAATAATTGGAATTTGCACAGTACGTGTTTGTGTGTGTGTGTGTATTGGTTATCCCTTCAGTTTTTGTTGGAATTAGAAAACTTTAGCAGTGTTCTCATGATATAACTTAAGGATGAAAGTATGAAATGACATACAGTTGCAATAATATTGGAAGAGCCAACGCATTATTGTTGCATCAATATATTGATTCTCAAATTTCTCTTATAGTTATGGAATGAGTGACATTTCGTTACGTGCTTCATTATTTAGCTTGCTAGAACTCTAAGCTACAAATTTCCGTGTACTGCTCTGCTGTTGTACAGACACTGTTGGCCCTGCTGATGTAGGGCTTAGAGAGGAAAATCGAGATGACGATAGAGGAAAATCGGTTGCTCGATGGGATCAATCCATAACATACTTAAATATTTATGAATGTGATAGTTTTACGGTGAGCTTTACCATCTTCTTTCTGAAAAATGATTTTGTTCAAGTTGGGGTATAGCTATTGTGTTTCGTTTCGGTTATATATATATATATATATCAATTTGTTGGTAGATTTTGGTAATGATAGTTAGAATTAATTTAGTACCATTTCACTTCTTAAATTTTCTTCTTTGCTGGTGTTTGTACTACTCGACTAACAAAATATTTGTGCTGAAGTTCTCCTTGATATTGTTTGAGCAGTTTTTTATTTGAATAATATATTCTGATTTTGAGAAGTAGGCAGGAAGTGCAGATTGATGTTTAAAGTTTTTTGATATGACGATTCTCTTTATGCAGATGTGTATATTTTGCTTTCCAACTTCATCTGTTATTCCACTTCATGACCATCCTGGTATGACAGTTTTCAGCAAAGTTCTATATGGCTCTTTGCATGTGAAAGCTTATGATTGGGTCGAGCCTTCCTGTTACCAAAAAAGCAAAGGACCTGGTTATCCAGCAGGTTTGCCTTTTGAGAGCCATTTCAACATTCAACCTGTCAGTTTTAGAACTTTCACTATCCTTTTTTTTTTTTTTATTACCATCAAGAATTGGAATAGTTTGTTTGCTCATTTGGGGTTTTAATTCCAAATCATCTACAGTTATTTGAGTATTTCTCTTCTATCCACTCCTAGTTTGGGTCCAGCTTTAATCAATGATTTTTTTGAAAGCAAGATCAAGTTGAAATGAAAATCCATGGATTCAAATGCTTTTTGTCAGTTGTCTCTGCAATCTAAGGAATGTATATCTTACTGCATTTTCTTCTTACTAGATAAAATCAAGGCTCCATGATGCATCACCCGAAGCAAGCTCAGATATGTTGATGGTTGCTGGCTAACATTTTTCTGTTTATTCAAAAGCTGAGCAGACTAGTAATGAAATTATTGGCCTAATATAGATAATTTTCACTTGTTCCATGCCCCATAATAGAGATGGTTTTTATTCAGAACCATTATATTGTTCAGACCCGACATCCCATATTATATGTGTATTTGTATGTGTTCAGATAAGTAAATATGTATACATCTTTGTGTGCATGAGTCAATGAGTGCATGTATCTATGTGCATGGGTATGTAATGAGAATTTCTTGCTATTAATTAGTTAAAGTAACTGACTGAAGATGTCACTTTTCAAATAGTTGGCCTGTTGGCAATAATACTTTAATTTTCCCTATAAAGTAGTGTTGTCGAAAGGCATTGAGGCACTCCAGGCCAAGCCAAGTGAGGCCTCATCGCCTATATTAGCCAGAGGCAATGGATTTTAATGAAGCATTGCCTACACGAGCGCCTTGTGAGTGGGTGCAAGGCGTTAAAGCTAGCACTTGCATGAAGTTTTTCTTTTTATGTTGGATTTTTTTAACTCATTTATATTTTGATTTATTTATCCATTTTTTAATTTAACACAAGAAACGACTTCGGGGTATTTAAAAAAAAAAGGATAAAAAAATCAATAAAGTGGAGGACAAACATACACTTAGAAGAGAAACACTAGCCACACTTTCTATTTTCAACCATGGGAGTTGGAGAACAACACATCTCTACAAGTAATACTTTAATGTTTTTTTCTTTATGGCTCTATATTTTATTATTGTCATCTTTTTGTTTTTTTCTCAATTAATTTCTTTATTCTTCAAGCTTCTGCTCCCCNCTTCCCCCCCCCCCATGCTATTTGTTCTCTCTCTTCACATGTCAATTTTAAAGGTTTTATGATGCCAAAATTTTTAACCTTTTTTTTGTTTTGTTTTTGTATTTTAATCTTTTTGGTTACTTACCACTTTAAATTATCTTATTCTGTTTTAGGGTGAAAAATATAACTTTATATGACTATGTTATGGTATTTTATATTTTCTTTTGATTTTCTAATGATCAAAACTTAATTGAAAAGATATATATTTTAGATTTATATAATATAATACTATATTTATTTATTTATTTTAATTTATAGCATATTGCCTTGGTTCTTTCAGGGGAGCATCTTAGGCATTTTACAGGCTTCGCACCTTTTAGTGCCTTTTGCCTTCGACAACACTATTGTAAAGCAGCCCTTTATGGGCTAAGTTGTCTGGCATCATTTAGCAGTGTTTGGAATTGAAGATGGTCTATTGAATTATAGTTTCAAATACACAGGTATGAACTTCCACCAAATACAGGCTATTAAAAACCTTCTGATATGATATCAGAATATGAGACTGACTGTAACTAACATTGTGGACTTCTGTCCCCTGTAGG
Source organism: Populus ilicifolia (assembly GCA_015708895.1). Lineage (NCBI taxonomy): Eukaryota > Viridiplantae > Streptophyta > Magnoliopsida > Malpighiales > Salicaceae > Populus > Populus ilicifolia. Next base: position 218,940 of record SRLM01000381.1, on the reverse strand, counting down.
TGCATTCACTAAAATCTGTCTGTAAGTTTGCTGTTTGTTTGGATCATGTTTTACTTTAGTTTGGGTCACAAAGAGTAAAATAGGTATCACTGGCTATAGTTACTATCTTATGCGTTAGAGTTTCAAGTATAAAGAGGTGCGGGCTAATGATGCCCATCTTTGGCAGTAAGGTTGGCGAAGTTAACAGTTGATAAAGTCTTGACAGCTCCCTGTGGGACGTCAGTATTGTTCCCAAAAAGTGGTGGGAATCTGCATTGTTTCACTGCAGTCACCCCTTGTGCTGTGCTTGACATTCTTACACCTCCTTACAGAGAAGATGCAGGCAGAAAATGTACTTATTACGATGACTATTCTTATTCCACGTCCTGTAAGTAACCTTTATTTCCTTTCACTATTATAATTTCAATCACCATTTTTTTTCCCCTTTCCTTGCTGTTCTACTATTCTTGCTGCATATACGAGTTGAAGCATGTGAAATTCATATTGGATTCTTGTTTAGCCATGCAACAAAGCTGAATAGCCTTTTAACTTATCACCACGCAGCTATAGGAAATGGAGATGAGTTAATCCATATAAAACTAGATGACCATGCATGGCTTGCTGATGTAGAAACACCTGATCTCTATATGCGCCAAGGAGCATACACTGGACCAACTGTCAAGGTTTAACTCTCATCTGTTTGATCAATACATTGCCTGTAATTATCTTCCCAGTTTTGTTTACTCAGAATCATGTTATTGTTAACTCTAACTGCAACTGGAATGTTGAATTTTGAACTCAGTGGATGATTTCTCTTTAATTACATGGCTGAGGATATCTTTTTGCTCTCATTTTTCTTCAGTAGGATAAAATGACTTGAAATGCAGAAAATCCTCATAAATCTGTAGTTCTCGGTAAGCTGTAAGAGTCATCTCTACCTTCAGCGAATTGTATGGTTATAGAAGCCTGTTATTTATTCTATTGTTACCACGTACTGCTGGGGTCTCAGATTGTTGCAGTTTTGTTGATGGTCAGTGTATCATAGGGTACTTTTGATCATTATGCTCGAGACTTTGCCCCAGACCTGCAACTTGAACCAAAATGTAGCTTATTTTGCTCAACAACTGAAAGAGTTATGCTTTGTTAATTATTTTGTTTGATAAATGATCCACGGGAGTCTTGTAGTGGTATGTAAAGCAGTATCTTCTAAACATTGATGAAAGGAAGCCCTGAAATGGATATGATCAGCTGGTAGATGGCATTTTCTAGCGCGCGGCTTCTTGCCGAAAACTGCCGCTTTTGAGCTGATTATTGGTCAGCTTATCAGCATCCAACTGGTTGCGTTCACAAACATTCTCTATCTCTTGTCTGTTGTTGGACGCACTGAGAAATATTATATAAACAACACAACGTGTCACAAACCATTTTGAAATGAACATCTCACTCATAGCATTAAATTAAATTAGAAAAAAAACTAAGTCGTTACGGTGTCCTCCTAGAGATCACTGCAGATTACAACAGTAATCTATCATGATTTCTTTTTCTTTAATTATATTTCTTTTTCCCAGTTAATGTTTAGTTTGGCAAGATAAATTTAATTATATTCATCTAAAAAAAGTTAAGACATCCATAATAACCACATTTGAAACTAAAACAAATGAGGGACTGCATTGATAGTTAAGCTTGAAATTGTGATTGTGGTAATAATTTAAAATATTTTTGATTTAAAAATATATTAAAATATTTTTTTATTTTAAAAAAATTATTTTTGGTATTAGTATATTAAAATGATATGAAAATATAAATAAAAATTATTTTAAATAAAAAAAACTTGAAATATTTTTAGAATAGGATTTGCACGCATTTTCAAACATAACTTGAATGTGCAAGAGAAGGGAAGGGGAGATTGGTTGGTACCTACAACATGTGTCAGTGTTTTAGAGAAGTTGTCACTCTCTGGCAGCATGTGTAGCTTTCCCATCTGTGTCGGAAGCGAGTTTTTTCATTTGAGGCAGCGTCCACGGTTGGTTAAGAGATTATGCTTTATAATTTTTTTATTTTTTATAAAATTATTTAAATTTCATAATCTAAATCATTAATTTAATAAGTTAACTTAAATTGATTTGATTTTTTAAAAATTTTTTAAATTAAATATTTTTCAGTTATATTCTTAACATCAAGTTGAATCAAAAATTAAATTTTATAATTTTTTTTAATTTAACTTTTATTGAGTTTCCTTATTTGCATGGTTAGACTTTGAAGATTTAGTGAATTTACTCAAATTTATATTTTTCTACTAAACTCATTATTTTTTTAAATTTAATTTTTATTTCATCTTCACCTTAAATGTTTTGTTAATTTACCTTTTTCTCTTATCTTTAGATTAATTAGAAATGTAGTTTTGATATTTTTTTTATTTTTTATTTTTTTATGAGTAAATTATATAAATATCTTTTTATCTTTTTAGAATATTCAAAAACATTTTTTTTATAGGTCAACATGTCACCCGCCTGTTGATTTCCTTACTCTAGAGAACGTCGCGCCATCTGTCTCCAGAGGACACAGGAACGTATTTGTTGGGAATGGGCTTCCACCAAACAGTCTGAGATGAGACGGACAGGCACAGGAGTTTCAGGAGATGAGTTGTCATTACTGGGAACTTATGCATCATCATCGTTTTTTTTTTAAAAAAAAAACTGCTGTTGCTTTTATTTTATATACTTTTGCTTTTTTATTTATCAAGCAGTTGAGTAAACCAAATTATAAAATCTAGTTCTATCCATGGCATGGCTTGAGTTGTAGCTTGTAAATTTCTCTTCTTTGCAACATGCTAGCAGCATGAGAAAGAACTGCATACAGAAGGACGAGAAAGAACAACATAGTCCGGACAGCTCCACATACAGCAATGGATCTTGGCTTCAGATGGATATATAGCACCTGCTGTTTGATATTCCAATCTCACTCAACCTCCACAGACTAGCACAGGTCATTCTTTGTGCTTAAAAGTCCCAACAGCGCACTCGAGAGACCCAGAGATGCTGGACCGCCAAAGGGGCTACTGTCGTTATTTCAAGCATGAAAACTTAATGCGTAGATTAGTGATGGAGAACTTCAAAAGCAGTGCAAAAGTTCAGCTACCTAGCATGTAGCAGACTGATATGAAAAGCAGAAAATCTAGTCATTTGAATTTAATGAGTTCAGATAGCAAAGAAACTTATTATATAAGACAACATAGAAACAGCAGCGGTACAGATCTGGAACCAACTCACAATGTCACATTTAACCGAGTTCAGCTTTCTAGCACAGACCAGCTGAACTTTCTTATTCCGAGGCACAATTGTTCCCATCAACACTTAGAAGTTAAAATGCCAAGCTGATCAGGAAATTGTTTCTAGGCATACATGCTGACTGGTTAGGTAAAAAATCTCACTAGACTTTCCAGGTCCACTGAACTTGTAGCTCTGGAATTTCATGACGCTAAATTTGATCCAATTCCTTTTCCATAAAATATCCTTAAAGGGATCTGAAACCTTCACCAGCATATCGCACATTTCCAAGTTCCTCTTCAATGCGCAGAAGCTGCAAGCAAATTGAAATTCACCAGTAAAGTGATGACCATAGATTTGAACAAATGAAATAAACAGAACCATTTTCTGCAGCTAAGAGAACATAGGCAAGATTATTGAACAAAGAAAGGCTTTACATAAGCACAAGATTCTTGGGAGATGGATGATAAAATCTTTAGCTTATGAGATGAGCAGAAAGGACACCGATTCCTCTTTGTTGTATCAAAAATCTCAGTCTGTCGGGAATGTTTTAAAATGGGTTTATCAGATCACCCAATCAAGCCAAATCTCCTAAAACGGGCTCTAATTGTTATCAACCTGATCTAACTAGACCTACGGAAGCTACCACATTGTGAATATGCTACAATCATGCAATACTGCACTGATATCAGAATTGTTGCTAGCTGCATTTTCAGCCCTCTCCATGTCCGTTTGTGAGAGAGAGGTCTAGGTGTTGCCTAGAGGTGGAAAAAGCATCATACTTGAAAATAAGAATGCTGAAAGTAAACGATGGGGGGGTTGATAGGAATAAGACAGACAGACAGAGCTGCATCTGCAGCAATATTTGAAAGGGCAAAGAGCAGACAAGAGGATACAGTTTTTACCTGATTATACTTGGCCAACCGCTCACTTCTGCAAGGAGCTCCAGTCTTGATCTATACAACACAACAAGTACAGTCAAATCCATAACAAATGAATGGTGCAGTTTATCTGGCATGGTATAAGGAGTTTAGATAATAAACCTGTCCACTGGCCAAGCCAACAGAAAGATCAGCTATGAAGTTATCCTCAGTTTCACCACTACGGTGGCTGACCATCACACCCCAACCTGCAGCTTTAGAGTCAAGTGCTGCTCTGATGGATTCAGTCACTGTACCTATCTGGTTAACCTGCAAGTCAATGGATCAAGATGAACCAATTTAATTACACCATCAGTGTGGAAAAAATTTTACTTGCAAATTCCATTTTCTGAGAGCAGAAATAGATAAAGACTGTAACTTCTGTACAAGGAATAAGAAAACGAGAAAATGATAGATTTTATGCTCGCCTTCAGTAGCAAGCCATTGCAAGCCTTTTTCTGAATTGCTTCAGCGATTCTCTTTGGATTTGTGACCAACAAGTCATCTCCAACAATCTGGATATCAACTGAAGATTGTAGTGAAGCCCATGAATTCCAGTCATCCTGGTCAAAGGGATCTTCAATAGACACAATAGGGAATTCCTTGACAAAATCCTTGTAGAGGTCACCAAGGCTTTGGGCTGAGAGCACATGAGCTCCATCATTTGGTTGGTTTTTAAAGTTCAAATCATATTTTCCATCTTTGAGAAACTCTGAAGCAGCAACGTCCATTCCTATCTTGATCTGCATCATTATTTTGTGTTCAAATTAAGTATAAGGAAAATTTTACCTGCAGCATAAACAGAAAAAGAAACTGACTGCTGTCTACCTTTCCTGTGTATCCAGCCTTTTCAATCGCATCCATGAGCAAAACCAGCCCTTCCCTGTTATCCTGAACATTGGGAGCAAATCCTCCCTCGTCTCCAACATTGCAAGCATCTTGTCCATATTTTTTCTCAATAATTTTCTTCAGTGTGTGATACACTGTCACGTTAAGAAATAAAACAGTTATCAGTCGTTGTCATAACAGATGGGGACTTGAAGTAAAGGGCAACACTAAAGAACATCTCCATCCATGGTAATCATAATAAAAGATCTTAACTTCAGAAACCACATAATTAGAAACTGCAGGTGGAACTACTGCATAAGGTTGACAACAATATTAAATCCGCATCCATTTCAGCTTTCATTCATGATGCTAAACTAACTGTAGTTTAATTCTTTCTTTTTTCCTCCCCGTTTCAGGTGGAGGAAAATATCAAATAACCAACAAACATTTATAATTAAAAGACAGTAAATGTACGGCTAGAACAGATAGAAATAATTAGCCAACCTTCGCTGCCCATTCGGAGAGCTTCGGAGAAATTGGTAGCACCTACGGGCAGAATCATAAATTCTTGCATGGCCAGATTATTTCCAGCATGACTGCCTCCATTAATGACATTAAAAGCTGGAACAGGCATAACAAGCTCCTTGGTTCCTGATATTTCCTGGATGTGTTTATACAATGGAACTCCCTTGGCCCCTGCACCAGCCCGGCACACACTCAGGGATACTCCAAGAATAGCATTAGCACCCAATTTTGCCTTATTTGGTGTTCCATCAATATCCAGCATTATAGCATCCACATCAGCTTGATTTCTAGTCAAATGTCAAGAAAGATTATGCAGCTCAGAAATTCATTCCACTTTCTTAAAAATCATATCTATATACATCTCATAAACACAGCAATAATATTTACATTTTCCAAAAGAAAACGAAACCAAGAAACATATAAGAACAGTAACTGAAATTGAAAAAAATCTACTTTTATACTAGTAACATATTTAATTTACCTGACATCAACACCAAGAAGCTTAGGACCCAAAAAGTTGTTAACATTTTGAACAGCACTAAGCACACCCTTGCCACCATAAACACTTTTATCTCCATCTCTAAGTTCCAAAGCCTCATAGATCCCAGTAGAAGCTCCACTTGGTACAGCCGATCGGTAAAGCTGATCATCAGTGACGAGATCAACCTCAACTGTAGGATTCCCTCTGCTATCAATGATCTGCCTCGCCTTCACTGACTTCACCTTGCATTCTTTAGCAACCCTGACCGTTGATGGTGGAGCCACAGTCGCGGAGTTTCTGATAACTAAAGACCGTGTTGATATTTTGGGTTGTTTTGTAGAGAAGCTATTGAGTAAAGGGTTCTTTTTGTTGAAGAAGTTGGTGGCCGGTTGTGTAGCCAAGGCCATTTTGGTGGTGGTGTTTATGGGCTTCGGAAGAAGTATGTTTTTGGTAGGGGAAGGGGGGTTGTCGGCTTTGCTTGAATAAATAATGCAAGGGAGAGGATGGGACGTGGAAATGTCCGCCAGAGAGCGATGAAAGCAAAGGGGTGACGGGTATAGAAGCGTTGTTTCAGACTAGCTTGCCCTCCTTTGGGAACGCCATTTCTCCAAAATAAATAAACAAAAAAATTTAGAATTTTTTATTTTAATATATTACGTTAAAAATAATTTTGAAAAAATTAAAAAAATATTATTTTAAATTAAAACATTTAGAAAAACAATTAATATCATATTATTCAGCTGGATATTTTTATATTACTGTATAAATTATTTTTTAAAATATATTTTTATTTTAAATGTATATTAAAATAATTTTAAAAAAATAATTTAGTTTTTTTTAAATATAATTCACTTTCTTTTTAATAAAATACAATGTATTAGAATGGTTGTTGGCTATTTATTCACTTGGAAGGTTAGGGGCAATAGGAAGACGTGGTTTGTTTAAAATGTGTCAACAAGCAAATTATTATTTTAACATTTTAAAATAATTTTAATATGTTAGCATTAAAAGTAAAAGTAATTAAAAAATATTTTAATATATTTTTAAATAAAAAATATTTTAAAAAAATTCAATACCAAAACATAAAACTAACAAAAGTCAACTACAGTAAAAAAAGAAAAAAGAAAAATAAAAGGCAGGTTAGGTGGGTGCCTGCGTTTTTTCTTTTGTTTTTTCTAATTAAGAAACACAGGGTCCCACCCATCATGCGTGAGTTATTTGTCCTTTTGGATATGGGCTATCCATCCATTGCACTGTGTTTTGGAGGGCTCATGTCTACATGGGCAGGTAAATACTTAAATGGGCCTGGATGGGCCGGACTGAGTATTTATTTTCCTCCTAAAAATCATGTGTGATTACTAGTTAATGTATGAGAAGAGGATTGAGGTTGATCTGAAAGAAAACAAAATAATGTATGTGTTTATTATAATTAATTAAAAATATATTAATTGATAAATTTAAGAAGAAAAAGTGTGAAAGTTAATTAAAAAAATAAAATGAAAAGTTGACTTTCAAAGCAAAAGCTAAGAATTATAAAAATACAAATTTTTTCCGTTGAATTAACTTTTTTATTTTATATATTTTTCATGTATTTATCTTAAAGGCTTAGTTTGGTTGCTAAGTGGAAATGATTATAGTTCATATAAATGCAGAATGCATATAAAACTAATTTATCTAAAATTTAAAAAGAAAAAAATAAAGATAAATTACAATAATCTCTTTGAGGTATTGTGAAATTATAAAAACCTTTTAAAAGACTAATTAATATGTAAATGATACTCAAATTAAACAATTAAAAAAATATATTAATACAAAATTAAATTAAAATAACAAATCAAAATTAAAGATAAAAACTAGAAATTTCTGAGCTTAGAATGCCATGTTTGAAAAGGAAAAAAGCTCTAGTATGCCCATGTTTGAAAGGCCATATGCTCATTAATTTAGTTTCTTTTTTCATAAAAAAATAAAAACCATGAAATAACAAGCAATACCAAATATTTTTGTTTAAATAGTATGCATAACACGTAATTTATTTATGCTGTCATCTTCTATTATAATTTTAACTTTAATAACAAAATCCTAGCTTTCAATTTGATTTTACCTAAAATATAAACCCTCAAAAGCATCTTTAAAACTTAATAAACTTTAAAATATTTTTTAATCACTCTAAAAAATAAAAATCAAATTAAATCTTTTTACGATCCCTTTATTTTTAACATGATTAAAAGGCAATGTCACCTTTATTGAACTTTCAATGCAAAAACATATTCATTGACCGCTAACATATATATATATATATATATATATATATATTATGGTTGAAAAGTGGACAACCAAACAATGTCTCCTCTTTCAATTTTCTATCATACCTCAACATTGAGGAATTAAAATGTAATAAAAATAAAATGAGGTCAAAATATAAAATAAATATAAACCAAATATACAAATTTAAAAACTTTAGGGAAAGTTGCTTTGATATATAATTTGAGTTAATTCAAGCTAACCATCTCAAGTTGATATGATCCAAGCAAGGTTAAATTTAGATTTTGATGTAAAATATGTAACTATACAGTTTTACAATAACACTTATAATTTTTAATCCGATCGTTAGATCGAGCTGAAATTTTACGTGGAGTCTCCTTATATATTGTACTATCTTGGGCTAAAATTTCAGCTCAATTAAATTTTGGAAAGACATCTCAATACGGGTCAATAGAGACTGTATGAATTTTGTTATTTATTTTCTTTTGACCTGTAGACTTTTTATTTGACTAGGATTCTTTTTCTAAAAGAATGTGTCAACTTATTGTGGAAATATACTAATTCTACAAGGATGTTTAATGGGCTGCAAAATAATTTCCAAGTGTGGCAAGGATTTATAATTATTTCAGAATCCTTTTCTTATAAGGATTCCTTATTCATCCGAGCTACAAAAAGAAAAGAAGATTTTAGAATACATTCTACTTTTCATATTAGATTTCCTAGTCTATTTGAGACTTCTTAATATGGACAAATCGGATTTAAGCATATTTAGGATAGTAATTTTTAAAATTTCAAATTTTTATTATTTTTTTCCTTAGTCTTTGGGTTATTATTACTTATTTGGATCAATTGTAAGTAGGCTACATATAAGTCTACCTAAGAGGGGGGGTCCATTAGGGCTTCTTTTAAGTCTAAAATCACTATAAATAGAGGCATAACCAAACATGTAAAAAGACTATTCAGATTAATAAAACTTCTTATTTGCCGCACTTTATGTATGTATATATTGGTAAGATAATCTCCCATCCATGGTTCTCTAATAAACTGAAAAACAACTCATCGAAGAACAACTATCTTCGTGGTGTCATCCTTATACTTCTCGTTCGCGAATCAATATTCATTGGGTGAAGATTTTTTGTTTTCAATAGTGATGGTGCCTAGATACAAGTTATATTTATGTCACACTTTTATCAAACCTGATTTACTTAGTTTTTCAAGAATTGGTGTCTTTGCGTGTGAAAACCTGATTTACTTGGTTTTTCGAGAATTGGTGTCTTTGCGTGTGAGTTGCACGACCACATGATCACGAGGTTTGCATCATAAGTTGTGACTCAACTTTTATTCCAAGTTTAAGTTAGATTTTAAAATTATAATAATAATTATTTTTATTTTTATATAATTTTAAGTTAACCTAAGTTGACCATCTCTTCAAATAACCTGGACCTTATCTTAGATCCATCTTTTAATTGAGTTTTAAAATTATAATAATAATAATTTCTATTTTTATATTAACTTGAGTCAATAATCAACTTAGCTGCTTTAAATAGAATTTTAAAATTATAATAATAAATATTTTTATTTTTCTATTAATCCAGATCAACTTCTAAATTAGATTTTAAAACTATAATAATAATTTTTATTTTTATGATAATTATTGCAAAGCATAAATGACTTTTTTCACAAATAAATCAAGATTAAATATATCAAATCTAATGAAAGAATCAAATAATTATCTTCTTTTTTCTAAGAATATTTTAAATAAAAATGGTTCCAACTCACACATTTAATAAAATTAAATAATTGTACACATGCTCGTTTAATTTCAAGCGTGAAAATTCTGTCTACAAGCACATTGTCCAACTGAGATCTCACTTGAGAAAAGTACATCCGAGAAACAAGAAAAGATACGATACCAAAGATGTCATGAGTTCGAGCGTCCAGGTTGGGGGTATTATAACTGTTGGAATCACGGGGACACAAACAGAACCACATACCCACCCAGCTGCAAGAGCTCCAAGCCTGCAATGATCATAAAAGAAACAAAAATAATAAATTAGATGGGTTTTTTATTGAAAATTGGGAGATAAACAGGCGTGAGGGTAAGTGACAGATTCTCGTTTTCCTCTTTCCCTTCTTTTTTCTCTTCGATGCAAATACTTGATTGACATGTTTCATCGTTGGAACTTGCTCTAACACCACCATTTTATACTAAAGTGAGATGACATGCTCATTGAATCCATTATCTGATGCAAATGTCACTTGTACTTAAGATTCGTGTAAAGCGGGTGTCAATATATCTCGCCTTGGATAGTTTCAAATACAGGCGAACTAGACCATTAACATGACAAAGCAAAAAACAGCATCAGGGGAAATGCCAACAAGGGAAGTAGATGTCCCAAGCGTGACCAAAAAGAACTCTTAGAAAGTGCAACAATCCAAACCACAAATCACCACCCTTTGAAGGGGCGTGCTCCCCAAGACTAAGAAAAAGAATGAAAAGATTAAAAAGAAAAGTAATTTCCAATCTTTTCATTATCTGACTCACCCAATAATGAAAGCTCTGCCCAAGCTCTTCGTCTTCTCATTGAGGAAATATATGCAAGCTGCCAAGGAGACTGCAACCTGCACAAGACTAAAGTACTTGATGAAAAGAAAAGGGGGGTCTGCAATCTATTCTGCTTCCCAAAGGTCGCAGTCCAACACAAAATGTGAAAATCAGGCATGGTAAAGGCCTACATCTAGAAATAGACACCTGGATATGAGAGTCTTATGCTTTAGGGGAAAATAAAGGAGATGGGCATCTCCTGAAAAGTAAGTTAAATAAAGTCTTGCAGTCTGCATGCATTGAAGCTTCTTCTTTCGTAGAGAACTGAACCTTTGATCTCTCAACGAGAGAGCTAAGAATAAATGTTATTGATATCCACGCATAATTAAAACACATAAACTACTCCATTTATACTAGGGAAAAGAACCAAGGACCACATATGAAATGCTTCTGATGAAATGTTGATTTCCACCAAGCTTCATGTCAGACATGAGAATCCAGCCTCCTTTTCCACTCTTATCCACATCTCACATGCCAATCATTGCAAATTTCATTTAAAAAAAATCATTATACAATATAACACTATGATGCATCTCGTGAAGGAAACATAGACAGGATCATAATTCATTACTTGATTCTGGAACCTCCTTTTCCACTCATATCCGCATCTCACATGCCATTTATTGCAGATTTCTTTAAATAAATCATTATGAAATATAACACTATGATGCATCCCGTGAACAGACATGGACAAGATTGCAATTCGTTATCCAAATCTGGACTTCCAATACACAGTCCCAGACAATCACACATGATTAAGATTTACACAATCCTGGTTAATTATATTTGATTAGGATTAATTTCACATACATAATTATATGGTTAGGTCAGACATTGTGTATCTGATTCTAAAATTCATGGAAAATCAGCAACTCAACATCAGACATACTTGAATGCAGCCAATCTTATTTGACAAGTAAATAAAATTAAACATGAAAGAGCGCAACTTCAAGACACAGAATCAATGTGCACTACAACTTCAACATAAAAAACAAATTGACAAGGAAAGAAACTAAATAGCAATATTTATTAAAAAAAATGACACCAAATTCCTAAATAAGACTAGACATTTAGCCAAATTCAAAATTACCAAAATATCCTTGTTTCACAAAAATACACAGTTTCCTGCAGAAATTACAACTCTGCCCTGCCTACAGGATCACCCAAGACTCAACGCTTGGTCCCCAACCAAGAAACTTACTGTGGCCATCATTTTCAGCCAAAAAGACATTTTGATAAATAACATTGCTAAGTCAGAGCTATAGTCATTGAACAGGGCTTCAAAAAACAGGCCCAAGGAAAAAGTTGTTTTATGATCCATATCAATGCTCTAATTAGATGACTACAAATGCACTCTTAACAGCATCTTATTCCTGATTACACAAACAATTAAAAAAAATATATTTGATAGGACAGCCTCCACCTCAAAGCCAAACACACATGGACATTTCACTAAGGTTCAAGGACCAAAATCCTTGTCATCTACCCTCCTAGGGATTTCTGAAAGTGTAGCATTCAATACAATGAGAAAGGAGGGCAGAGGACGCAATCTTTTGAAAAACATTTCGTATTCAGGAGAAGCAGGTATCCTCCATCATTCTCCTAAATGCTTGACCCCCATCATTTTCAAAACCACAACTAGCAATAGCACCTCAACATGATAGAATTGAAAAGGAGAAGCTTCAACACAATGCCAGCAACTCAAAGGCAATATTGCCCACTAGGCTATTATCATAATTCTAAACATCAACTTTCATCTAAGAGTTCAAGAGAAAATCATCAACTAAGAGAAAATTCCAAACCTACCTGGAAAGCAGGACCCCCTTCTGCAGAATTCATGATACTCCAGCCACCCATAAATGCAAAGAGGAACAATCTCCTAAAAATGACTTCCACTGGAGGAAGTTCCACAAAATCGAGTAAATTCTTCACCCAGGGAGGAGACTCCTCCACCTTCTTCTTTAGCCTGGTTTTCAGATTAATTTTTGTTTTTTTCCTCTCTCTAAAGCTAGTCATCAACAGTTTCTCAAAGGCAGCTTCTATTGATTCTTCACTTGTTTCATGTCCAGCATATTGTTGCAGGAGAAAATTGCGGGAACTCCAAATTTCCTCTTCAGATGCATAGGGACTGATACCTAGACGCTTATAAGGATCCCAAACATTCATCCGAGGAAATTTTGGGATGTTACCTACAGAAAAAGTAAATGCACATGAGAAAATAATTTGAACAAACTAATAGTAAGACAAAATTAAGGGATCACAAACTGTATACGTGAGCCACTAGGAACCCAGACTTCGTAAGCATAAACCATAAGCAGCAATCTGCCAACAATAGACGAAGAAGCATGCACTAAGCATCACTTGCAATCAATTTTATGGTCTTGGTAAAATCAAAGTTCAGTTCTTACTCATAAAGAATGTGAAAAGGGAGAAAACAAAAGGGTTTAAGAAGATCATCTATAGTACAAAAATCAAATAGGCAAACTCAAAATATCATTATTATTCTTTCAAAGTTCTCTGTGTGTTCATTAAATAGGCAGGGCATTTTACCTGAGCATTCATGGTCACTACAATAATTTAAAGAAAACTCCTATGCATCGTCGACATAGATACTTGGAAAGCAGGACAAGTACCCACACTGCACATTGATTGAAAGAGATGCACACATTTTATAATAATAATATCAGAAGCACACTCGTTCAACTGACCCTCTACCCATTTTGTCTCTCTTTTTTGGATAAAATAGAAAGAAAAAAAACTTAATCCATAATTTGCATCCAAATATATATCAACATAAGTATCAAAACAAAACAATTCAAGCGTCTAACAAATAATAATAATAATAATAATGAAAATGAAAATGAAAATTAAAAATTTATTACCTTCATAAGGTGCATCCACAGCACATTTAATACTGGCAAGGCCAATTCTAGGGCTTCTTGAAATTGGGGTGTAGAAATATATCCCTTTTTTTGTGTGTTCTTGTGTACATCTTCTGATAAGAAAATAAACAAATATTCGAAAATATAACCGAAATACCCAAATTAAAAAAAAAATATATACATGAATATATAGAGAAAGGGAGAGAGAGAGACTGTATGAATAAGAGACTTACAGTTTATGGGAAAGGACTAAAGGAGATGAGATGGTTGTAGCAGTACTAGAATTTGAGAGAAACAGAGAACAAACCATTCTCTCTCTCTCTCTCTCTCTCTCTCTCTCTGTTTTTAAACGATTATCTCTCTCCCCCTCAGTCTGCGAAGCCTCCCGGGCTTGTTCTTCGGCTCTGGCTCTGAATCTGGCTCTCGGGTAAGAGGCAAAGGGCAAAGGAAGGTCGGCTCTTTTCTGTCATGATTTTGCTTTTTTCTATTTTGCTTTCTAATTTTTGTTTGTGACCTCAATTTGGTACTATACCTACATTATCATTCTCAATTACATCCCAAACTTATAAGTCTTACCAATTAGGTCTCCAATATTTCCTACATCTTTTTTCAATTTGGTACCTGCTAGTCCATTGTTCATGCTGTATGCACTAACAATTTGATAGAAAAATTAATATATATTTAACATTTTTTTATCTAATATGCATGTTTATACACTATCAATTTGAAGAAAATATGATAAAAAAATATTGGTGCTCATTAGCATAAATAATTGATTAAAACTATTTTTTAATTTGAAATTATAGGTTTAATGAATATATAGGTTTAGGACGGAAAAGTATCACACATGCCTGCATCAATTTGCTAATTAAGAATATCAAAAATATTCACGTTCAGTTTTGTTGGGATTTTCTTTAGAATCATGGGTAATAAGGTAAAATTATTTTTATTTTTTTGTGTTAAAACTTTCTAGGAATATAATCTTTGATATAAGTGTAACACTCTATTTTATTATTAAGATATTATTTATTTTGACACACACGTTTCATAGATTTGTTCTTGGTAAATATGCATAACTCTAAAACACGTATTTCTTGTCAAGATAAGCATACTCATATAAAATCCTTTTTTAAGTCCTTACTCGTTGATGTGAGATATTACAATCCACCTTTTTAAGAAGCCCAACAACCTTGTTGGTACTATCGAATAACTAATAAACCGAGCTCTGATACCAAATGTAACATCACACCTCACAAGTAAGATATTATTTACTTTGACTCGTGTGCCTCATGAATTTGTTCTTGACAGCCACATATAACTTCAAAACATGTTTTTTTAGCAAAGATGAACATGCTTATATAAAGTCCTTATCCAAATCCTCACCTACCGATGTAGAATATCACAATAAGTCTTTTAACATGGCACATTAAAATAATTTAAATAAATTATAGGTGAATGAAAAATTAATTTTAAAGAATTTTTAATTGGTATATTTTATAAAAACCCAAAACTCTCTAGCAGCTTCTATCTCATATAAAAAATAAACAAACTTTCCTAATAATTTATTTATTGGAAATGAGAAAAGCTAAAATTGGATCCAAATAGCATACATGTTTTTAGAAGAAAGATGACTTAAGTAAAATGGACTTTAGATTTATATCTGTGCACGCTTGACTTGAGTTGGGTTTAAACTTAGGTTTATTATAAAATAATTTTTTGGATTGCAAAACATTTTTCCCACTTAAATTTAAAATTCAGTTTGGTTTACAAAAAAATCATTTCTTCTAACCCAGCTCACTATTTTGTCTAGCACTTTAATGTAAAGATTTGATTAGTTCTTTCATAACCTGAATTGTTTTTACACCCTAAGAGTCATGTGATTTAAATTAAAATAGCATTTAAGTTTAATTCCTATCTAGGGTAATAAAAGATGATGGTTGAGGAATTTTATCAGTTATTTGGTTTTTAAAATCATCTATAAAAAAGGTGCGGACGAATATAAAAATATTTTTTTTAAAATGGTAATTTTGATGAAGAGGTTTATATAAAACAACCTAATATGTTTGTTGTTAATGGACAATAAAAGAAAGTATTTAAGTTTGTTAAATCATTATATGGCTTGAAATAAGCACTTAAACAAATGACATAAAAAATTTAACTAGGTTATGTCACCAAATGAATTCAAAATCAACAAGGTTGATAAATATATTTATATGAAAAATACAAATAAATGTATATTATTATTTGTCTTTATGTTGATGATATGCATATTGTAGACAATAATAATTACATGATCAAGTTTATTAAAAACATGTTAGCTGATAAACTTAACACAAAAATTTTAGGTGATGTAAATGTCATACTAAAAATAAAAATCTTTTGGACATTTCATGATTTGGTATTGTCTCAATCTCATTATATTGAGAGAATTCCTGATAAATTCTAAAAAGGTGACAATAGCATTATAAAAACACTAAAGGATATAAGTATCTACATGTATAAAAATAAAGATAAATGAATAAATCAATTAAAATATTTCTAAATAATTAAGAGCTTAATGTATGTTATAAATTGCACAAGACTCGATATTACATACTTAATTAGAAAACCTTATAGATTTATCAATAATTCAAGTATGGATCATTGAAACACAATAAAAAAAGTGCTAAAATATTTTGATGTATACCTCACATTATGGGGTACTTTATATTAGTTACTCAGCAGTACTAGAAGGGTATAATGATATTAGTTGGATATCCCATACTCTAAATTTAAAATTTATTAGTTGATATATCTTTATACTTGGTGAAATAGGTGTCTCATGGATATTCTCTAAACAAACATGTATTATAAGATCTATAATGGAATTAAAATTTATTACTCTTAATAAAGTTAAAGAAGAAGCCAAGTGATTTTGTAATTTCTAAGAGGATGTCATAACTCATTTTTGGATTTTCCCCTAAAATTTATGCTTTTCCTTTTAAAAATAAATAAAATAACAATAACAACAACAAGAGTGACAACTTGGAGAAAACAAACTGAGAAGGGTTCAAATATATATAAGAATCAAGCTGGAGTCTTATAAAAAATTTAAGCCTAATCATATCCCATTATACTCAAAACTAAAAAGATATTATAAATTCAAGGTCAAATTAATTGGTTATTGGACAAATCTGCATGAAAATTAAGTTTGGGGACTTAATTAGACTTTTAATAGGCCAATCTGATTTAATTAGGAGCCAAAATAAAATTTTAATTATATTTAATAATTAATTTGAGTCAAATTAAAAGATTTAATTTTTTGCAAATACTTAATTATACCTTTAATGAGTCAAATTAATTTTATTAGGGATTTAATTGAAGAAATATTAAGTTTGAAAGCTTAATATGAGTTTAATCAAGAAGATTAGAATTTTAGAGGACATATTTTTTTTACGAAGTCAATTAATTAAAATCAAGGATAAAATTATAAGAAAATCAAAATTTAGAGTCAATTATAGATTAACTTGAAGAGATTTATAATTAATCACCTATTTTAAAAAGTCGTTAAACTTCGAGGACTAAATTTGGTCGATAACATGAGTGAAATTAAAGCAAATTAAAAATTAAATGATCAATTGAGGATCGATATGTATAAATTCAAGACCAATGATAAAAAAAAGGTGTTAAACTTCAGGGTTGGTATTTGAGTATAAAAAAGGTAAAATCATATAACATTAAAAGTTTGAAGTCAATTAGGGGTGTAACTAAAAAAAATCAAAAGTTAGGTGACTAAATTGAATTTTAGTCAAATCCCTAATTAAAATTCTAAGGTTGTAAAAATAGTGTCATTTCATTTAAATAAAATGATGAGTTTTGACCAAAACAACACCATTTTGACCAACACAAAAATAAAAAAAAGGTGTTAGATGACTTATAATCTAATCACTGTTTATCATCTTTAACTTTTTATACATGAAATGTTGTTTGTGTACCTACTTTTCAATGACATTTAATGCCTTATTTCTTCAAATAAGACACCACTTTAATGGGCCGACACTTTACTATATCTCATTGTAATTCTTGTAGGTTGGTTACTTTTAACCTAATCAGTTTTTTACAGCTAAATTTCACAGCTTATAATGATGATTTTTGGCTAACGGTTGAGATCCTTTCTATTTGAATCAAGTGCTAAGATATATTCCTAATAAAGACTATATGTCCATTTTCATCCCTATAAATAATAGTGAATTTTGTGTATTAAGCAAGGAGAAAAAAAGGATGGAAAGTGAGTTAAAAAAAAAGAGTCTTTACGCATCATTTTTTAATTGTATTACCAACTTTGTTTTCTTTTCCACCTTCTTCTCGGCTCATCACCTAGCCTTACCATGATAGCCTATCGAGCCATCACCATGGATAACAACCCTTTCCCTTTATGGTTTTCTTTTCTCAGGTTATCATCAACTTCCACAGTGTTAAAGATAATAGCCTATTCTCCCTCTTCATCGTAGCTTCAACTAACTCCAACAATTGTCCATAACAAAGACCTCACCAATAGCCTCCTCCCTTAACCAACCCATTTAAGACAGTCAGCTCCTTTCCTTCACTTTATCTGTGAATAGCAGCACATCAGTTCTAATAACTTGAGTAGCTCTTACTTTTAACAACGTGAGCAACAACCTTGCCAACCACCAACTCCTCTAGCAACAACGATAACAACCTATCATCACGACAACACTTTAATCCTTTTAGCCAGGTAACCTTCTCTTTTTTTTTTGTCTGTAGCTAAGTTTTGTTTTATACAGGACATGAATTAATTCATGTCATATAACAACTAGTTTTCTCTTAAAATGGGAGAGGGGTTGAACACTGTTAGGCAGGGTCTAACACCTTTTTAAAAAAAAAATAAAAGGAAATTGTTAGGCTTTTAGTCACCCCAACCCAACCAAATTAGGTTTAGACCCAGACCCAACTAGCTTATTTTTTAGACTAAAGGTGTGTTTGCCTTACATACCCTAATGATTTTTTCTTAGTTTTTTAATCTATTTTTGTTATTATGTTTAGTCAAACAAGCCTAATAAAAAGAAAAAAAATCTAAAAAATTTCAAAGATCATTTTGAAATTATTTGCCAAATATTAAGGCATAATCTTACATTGTAAGATACATACTCGATATTAAAAATATCTAATTTATCTTTGAAGTTTTAAAAAATCCCTCATTTTAAAAACAAAAGGAAGATTTGTTTTCGTACATACAGCTAAATCCTAAAGGTTTTTCACACATGTTTTAAAAAGGATAAAATCATAATTTTATCATGTTTTAAAAATACAAAATGGATATCATAACTAGTTTATGATTATCTATTAAAGTTTGACCAAAATACCAAATATTCCACAACAATTAGTTTGTTATTTAGAGTGTTAAGATTTAGTTATAGAGTTTAATATTGGGTGGGGTGAGTATAAAATTACATTGTAAAGTACAGTCTCATGTATTGAAGATACAAAAAATAAGAAATAAATCTAAACCTTAGCACGAATGGATTTAATTCAATAAGGTAAAGACTTTCTCATGAAAGAAGATCTATCTTACACCTTAAATGAGACCAACAGATGGAAACATAACCTAAAAAAATAATCAATCAATAATATTGCTTATCATAGGTAGGGTATACTAAAAGGTGATGCATTTTTTCCTTGCACAACTAGTCCTCTTACCTAGACTTTAGTAGATCATTAGATTTTTTAATGACCACAATACTAGGTGGCTAAGCCACTCTTGCATCCTATAATCATAACTTTATGATTAAATTCAAAACCACTTTTAATTTAGGAGACAACTACGTCATTTGATAGGATGACAACTCCACTGGGGAATTGTTCGATCGAACTGAGCATTGCTTGTTTGCTTGTTTATTTTATTGGTCGATTTAGTTTAAATTTAGCATTTTTCTGCTTTAACATGTATTTTTTATATAATGTTCTTGCTAAAGTACATCATGTATAGATTAATGCTTTCATGAAAGGTGGTCATTGGATAGATCATTAAGCCTTTTAAGACTATGTAGTGAACCTAGCCCTTGTATAATAACCTAGAACTTACCTTTAGGGTATGGACTCTAATAATTCATTTTGCATTAGGGCAAACCTGATTATCTTAAATTCTATTGGTTTTTTTAAGTTAAGACCATGACTTCCATTATTTTTCTGATTACGAGGAAATATTTAAGATGATACAATTAGTTGCAGGGGATTGCCGAAGGACTAGAGTCAAGAAACTATTGAGTCTAACTAAAGTACATTACTTCATGAATAATATAAAGAAGCATATGTCAGTTTTAGAATATGTAAATGAGACTTTATTTAAGAAAAAGTATAAGAGAATTATCCACCTAATAAGGATCCCAGTTCAAATTTCTGCAGTCAAGGCTTTGATACATTTCTGGAATCCAGGTTATAGATATTTTACATTTGAGGATATTGACATAACCCCATCATTGAAGACTATACCTAGATTTTAACCTTCTCAAATGACCCTTACAAAGAATATTTCAAATAAAGAATTAAGAATACAATTGCTAAGGTCATAAAATTATTATGTCTAAACCAAGTTGATTAGTGCAGGACGTTTAATAAAGGATTTAAGTGGAAGTTCATTGAGAATAAACTTACGGCAAATAAATACAAAGAAAAGTTAAGAGAAGAGAAATACTAAGTGGTTGTTTTTACCATCTTTAGATTAGTTTTGTTTTCTATAGAAGTTGTTTGGATCATTAGTATTAAAGCTGTCAATGTCTTCGATGAGGATAAATAAATAAAAAATAAATTCGTCTAAGCTATTTTGGCTAAAACTCTCTTGTCCTTAAACCATTGTAGACTACATAGAAAAAATACGATGTAGTGTTATGGTCCTCTACTATTTATTGTTGAAAAACACTCATAAGAAATTATAACAAATCATCTTAAAGGAGTAGTCCCTTGTATATTCATTCCATAACAACAAACTTATATAGCCTTTTATAAAAAGATGCAAGAATCAAATAACAACCTATAATTTACATACCCTAAACATGGTAACAGATTAAAAGGAATTGTTAAAAACAGAAAACAACCAATCTCATAATAATATGACTTATTAATAGAATAGTAAAATAAAAAATCAACTTATTTAGAAAAGCAAGACTTGTTAAATAGATTGGAATAACAAATTGTTAACCTCTAAATAGTCTATCATTCTTTTCCTTAAACAACATGCAGAATATATTCAATTTATATTAGAAGCTTATCATACACTTGGCAACTCCAAAGCCTTAAGAACACTTCTAACCTAAGTGACTTTGTCATGATGTTAGTAACTTGATCTTGAGTATTATAATAACTCAAATTAACCACATTATCTCTTACCAATTTATGAAGAAAATGAAACCTAATATCAATTCGCTTGTTTTTGTCATAAAGACCAGGACTCTTGGAGAGTTTTATACTTGAATTGTTATCATACAGAATTGTAATGCATTTCTCCTACACACAACCAAACTTTTCTAAAACTCTTCTTAACTAAACACATTAACAAATACATCAGGTAGTAATGATGTACTAAGTTTTGGTGATGGTCAAGCTAACCATAGGCTGCTTTTTGCATGATCATGATACCACTCCAAGACTAAGCATGAATACAAACCTCATACTCTTGTGATCATTTACATCTCCAGCAAAATTACTATCTGAATAGGTTGTGAGTTGTTTACAACCTCTTTTCTTATATAAATTACTATCTATCGTTCCCTTAAGATATCTATGTAATTTTTTCCCTGCCAACCAATATTACTTTATAGGACATGACATGACCTATTGATAAGACTTACACCATACATCAAATTAGGTTTGGTTGCATTCAAATACATGAGACTGCTAACCACTTGCTTAAACATGCATCAACCTCGACTCCTTTCTTGTTTTTTGATAATTTACAACTTGGAACTATATGGTTCTTCACCAAGTTGCTTCTATCCATACTAAATCTTTCTAAGATTTCATGAGTATAGTTTTTTTGACACATATAAATCCCATCTGAATTTTGTAGCACTTCAATCCCTAAAAAGTATCTCATTTTCCCAAGTTAAACATGTTAAATTTCAACATCATTAACTTCTTAAACTCTTCTCACATATTATTATCATTCCCAGTAAAAATTAAATCATCAACATAAAGACTAATAGTTAAAACCTTACCTCTTTCCTTCAATTTTGTAAATAGTGTATGTTTATAATGATATTTTTCAAAGTCTATTTAGAAAAACAGGCCTTAATCTTGTTGTACTAAGCTCGTTGAGCTTATTTGGGACTATATAATGCCTTATTCTGTTAATCTGTCGTGGGATGCACGGGCGTCTGGTGATGGCGAAGGCTCTTGTCGTGCCTCCTGATGATGGGTGGTGTATTGGAAAGGGTTTTGAATTTAAGCATAAAATTATGATTAATGTTCAAGAGTCGCTACCTAGTATTATGACTACTGGAAACCTATGGTTTGTGTGATTCTAAGTAAGAGACTGGTTGTGCAAGGAAAAAACACATCACCCTTAGTACACACTGCTTATGGTAAGCTGTATTGTTGTTTGATTTTTTTTTCTAAATCGAGTTTCTATTTATTGGTCTTTTCTAAAGTTCAAGGCAAATCTTTCTTCATAAGAGAGTTTCTACCTTATGGAGTTAAATCCTAACCGTTCTAAACTTTAAATTTTAGCATCACATTTATTTACATCTTGTATATTTAATACCTCAGAGTGTACTTTATTGTGTAATTTTACACCTCACAAATATTAAAGTCTACATCTAGATTCTAAAAAAAAAGATTAAAAAAGATTTTTGACATGTTGGCCAAATCCTAATAGATAATCATAAACTGGTTATGATATCCATTTTTGGATTAAAAAAATAAAAAAGATGTAATGTTGTTTTTTATAAAAAAAACATGCTTGGAAAAATTTCAGGATTTAATCGTATGCAATAAAATATATGTTTTTAAATGTTTAGAATTTTTTATAATTTTAGAGGAAATCGGATATTTCAATACCGGATTTGTTTCTTACAGTGTAAATACACAACTCGATATTATGCAAAATTAGTAAGAAAAAAATATACGAGAAAATCATAATTTTTAAAATGATTTTTTAAAGATTTTTATACTTATAAAAAAACAACTTATTGCATAAACAGTGAACATGAATTATAATTCACATCCATTGTTTATAAGTTCCACTATTCAAAATAGTGGAATTCCACGGGAAGACAAAGGACTGGGGGAATGGTGGCAGATCACCTAGCATGGCGGTTATGACTGGCTGGCAGGGGAGGACAACCTGAAGCAGGCAGTAAAAATGACGGTGGACTTGGCTGTAGTGGCTGCAACTGGAGGAAGAAGAAAGAAGGAAGAAAAAAAGCTCATGGGAGAGGCTGCAAAAAAGAGAGAAAAATCGACGGTAGCTTTTGGTGGTCGGCTGGTGGTTGAGTTGGCTTTCTATGGTGAAGCTGATGATCAAAAGATCGGTGGTGATGGTGGTGGTGGTTGAAGACCATGGTGGAGAGAGAAAGAAAGAAATTTTTTTACAGAAATCAGTAGAAAAACTGGTGTTTTGACTGACTTTAAACCTGATTTTCTGCTCCCTCATGCCATCCAATCTACCTCTATTTATAGCCGGTGGAAGAGGGCAATCTTATCTATATTAGAGAAAAATTTCAGCCTTTGATTCAAATGAAAAAGATCCCAACCGTTAGCTCAAAGTACACATGATGCACTGTCAAATTGTCAAATCTGCAATTGCAGGCTGCCTCAGCTGGCCTTTTTAGGATGGTGCTATGTCTGTTTATTTGCCAATGAGTCGGTGTCGACCATACCCTAATGTAAGGGATGTCTGGTGATTAGTTTAGTGCAAGTTTTAGCAAATTTAGTGGACATTAAGTACATTAAATGTAACTGTAAAGTAGATAACCAAACCAGCTATTTTAGGGGTTTAAAGAAAAAGATGAACAGTGTCAAAATCCTATTTTTGGTCAAAATTCATTTCAATTCTTCCTCTTTTAATTGTTTTTTATTGAACTCCTAATTGACCTTAAAATTATTCAATTAAGATCCTGATGAACTTTAATTGGAATCCCAAAGTTACATGTCTATTGAGATACTATCCCTGGTCTCAGATTTCTTTAATTTAGTCTCTAATTGATCCCTAAACTTTAATTTTCTTGTAATTTGACCCCTAATTTCAACCAATTAACTTGATAAAAATTAAATTTGGTCTCTTAAAATTCCAATCTTCTCAATTAAGCCAAAATTAGGCCCCCAAACTTAATTTTTCACCAATTAAGCACCAAATAAAATTAATTTAACCCATTTAAAATATAATTAAATCCTTGCACTTAATTAAATCCTTTAATTGGACTCAAATTGATTCTTAAACATAATTAAAATTCAATTTGACCCATAATTAAATTAGATTGGCCTATTAAAAATTTAATTATGTTCTTAAACTTAATTTTCATGTAAATTCATCCAATCATTATTTAATTTGACCTTGAATTTTTTTCTCCATTTTCAGACACATTGGAGCACAATTAGACCTTGAACTTTCTCTAAAAATTATAGCTTGATTTCCCGGCCTGCATTCTCCATGTTACTAGTCTTTATTTTATTTTTATTTTTTAAAAAGGTGATTTTGGGGGAATAACCCAGAATTGGGTTATGACATTATCAACCTTCTGTTATTTGCCTTTCTTGAGCTACAAAAGTCCATTTGATGCAAACTCAATTTTGTTGGATTCCTAACTTGAAGACTTGTCAGCCTACTAAATTTTAAAAGAAAAGGAACTCATATGAGAGAGACATGATTTTTCATAGATGACATACAAATGATACCAATAAACAAGTTTGATGAAGAAATAAGTTCAAATTATGTCCCGAAGCACAAACCGATATTTAATTTTTTTATTTCAGTAATTTAACTCCTCTAAAAGTCAAAGCTTTGAAATTTTATGCAATACTATTTTTGTTTTTTCTTTTTTAGAAAAATAGTTAGTGAAACATTTAAATGTATACTTTCTACTTAGAAAAGGGCTATTTTTTAAAAAAGAGATTAAGATTTTCTAGAATATAAAAAGAAAGAGAGAAAGGAAAAGAGGGGACGACCAACCAAAAGAGAAAAAACACCTCTTTTCTTCTGCAATCTTGAAATCATATTTTCTTCCTTTTTGATTAATTGTTCAACAAGCATGCAATGCTAAACTTTTTTTTTTATGAAGATGCGGAAACCTTTGGATTTCAAGAATTGTGAGATTTATTTTGCCTCTTTTTTTCAGTTTATATGATGAATGAATATGTTTGTTCTCCTATGCTTATTTTTTAGGATTGTTTATTTTAATTTCTAGAGCAAACTTTAAGTTATTATTGTGAATAATCTATTGCTAAGTTTGTTATCAAAACCAAAGTTGTGATATATGAACTTGTAGAGCAACTAAGTTTAATTATTAACCTTAGAGGGGAACATTTGATTGATCAAATCAAACATCGACTACGTACACTTATGTTGTCTAAATTAATTAAGTCATCTAGTTCTTAAAGCTGCCATTGAATTAAATTACTAGTGTGAATACTATTATTGCTTGATGGTTAGGATTAGTTGTACAATAAATTTGTTAACTAATCAACATAAGAAAAGATAAATATTCAAAGTATAAATTGACATTTTGTTTTTATGATCAATTCTAATTTCTATAGTAAACATTTACTTGCAACAAAAAAAAAAGAGTTTAGCCTTGCATGTTTGTTGAACAACTAATCAAAAAGAAAGAAGAAAACTTGATTTCAGGTTTGTGGAGGAGAATGTGCATTTTTTCTCTCTTGGGTGGCCATCCTTTCTTTTCTTTTGTCTCTTTCTTTTTGTATCCTAAGGAACCCTAACTCATTTTTTACAAAATAATCATTCCCTAAGTAGACAATTTATATTTAAACCTTTCAATAACTATTTTTCTAAAAAAAATAAAATAGCTTTGAATAAAATCTTCAAGCTTTGACTTTTGATTTAGATGAGCTAAATTGCCAAAATAAAAACTTAGATGCCAGTTTGAATGCTTTAAGATGTAATTTGAACTTGTTTCTTTATAAAACTTCTATGTTGGTAGCATTCATACGTCATCTGAGAAAAATCATATCTCTCTCATATGAGCTCTTTTTTTTTGTTGACATATGGTAAGATGATAGGTATTCGAGTCATGAATCTAATAAAATTGAGTTTGCATCAAATGAACTTCTGTAGCTTAATATATTCAAGTAGGAATGGTCAAAGGTCACCACTGATAAAATGTGGGATTTGACTATGAAAACTATGATTTCTAAGCTTTTTTTTTTCTTGCCATATATATGTAGAAATTTAAGGATGTTAGCTTTCAAATACCACTGGAATCACTTTGTGTTTGACCCTTGGAGCTTAAGCTCTACATAAAACATCAACTAGAGGTCAAATATGCCAATTATCTCTAATTTACTTCTTTTTGAAACTTTCATCCAAAAGTGCCTTCAAAGCTTCAAAGCATAAAATAAAGAATATTAAGGTATTTTATGTATAAAACATAGGCAAAACACTAGGTAAATATGGGTAAAACTATCAAATAATATGGTTATACACTGGAGCACAACCCTCAGTGTAATCAATCCTATATTATTGTGCATATCCATTTGCCATAAGTCTAGCCTTGTATTTGTCTATTTTACCATTTTCATTGAGTTTTGTTTTAAAGACTCATTTAACTTAAATGCTCTTTACTCCTTTAGATAGGATAGTCAAAACCTATGTTTTATTATGTTTAATAGTTTTAATCCCTGCATTCATGACATCTCTTTATTTTTTACTCTTCACAGCGTCCTTGAAAGTAAGGGGATCAACTTTTATAAGAATAATCATGGCATTCAGATCTTTCTTTTCTGAAAAACTTTGGAATTTGTCTTACCTTCCCTTCAACTAGACTTAAGGAATTCTCATCAGACACACTATAATGTGAGCTAGTACTAGTTCCATCAACTTCTTTATTCTCGTTAGTTTCTATTCCAAGTTCTTAATGTATGCTCTAGGTTTTCCTTCATTCTCCTCTTCATCATTTTCTTCTTTAGTATCACCCAATTCTAATATATTTGAAGTCATTTCTTCCCTACTCATGTCCTAATGCTAGCCTTTGTTCTCCTAAAAAACAACATCCCTACTAACAATAATTTTCTAAAAGACCGAATCAAATAATTTATAAGCTTTTGACTCATCGCTCATTCCTAGTAAAACACACTATATGTTTTTATCATTCAACTTGATTCTTTTATGGTCTGGAATATACACATGAACCAAATACTTAAAAACTTTAAAATACTCTACTATAGGTTTCATACCACTTCATGTTTTCCTTAAAATTTTATTTTGGATAACTAGAGTAAGGCTCATGTTAAGAACATGCACACATCATCTCATAACTTTTGATCATAAAGCTTTTAGAACTTGTTTTTCCATGAGCATACAACGCATTGAATTCATTGCAATCATACTCTTCCTCTCAGTAACTCTATTTTGCTAAGAAGTACAAGGTGTGGTTAGTTGCCTAGTTATGCCATTTGCCTTACAAAACTCATTTTGAGGTGAACTCACCAACTTTATCAATCTCTAGACATTTAAAAAATACTTCTATTTCCTTTTCAATGCAAGCTTTATATCTTCTAACTATGGTAAAAGCCTCTAATTTTTCATGCAAGATGTAAATCCAAGTATTATGACTAAAATTATTAATAAAACTAAAAACATACTACTTGTTGCTATTTGATGATGACTTTATAAGGCCACATATATCGACATGTACCAGCTCCAGTTTTTGTGACATCTTACATAGACTTTTTTTTCTTGAATGGATTATTTGTGCTTCTTTTCAACCAAACATGTTGTACATAACTTTGTAGAAGTTGTAACTTTGTAGAAGCTGTAAGTGAAGGAAAACTAGAAGGCGAACCACTGACTATCCTTTTGTATTGAAAGGTTCTCAACCCTTTAAAGCTTAAATGTCCAAATCTGTTGTGCTATAAATAACTCTCATCCTCTCTCACAACTTGAAAACAAGTAGTAACTTTATGCATCATTGCTACGAGCACAACAAACATCATGTTTCCTTTTCCTTGTTCTCTAAACATCCCTCGATATCTTCCTTTACCAGTGTTATCTTCATGAGTGATTTTGAGAGATTGCTCTTCTTCTTGATGGACATTCATTCTTTATTCATGGACTATTAAACTGCTTTGTAGCTTGTCAATGGTCAACGTTTGTAAATAATTGGATTCTTTAATGGAGCAAACCAAAAATCAAATTTTAACGTTATAGGCCTCAAAAATTTTTCATTGATAATGGTGTCTCACGATGAGTCTTCATTTTTTGGCTATAGTAAGGGTGCAAGAAAATAAATTATCAATAATTTCACCTTTCTTCATGTGGAGAGTCTCGAAGTCCCTATAAAATGCTTGTAACTATTCTTTTTTTACCTTGGTAGAGCCTTAGTAATTTTGTCTCATGGAGTCCCAAAAACACTTTGATGTGTCTCTATTAAGTATAGTCTTCATGGTATTCTGATTTATAGTTTGAAAGAGATAATTCTGGCCCTTAATTAATTTACATTGTGTTTTTACCTAGTCCTTGATTAATGTGTTATCCTTTTATTCCCACCACCAAGATCTCATTCTTTATGAGATCTTAATATTCTTTGGAATGAAGAAAGATCTTCATTAACATCGCCCAATAATCATAATGTCTGTCAAATTTAGGAATGGCTAGCTACACAAAACAATTGCTATTACTTTCTACCATTATGTTTGATTTTCTAATTCTGAAAGAAAAACTACAATTTCTTTCCACACACACTCATACTCAGGCCTCCTGTAACGAGACTTGATATCAATTGTTAAAAAACACTCGAAAGAAACTATAACAAACAATCTTAATTAAGTGGTCCCTTATATATATAGAACAATAGGCTTACATAGCCTTTTATAAAGAGATGTAGGAATCAAATAATAACACATAATTTACATATCTTAAACATGGTAATAAACTAAAAGGAATTGTTAAAAACATAAAACAGTTAGTCTTATGATAATAAGACTTATTAATAAAATGATAAAATAGAAAACAACTCATACGAAAAAGTATAACTTGCTAAACATATTGAATAATAAACTGTTAACCTCTGAACGGTTTATCATGTATGAGGATAGTCAATCACTTAGAGATATTAAGAGAAGTTTTCAATAATTTCTAGTGATTTAACATGAAACCTCTTTGATTGATTTTTAACGAGAAGTGAAACAACCTAGATAAAAAGATATATGTGAAAAAAAATATCAAACACTCTTTTAAAGTAATGTCTGGTGCTTAACATTTAACTCGTTAAATATTTTTTTTGAGTTACGAGATTGAAATAACATAATAAAAAATAAACAAAATAACTCATAAAATCTAATTTTTAATCAATTTAATATTAAAAAATAAAATTAATAAAAAAATTAATTAAAAGAAAAAAACTTGAGTTAGCAAGGTTAATAAGTCAAACTGAGTTAACTCATTAAATTTGTAATTAATAATTTAATAAAAAACAAATATAACATTAAAAAAATAAAATAAAAAAATTAATTATAAAAATCAAAGAAAAAAACAGAAAAAAAAAAGAAGAAACAAACAAATCACTATTTAGATGATGCTTTGTAAGGCACAAATGAGTAAAATCCCCTTTTCTTATTATTTAGAATATAATTATCCCATGCCACTTGGAAGCTACATAAGTACGTAGGCACGCTGCATTATTAGCCGGGCCACAAACACTGGTACAAGACAAAGCCACCTGGCAAGAAATCATTAACTAGGCGGAACGTGTCAGTCTACGATTGTTAGAAAAAGTAAGGGTAAGAAAGTAACTTAACAAATCACACGCGATATTTATTATAAACATGAAAGTGGCTTGCTGCGTGTCTGTGACTGGTTCATGAACGAACGAATCTTAAAAAAAAACAGAAGCAGAGAGAGAAAATAACGTACGGCAATGGTGACTTTTCCTTCCAGATTCCTGCTTCGATCAAAGGGAAGCCCCCTCCTCTCTCTCTCGCACAAATATATATTTTTTTTATTGAGATTTCTCTCCTCCCAATCTATATAAAAAACAAAAACATACATGCATTGAATTTTGAATTTAATTTATAGATCTGTGGTAGCAGTTGTGTGGAAAAGAAAAGGAGAATAGGATGAAGAAAAGGAGAAAAAGAGAAAGGTTTTAGAGATTGCTAAATTTGTGGTGGTTGGGAAGACACTGGAGGCAGCGGTTCATCGATCTCTTCCTGGCCAATTTTTTGTTTAACACGAAAAACATGAACCGATCGATAAACCTCTGCATCCAGCGCTTCCTTTATTCCCCTTCTTCGTCGTCTTTTTTTTTTTTTAAAAAAAAAATTATCTTTGTTTACGCTGCTGCTTGATTTGGTTCTTATGTTAGACTTTGCTGTTCTATTTTTTTTTTACCTTAGTGAAAAATACTGTAACCTTGTTTTTATTTAAGTCGGCTCTTTTTTAGTATATGATATATTAATTAATATTACTTGGTTGAATCAATTTGACAAATGTGAGATGAACGAACTGTGATTTTTATGATATTAACCTATAATTTTTGTGCCTGGTAATTTTAATGATGACGTGTTGATGATTTTGCTGTTTTACAAATTTATGTTGATAGAAAATCTTAGCTAGCTTATAATTACTTTTTTGAATTTAATTTTTGGCTTTATATAGCTGAGAAGAAATAATGATGGTTTACATGTATACTTGATATTAATATTAAATCGCATTAAAGTCCATGATTGAAAACCATCTCTTCTGGACTTGATCGTTGAGCGACCTAGCTGGTTAAAGCCTACTTATTTTGAGGTTGATGTTGCCGTCAAGTTTAGCTTGGGGGGGGGGGGGTTTCCGCCCATATTCGATGTTATTTTTTTTAATTTCTCTTCTTTTTCTGTGTCATGTTTCTACAAGGATTTTCTTTATGCTTCTCTCTCTCTCTCCCCTGTAGTTCTTAGTGATATGCATGAATATTTCCTTTCTAGCTTTCATTATTCTTTCTCAAGTTCTGGAAATTGTTAATTTTCTTTTTTATTTCGCGGTTGAGTTCCCTTCTGTTAATGGTCTGGTTGTCTCACAAAATACTCTGTGCTCGGGACCTTCTATTTTCATGAGGCATGGGAAATTTTATGAAATGGTTTGGACGATGGAAGCAAAAAACGGTGGGATAAAAAGTTGAGTACGTGGGGAGTTTAGTCACACTATTCTCCCCCTATCTTTTTTCTTTTTCGTGGGGTGACCTGTGGTCCCATGGGTGCTTTTAGGGTAAAACACACTGATCTATGGCTAAAACAGCAGTTTATTGCTGTCGCATAGATGTGGAAAGTGTTCATATCTCAGATCTTAGGCAGTAGCACCAATCAGTATTGATTTGAGAGTTGGTGACGGGCTGTTTTGTCCAGAAATTTGTTTGCTGTTTCGTGTTTAGGTTTTTCAGATTGTAGAGATGGCAACTGATGTAAGAAGTCATGAGAATTACTTGGGTGCCGATTATGTGTCGTTTTCTCGAGGAGGTCGTCTAAAAGTTATAGCCTGTTCCTTTCCTTGGTAAAGGTAGAAAAGTGTATTCGAAATAAGTTTCCAAGCGGGAAGACATGCAATCGTCATTGCTGCATGAAAGCAAGGGAAAAAAAATTCAGTCATGGAGCATTAAGGTGGGAGAGAATCTGCTAAATTGAGTGTACTTGTGGAATTTGGTATCAAATTCCTTGTACCAAACGGGATTGGAACTTAGTTCTAGCTACGAATGATTCTATAGACGACAAGGTGGACCAACCAAAATAGAAATCATGCATCTCATCAACTAATAGAGAGAGGAAAGAATCCAGGAAGAAGGAAGATTAAGCAAGCCGGGGATATTCTGCAGTTTTTTTTTTTCTTATTCTTATTCTGATTTACTGGTCTAAAACTCTGGCTGTGTGCTCTTATTATTCTCACGTTTCTTTAGTGGGGAAAAAATCCGAAAGATATTTTTTCTATTTTTTTTTTTAATTCAAGCGATTCCAATTCTTTCACTGTCCATCCCGTTTGTTTGGCTGGTAGATAAGGATTCTCATGCTCTTTTCATTGCCCTACAACAAGTATGCATTACTTGATTTATTTATTTATTATTATTATTGGAGAAGGGAGGTCAGATTTAATTGAGCTTGATACAGCATTATATGTTTTGTTTTTTTCTTCTTATGAACAGCCTATGAGCATTACTTGCCAACCAAAATCGGGAATTAAAGGAATGATGCGCTTAATCCTTGACCCGTCTTATCATTTCATTTATTTATTTATTTTTGAATAAATTGCCTTCGTTTGCACTAGCTTGTAAGGCTTGCTGCGGCCATTATATTTTTGAGAGTTAACTCATTATTAGTAGCTCCAGAAAATGAACTAGTCAAAGTTTTATTATGAGTCCAAGCTTTTTATTTCTTGGTAAGATTGTGCAGGTATTATGAGCACGTTTTCTCGCACCTTGAAAAGTTTTATTCGAGAATTAGAAAATTGATACATGTTCAATGAAATAAAATGAAAATTATATAAACTAATACAAACAGTTGTTTGATGTGTGTTTGTGAAATGAGGTGTTTTTTAAAAACTTTTAATTTAATTGTATGGAAATGAAATGATTTTTCCTCATAAATGAAATAATTTAAATTCTATAGAAAAATGTAATTGTTATCTTTTGTTAAGTATAATAATTCCATAACAAAAATGTAGTTTTTTTTATCAAATTCTTAAACTATTAAGATGAGAGATTTGGTGTGGCATGATTTTAATTGATGTAAGATATATTATCTGGTGAAATTTTTATTTTTTCATTTGTAAGGATAAAAAGATCTAATTTGTTAAAGTACCACCTAATCTTAACCAGAAAAAGAACAAGATATTATAAATCTAAATGAGTTTTTGAGAAGGATATTAATAAAGAGTCCTGTGTTTTCATTACTGGCAAAGAAAGTTTTAGAAAACTTTTCAAAGAAATCAAATGAAAAAGTATGTGTAATATTAAAATAGTTTTATAATATTTTTCCTTTTGAGCTTTATGATTTCTCACCTTTTACATTGATATTCAATATTTCATGGTTTTTGTGTACAGTGTTATATCATATGACAAAGATAAGTCAACAAAATAATACTATAAAAAAAAATCTGTCTATATGAAATACCTACCTTCTTTAACCCTCATAAAAAATTATTATTAGAGGATGTGTGTAGATATTAAGTCATTAATAGAATTATTATCTAGTATCATATTTTAATTTATAGGTTGGATGACATGTTTAATATGATACCCTAAACACAACTGTTCACCAATATTGATTTAAAGAGTGGATTCTTATTATAATAATTTAAAAAATTGTATTTAAAATTAAGAATGAGTTTATATGAGTTGTTGATCATATGTTTTAACTTATTTTTGTGAGAGTGATGATACAAGTGCTTGGGTTTTTTATGGAAAAATCTTTAATGGTATATTTTGATAACAACCTTATTTATAGCAAAAATAAAGACAAAAACTTGGATTATCTTATTTAAGTCTACAAAATTTCAAGAAAAGAAATTTTATTTATAAACATGTGCTTTTTCATTAACCAAGTGATTTTATTAGGGTTTATAGTATTTCATGAGAAAATTTATACTAATTCCCATAAAGTTTAGGACATTATAAATAGGTATAAGCCTAACAATATTCACGAAGTCGATAACTTTCATATACTTACTATTTTCTATTACTACTTTATTAAAGGATTAATATTATCATGTCTTTTACCATGGATTACTTGAAGTATGGTGAATTTAGATAAAGTAAGATATCAAGTAAGACATTTGAAGTCAGTAAAAGGATGATGAAAGGTTTGATTATACGATTCTCGGACTTTACTAAGATGTTTGAAGTAGAGTGGGATGCATTAGGCATTAGGATAGAAAAGATACTTTATTAGAAATGTCATTGTACAACTTATTTTAGTAAAAAATTTAATGAGGTCAAATAAAAGTTTCCAACCTATGATAAAGAGTTTTATGTGATAGATTAGGCTTTGTATTACTAGCATTGTTATTTATTACCATAAAAATTTATTCTTTACCTAGATTGCGAGATCCTTTGTTATCTCAATTCTTAAAAAAAGCTCAACTGTTGAATATTTATAAGCATATTCATTTATTTTGAGACAAAAGTCTAGAGTTAAGAACAAGATAATGAATGCATGAAGTCACTCAATTACATTATTATTTATGATGAGTGTTCAATGTATTAAGTTTGAGAAACTTAAAGAGAAGTATAGATCATGTTCAGAATTTGGAGATATACATAACTTTTAGAGATGGACATCTCCCTGTTATAAATTACTGTTACCTCTAAGAAGGGCATTTGTTTTGAAATAACAAGCTTTGTATTCCATAAACATCATTACATGATTTCTTGATTTAAGAGATTCATATGGGACATCTTTTAGGATGTTTTAGGAGAAATAAAACTATAAAAGAGATAGAATGCTATTATTTTTTTTTGTCTAATTTAAAAAGGTACGATCAAATTAATTAGTTAATGTCAAACATATTAACTAAGCAAGTATAGAAAATAAGTATTAGTCATTACACCCTTCTTTATGTACTAATTATACTTAGCAAAATAAAAGTATGAATTTTATATCTGAACTTTCACGTATCTAAAGAAGCATGATTTTATATTTATAGTGGTGACCATGTTTATAAGATTGTCCACTTCATTTCTTGTATTAAGATGATAAATATCTCTAGAGTTGCTAAACTCTATTTTGATGAGATTTTTAAGTTACGTGGCATCTCTAAAACTATAGTCTCAAATACGAATATGTGATTTATGAGTTATTTTTAGAAGGTACTTTGGCATCTAGTTAGATCTTCTTGTGCTTACCACTATTAAATAGATGACCAAACTGAGGTGCTAAATTGAAGCTTAGAAAATGTTTAAAAATGTTTAGTGTATAATCAAAATAAAAATTGAGACTTGGTTCTTGCAAGAATCTAATTTACCTACAATAGCTAATATAACGATCTTCACGGGTCCATTTAAAATTGTTCATGGTTATAAAAACTAGAAAGATCTTTTTCTCATGTCCCTTTACGCTAGAGTGTTTGAGTTAGTCGAGTCATTTATATTTGAAGTTTGAAATTTGGATATTAAGATCATTAAATGGATTCAAGCAATTAAAGCATAATATAAATTTCAAACTACTTTACATAGATGTCATAATAAATTTAATATTGGAGATTATATCATGATAAAAGTTAGGCCTAAATGACATCCTTTTATAGTCATATAAGAATTGTATATATGTAATGTTGGACCATTCAAAGTGTTAGGGTTGGGTCAAATGTTTATGCTATTATTAACCAACCACGGAACTTTGGTAATCTACTTTTAATATTAAGGATCTAGTTATATATAACAAGCATTAACCTATCCTATATAACCCTTATAAGACTCTACCTAGTTCCATTCTTGTTGACTTTTTTAAGACTCTACTTTATTTCTTCTGTCATTGACATAAAAAACAATTGATGTTATATTGAATAAACAAGTTATTTTTGTTAGGGATTGTGAGGTTTAACAATTCTTTATTCATTGGATAAATGACCTAATTCAAATTGCACTTGGATCATTAAAGTTATATTTGATCTTAATATTTAGAAGTACTAGAGAAGCTGCTTGAAATAATACTTGATGAGGTTAAGTTACTCTAACCCTAGAAGAGTTATTGGGACCCTAAACTCGTGCTATAAATTATACGTATATGGACATGAACAATAGAAAATAAGTTAACCCATTACTTTATTTAAATCTACTTAATAAAATTTTATCTAGTTTTATTATTAGGTTTATTTTTATGTTATCTTGGACATCTTATTAATGAACTATAAGTATAATTATTAAGGTTTTATTAGGATTATTTATATATAAACAATTTTTTGGTTGAATTAATAAGAAACTTGCAAACAATTTTTTCCCCTAACCTTTCCATTTTTCCTTCCTAGATTCTTCTCTATCTTGTTTCTTTTTTCCCCTTCTTTTCTTTTCCTTAATTTTTTTATTGTTCCACATCAAAAACCAATAATTTTACTAAACCTACATTCTTTTTTGCTCCAAAAATAGTTTTAAAATATAAGTATTAGATAAATATCAAACTTATACATTTTTAATTTTAAAAATACATGTTTGATGTAGTAGGCGACATTTCACAAAAGAAAGAACAAACACTATGAAAATACTCAGTTTACACTTGATCTAAAATATGATTAATATTGTTCACAATATTTTTTTTGCAATGCAAGGTATTTTAGCTATAATCAAGATCAATTTTATATCTATAAGGCAAAAAGAATGGTTGATATTATAGATATGATACCGAAAATAATGCAGAATTTCAAGGCTTAAATGCTTTTAATTCACTTTTAATTCAGAGCATAATGAGATCTCATGATATATGCCTCTTTAAATCTAAGAATTGCAATAGGTATTCTTATTGTATAGAAGTTAGTGGCGGCATCCTTTCCTTGTTTAGGCATGTATGATATACGATGTGTGGCAAGATAAAACCATCATTTATGGAGTTTTTCTTAAGAGTTCATGACTATCGATGAATAGTCTTCTATTTGGGATTAACATTATGTATTATTATGTACATGATAACAATTAATTTGAAGGAAAGACATTGAGAAGAATATGCTATCCTTGTTCCAGCTAAAGTTCCCATGAGCCTTATTTTAACAAGATGATATGTTCAAATAAGATTAGATTCAGATTTTTATGTAAAATCTTTCATTGCCAAGTTTTACACTATCGATTATAACTTTTAATTAGACTATTAGATCGGGCTAAAAATTTTACATGAGTTTCTAGATGGTTTTTTGTATATTAGGTTAAAATGTCAGGTAAATAAGAGCTAGTAAGGAATTATTTCAGATGATTGAAGTTACTAAACAAATCAAGTCAAATCTATCTCTTTGGATCTTTGTTTACTGCTTGGAATATAACTAGAGCCACATAAGAAAATTTGCTAAGATTCCAATTGTTTTGGAAAGTAGACATTTATATATTTTTAATGATATATGATAGTTTTATTAATTCATATGGACAAGGAAAAACGGTGTGTTTGAAATCAAAACTAAAATCTATCAAGAATATGCAAAAATTAGAGAAATATTGTTTTCTTGTGTGTTATGGATTCTAGTTTATACAGGGATTCCTTACTCCTTTTGGAAGCATGCACAACAGTTATGAACTTACTTATTCTAGATTCTCTGTCAAACAATGTGACATTTATGACAACAACTAATATCCGTAGTTTGCAAGGATTCCATATTCATTATATAATGTATGTGGTAGCAATGAGACTT
The DNA here is from genome assembly GCA_015708895.1 of Populus ilicifolia. Classification (NCBI taxonomy): domain Eukaryota; kingdom Viridiplantae; phylum Streptophyta; class Magnoliopsida; order Malpighiales; family Salicaceae; genus Populus; species Populus ilicifolia. The sequence continues at coordinate 181,674 of SRLM01000381.1, read as the reverse complement.
GTGATTTTTTAATTGTTTTTTTTCTTACTTTACAATATTTTCTTATTCAAAAAGAAGAAAGATTATGAGATACAATTTAAAAGAGATATTTCAACTACTTTTCTTTCTATTTTTTATAATAGTTGGAAAAGGAAAGAAACTTCAACATTTAAGACAATATCTTTTAAGTAAGGAAAGAGAATTAATAAACAACACAAAGAGACACTCTTTCTTCTACAAGTTTCATATTCGTCTACGTGAGATCCAATGCAAGAAAATATAATTTTAGAGTTATTTTAATAGACTCTATTAATTTGAATATTTCTTAAGGTTTATTTATTATTTTAATTATTATTTGGGATAATTCTATTTTAATTTTAGAGCTTTTTTTGTTGGGTTTGTTTTGACCCAAAATCAATGTTTAGGCTTGTTTTAGGCATTAGGTTTGTACTTGGTTGAGTTTTTAGTTAATACCTATTAGTCCGAAGCATAAAATCATTAGGGTTATTATCTTATAACTATATTATGTTTTGTTTCGCTAAAAGTTTAGACAACCTTTAAATATTAATGAAATTTAGTTTCGTTTGAACAAATATTTTTTTTTATTAGAATAAAAAATAAATTTAATTTATCAAGATATAATTAACCTTATAGCATTATTCACAATCATCAAATACCTTTCCTTAGTTTAAAGTATAATTTTGGGTCGATGTTTAATGAAATTTGATTAGAGAAGTTTTTTATCTTCGTTGTGGATTACAGCGTAATCACAAGATTTGCACCAATAAGTGCATAGACCAACAAAGTTCTAGGGGGATGGATGCTAAAATGAAATCTATAAGGTGAGACTGACCATGTAAGATTATGAATAGCAGTCCCGAATTCATGGTTATTTTTCACCTCCTGAAGAGAGACGATACAATTAGCAATCATGTTCCTTGCACATTGTTGGCAGTGTAAATGTGTATATATTTGAGTGGTCGGTATGCATGGATTGATATGGAAATTTGGCCATCAAAATTTCATACAAGCAGTGGAAACATCTAAGATAAGTAAAGCTAACGTGATTTGATCTTCTCTTGTAACATGTACTTAAGATCTCGTTAACCAACCTGATAGATTGAACGAGAAAGGGCAGCAGCAGTGCTACTGATATTTCTACAAAGCACAAGAATATCTAGATTTGATTGTTGTATTATTATACAAAATCCAACTCCAACTAAACCATTTGATCTGACCTCAAAGCCGCCAAAACATCCGAATTACAGTTTTGGAGCTTATGAAACAATTTTCTACAGATTTTTTTGGGGGAATGGCTGCTTCTCATCAGGTCACTTGATAATGTCGTCTACCAGACGATCACTTTTCCCACGCGGTGCCACCGAATAACCTGTCTCTGCCTTGCATATTTACATACAAAACAACGTACCTTTTGCAATAAAATCTACAATTTCGACAACAATCTACAGAGATATATCCATCAACTATCCTGGTGCTTCTTCTCTTTTAAACGTTTTGATTTCGCTACATAGCGGGCTGTATAACCTACCGTTGTTGGCCGCAATGACCTTTGCCGTACCATATTACAGTACTCAGGGTCCTCCGTTTGCCCATCATTTCTTAACCAGTGTATCATCTGATGATACAAGGGAAAGAAACGCATTTGTATGGCCGAGTAAATAAAGTATGGGATGAGCGAGGATAACAACACCAGGAGTGTGATGAGCCAGTAAGATGGGGCTGGTGCACAGGCTTCGACGAAAACTTTATAGGCAGTTGTTGATAGGTATGGATCCATTGCTCCATATACCATGAGGAAAATGTACCAGAATACAATTCCACCCCAGATGAAGAGATGCTGTATATAAGTGAAATAGTTGATAGATAGTGCCATCTGGCAGTTAACCACCCACACAACGCATGTATACATGGTGGCACCAAGTATCTCCAAGCCAACAACTTCTCCACCTTTGCGAAAGGCTTGATCCTCCATTGCACGGATGCAGAAGAAGAAGATTAAGACAGCACTCGATACACCATTAAATGCCCAGCCAAAGATTCCGATCCAGCTAAATAAGACATTTTGTACACCTTCTTGGTACAGTAGAGGGAACTGTGATACAGAAAGAACAAAGCATCCCCACAAAACATCTACTGTTAGATTTCTAAGAGATAAACCTCCATAACTAATTTTTCTAGATTTAAGCTCTTATGTATCACATGTTAGACAAGAAAATGCATCGAAACATTAAACCTACCTTGAGGCAAAATCGGGCAGATACATCCTGGTCAAACACTCCAAGTGCAATCACAGGAAGTGATGTGAAGAAGACGTTATAAAGAGATAGAAACCAATCATTATAAGCTGGTTGGCCTGAGAATGATGCATATGCCTCGTAGAAGAAGAGAGTGAACCCAAATGCAATGTTCTTGTAAAAGAAGTAGCATATCTGTGGAACAGCAAGAGAATTATGTCAACCATCTCAATTTCATTCGCTGATAAATCACTGTTAATTTTCAAGAAACAGCATATGAATTTAAACAGAAGCAGCATGTGATTTTCTTCTCGAGACTTTTCCAAAATTTTAATCAGCTTGGCAGATATAGCAATAGTCTTGAGCATCATCAAGCATGAGAAAACAATTTCCACAGTTCAAGGTAAATTAAAGGAAGAGGCTTCAAAAAAAGATTGTGATATGATATAGTAAGACTCAATAGTACCATTGATGAGATCCTTCTGTAGCACCAATGTCCATGAACAAGCAGCAAGCGCTCCAAAAATCGGAATTGTGCAATTGCAATATCGCTTGACATGACTGCCTGAGATTTTGGGAAGTCAAAAAAAGGAGAATTGAGAATCCATTATGGGAAAGTGACCAGCAAACTTGATCCATTGATGAAGCTTTTGCTTATAAGTTAGAACTTACCTGCATTCCTTCAACCCCACTGATACCAACACCAATATCTGCTTCTTGAAGCATCCCAACATCATTTGCCCCATCACCAATTGCTAATGTTGTTTTACCTGTCTTACTTTTAACCAGTCTTGTAACCTGCATTTATTAATATGACAACAGTTAGTTTAATTTTTTAGCGAAGTTGCTTCAGATAAGTCAATGTCCAAATTCATTTCTCTCTCTCACCCACTCTTTAAATAGTGCTACAATTATTCAAAGAACCAAATATTTTTGTGAAGGCTAGCTCTAGGACTTCTTTTTTCCCCTGACATACCATAAGGCTTCTTCTTTCACCATGTTTGCTGAATAATTAAAGAGAAAAAATTTAAAAGAAAACACAAATACTTGTATGCTTAACAATTCCTGTGGGCTTCTATGGGAAAGGACCTCTTTTCAATCACCAGTATTGGATAAATATGAGGAAAATTAATTATAATAAACAATCGAGGGCTAATCATTTACTTTTTAGCCAATGAAGGAAATGAAATTATGATTAAAGAGAATTGATAGTATGTAATTTTGATTAATAACAGGTCTGGCCAAAACTTTTATACGAAAATGTGACACCAGTAGAGCACTTCTGATAGAAGAAAGTTCTATACACCACTTACATACTACGTCCCTTCTATTATAGAGAATGAAAAACATAGGTTGAAAGAACATAATTACTTACAAGAGCTTTCTGTTTAGGAGATGATCTGCAGCAAATGACAGATGCACATCCAATAGCAAGCTCCAGAAACAGGTTCTTGACATCATCTTCAATAGCATAAGCGAGTGATTTGCCATCAATTATCAAGGCCAGTGCCTCAGAAGTTTCACTTGATGCAGTAAGTAGCGCCTTCCCTTCATTCATCTGATGGAGGACGCTTGCCTTGAGAGCCTGCATAGTTGGTAAGGTCCAATGAATTTCAAAATAAGAGTTATTCTGACCAGCAATGAAATCTCTGTTATACTATTTCTTTTAGAACACATCCTGTAGACAAATTACATTGATGTCATCACAGCAACTGGAAACTGCTTTACTGAAACGATCCAAACAAGCTAATCCAACCTTCTCCACATGATAATTACAACTCTATAAAATTCTCTTATTAATGTCATATCATTATTCTTGATTCATTTCAGCTAACAAAACGAGAAGGATATTTCTCAGCTTGGAAGGGAGGGGGATCATACATAGAGATCTCAGAGAAATCACATTTGGAACTTTCTCCTGCAAACTGTTAGACCAACATGACGTGAGGATATATGTGCTTTCAAGGTTTAGGACATGTTCAGTTAGGCTAATGGGAAATTTATATTGACCAACAGCTAGAGTTGGACCAGATGTAGCTAAAGGAAAAAAAGGAAATGAAATAAGTAACTTAGACGTAGACATTGGATAAGTTGTGGGAAGACTACCATACCAAATGATAAACAGTCTCAGTGTCTGGTGACACATTGGAGCTTTTCTGAAATTACTAGACTGGAAAAGTCAAATTTTTTTCATTTTGTATTTTGCATAGAGGAGATCAAGATTTCTGGAACATCTATTGATGAAAATTGTTAGTACAGTAAGGGATTTCCTAAAACTCTTTAGAATGTACTCCATTCACATTCTAAGACTTGGTCCCTTACTGTGGTTCTGTTATTTGCATCTGAGATTGCAGCACTAGCTGCGAAGGGCTAGAAAGATTTCCTCTTCCTACCATTATCGAACATATATCACTACATTGCTTCTATGCATCATTAACTGAACTTTCTATTGATCTAAAGAGTCACTGAAAGAGAACAGTAGATGAAATCAGAAATTACCGTAGCAGCAGCAGCTTTGTCCTCCATTTTCTCTAGAGCTTTGTTTTCTGGAGTATCTGAACTGATTATTATTTGATTCATCCCTTGTCTGAGTAAACTACAGGCAAAGCTGCAACATTCAACATCAATTATGAGGTATTAGTATACAGGATTAAACATCTGTTAGACAGAAAATGACATCCACTCAAACATACCCAATATTGATGGCTGTCTCCATCTTATCTCCTGTTAAAACCCATATTTTTATTCCCGCTTGTGCAAGCTTGTCAATACACTCAGGAACCTGTTCAGAAAAAGAACATTCAATTTCAAACACTTCGGCTAATTTTGAAAGTAACTAAATATACATTACCATTTTTAGTTCAGAATAGAACAAAACAATTTCTTTAGGATTCAAAAGAGAAATAATTCTGATGAACGTTTATTAGTTTAGATGAAGAATAGAGCTCTTTGAATGATGACACTCCAAACAACTTGAGCTATGGAATAGCAAGCCAAATGATTTCTTAGCAACTATAATAAAAATCAACATTCCTAGAATTTTTTTTAGACCCACCCCATTCTGAAGTTTGTCCTCAACAGCTGTAGCACCAAGAAGAATCAAATCCCTCTCAATCTTTTCAGCTACTTCCTCAATCATTTCCTCACGATCTGCACTTAATGAGTTTTTTGCCTCAGTAAATTTATGATTGAACTTATCATATTCTTCCCCATCAAGTTCACGATATGCAAGAACCAAAGTTCTCAAGCCAGCATCAGCATACTCGCCAATGTGCTCCCTGGTGGACTCTTCAAACTCTCTTCCATCCCTTGCAAGTCTTTCAAACATGACACTGTTTACAAAAGAATGCAAATAAAGATATTAATGAAAGTAAATAACTAAAAAAAATTTGAAATCATGAAGTAGCATAAAATTAACCACGCAGTATTACAACTATATTTATTTAAATATGATAAATAGATGTTCCATTATGGGCTTCCAGTAATTACTATGGGAAAGGCATTCCATTTTCTGGGGAGAGATGTGAGATATCTAGTTGTCTTTTTCAGAAACAGCAGTTTACAACGTATGCAATTTATTCATGAATCAGAAATTAATTCATATTTCCTGCAAGTTTTTCTGCTCAAGAAATATGTACAATAAGCAAAACAAGCATAGCAAGAAACAATTCTGTGAGCGATTCCCTGTATGCATGCATGGATTGAAGTCACCATTCCTTGTCTTCAAAATCAAGTCCATAAGATCACTGAATTATTCCCAGCATTCTAGAAACTTCAAATGTTATTTCAAAATACCAACCTGTCAGCCCCTTTACAAAGTAGAAGCAGCTTTCCCTCCTCATTCCTTACAATAACAGACATCCTCTTTCTAGAGCTACTGAACTCGATGATGTTCAAAAGTTGATAGGATCTGCAGAAAATGGGAATTCGATTAAGCTGCCATCAGGAGGGGAAAGTAAGAAAAGAAAATTAAATTACCATCCTCCCACTAGAAGCTGAAAGAATTTCTAAGAAAACAGAGAGTTTAGAACACAAATGTTAAAGAGATAAGAAGAAACAAAAAAGGTTTTTCTATGAACAATAGAGTGTATGAGCTGTTTAATCTTATGTTTCGACTTTTGAGGCAAGTGACAGAAAATATACAACAACAAATATTTGTGCTAAGGCCAATCAATCACAGTAACTATATGTTCTCAAAGAATACCTAACAAAAGGAAACTGACCTTTTAACTTTTGTGCCAGAGACCAGATCCAACTCATGCAGTAAGATGCTTGTTTGTGTTCTTTCATAGAATTCAAAGCCAAGCTCCCTTGCTGCAATGACAAATGCTGCCTCATCTGGTGATTCAGCTTCATATGATATTCTTCCAGTTTCTTCATCAATTTCAGGTATTGCAGTATGGCAGATAGCGAGTAATCTTAAGAACTTTTGGACTACATCTGCGTGAGGTTCATTTACCCAATGACCATTTGTGATCCTTTCATCTATAAAATTGAATCCTTTTACCGATGGCTTTCCTTCAGCCACTCCCTCCACCATGGCTTCTTCCTCTGTCTCCTCTTGAGGCAAAGGTGACCCCTTTCTTCTAGCCATAGCCCTCTCAACTTCTGTTACTCCACGACCATATGATGTGCCAGCCACAGAACACTTGACAAATTCCATTGAGTTGCAAGTCAATGTTCCTGTTTTATCAGAAAGTATAGTGTCAACTTGGCCAAGTTCTTCATTCAAATTTGAGGTGCGTGCCCGTGCTGGCTTATCAGTTTCCTCATGATACATATGCAGATCCTGGTTGATAAAAATGCTCTGAAGAACTTTGACAATTTCGATTGATACATACAAGGAAATGGGAATCAAATAACCATACAGCATAAGAGCTGTAAAAAAATGCAAAATTGCTGCAGCTGGTGCTTTTTCTGGGTTATAATAAATTGTCGTCTTATCAGGTCTGAGATACCATCTTTTCATCCTTCCATCCTCAAGGTCTTCCTTAGTTGAAATTCCAAAGAAAATTGACCCAATAAACGAAATTAAAACCAAAATGAAGAATAAGAGGTAGATAACCTTATCCATCCTCTTCTCAATTTTGCTTCTCTTAGAAGGGGGTGCTGTTGAATTTTGCATAACCTTTGTATCATGACCTGTGAAGATAACCACTCCGTAAATGTAATCAGTATTTCGCAGCTTAGAGTCCCTAAGTAGAAGCTGCTGAGGCATAAGAGCATGCTGGTCCTCTCCAAGATCCAAACTGCCTATAAAAGAATACAGATTTGCGTTGGGATCTTCACATCTAATTATAGCCTTAAAATCTTGAAAGTCAGAGTCCTCATGCAAGTTTGAAGTTACATCTGGTGCTTGTTTCAGTTTCAAATTGGTTTCTCCGTCAAGGTTTGTGGTCTCAACATAGCAAATTGCTTCATCATAACTTGAAGACAGCAATATGAGATCAGCAGGAAAATATTCATCCTTTTCCACCCTTACTATGTCCCCAACTTTCAAATCCATCCATTTAGCATGATCAAAAACACCTTCACCATAATGCACTTTTACTTTTCGATTGTTCATTTCAATATCCTGACAGCAGATTATAGAATACATTATGACCCCAGAGATATAAGTTTAATCAGTTAATGACTAAGATCAAACATATAGATATTGCAGTTGAAAACAAGAAATGAAGTGTAGGTCTAATGCCAACTCTAAATTTTCACCAGAACAGAGATGACGTTATCAATGATAAGATCGAAGGTGTTAGTTTGGATTTTATTCTGATTGGAGATGAGAAACTTGGTAACCACATGCAAATAAGCAAATTAATCACAATAGATTAAGTTACTCCATCCCCTCCCCTCTCACCTCCCTTTTCCTTCTCAACCTAGAAAACCAATAACAGTATCCAATTGAAAGCGTTTAAACAGTAAAAAGGTAAATATAAATCTTCTTTCAAAATCATTTTCAGCAAAACAGAAAATTACATGGTTTTCAACAGTCTACTCTTTATTGCTGCAAATCATGAAAAACTGCTAACATCCCTTAATGAATCATGCCACTAAATCCTGATCTAGTTTGCATCTTAACATAAATTTAAACGCTGTACATCAGAGGAGGTAAGTGGCAACATGAAGCATACCTGCTTTTTTCTCCTCCAATCTTCAATCACCTCTTTCCCCATTGTAGCACCAATAACAACAACTAGAGGAACAACATTGCTGATGGCTGAGTAAGGAGAAAGTGGAGTGAACGACAATATTGCACAGAGGAGGAAATAAACGTTGGCAACCCGCCGGAACTGCTCGAATAGTGACTTTGGGAGAAATGTTGCGAGTGTGTACTTGGTAGTTCTGACATAGTTGCTAGCATAATTTTGCAGACCAGCCTCAAAGCATTCAGGTTCATTGCAATAAACTATCCTAGAGAAGCCAGGTCCTCCGATAAGTGAATGCTCACTTCTGAATGATGCCCTTCCGCATGGGAAGGCATGGATTCTACTAAAACGCTGCTTCTTTCTTCTACCACCAGCCATTCTATGCAAACCACAGCTCTATTCCCAAATCGGTCATACACATAAAACCTTCAAACTGTCACAGATTTGCTTCTCAAGGGAGAAGATTTAGAAGCTCGGTCTATCAACAAATAATTTAAAGAGCCAGATTCCAAAATAGCAGCAGCTGGGTAGAAACCAAGTCCCAAATAGCTGCAAATCACCAAAGAAATTTTGAAAACACAAGATCAAAACAAATACTAAAAAAACAAAAGGAGGTCTGGTACAAAAGCTCACTGAAAACCAAAAAAGTGGTATAAAATAACAAAATCTAGATATGGAAAATACAACTGCAGATTTCAGCTAAACTTAGAATTCTTAAATATGGAATCCCAGAATTAAATAATTAAAGAACCCAAAAAAAAAGAAGAAGAGAAGAAGTTACTAATAAAAACCTAGAAAGTTTCTTGGCGATGTATTGACCAGAGAATATTAAACATGAGAAAAACAAGAAAAAAGGAAGGAGTTTGTATTTGACAAGTTTCAGATTATTTATATTTCTTTCTAGTGTTCAAGAAGCTGGCGGTCCAAGAAAGAAGCCAGCCATGTCCTACTTTGACTTGTCGCTAGAGCCTAGAAGGGAACAGCAAGCCATAAACGTGCACATTGGGGTTTCCCATCAGAACCCAACTTCTTGTTTTTAACTATGTGAACTGTACAGAAGACAGATATCATTAAAGACAGAAGCTTAAACCCATTAACCTCCTTCAAATCTAAGCTTAAACCAGCACATACGAGAGAATTAGAAACTTACCCAGCTGTTAATTACCAAGTTATTAAGGTTTATAAACATCCCAATTAGTGGAGACAAATTTCCAAGGACTGCCAAGCAAAGTCTTCCCGCGGGTCAACATAAAAAATAAAAGGCTGAAAAGATGGATACATGCCAAAAAAATTAATAAATAAAGAATGAATGGTAAAGCTTACAGAATAGTCAGTATGATTGGTTTTCTGGGTCACCACCAGAAACCTTGTTGCTTGTTGGCATTAACATGACAGATTTTTTCTGAGAAACTTAACTCAACAGAGCTGCTGCCGTAGACAGATTGATTATATAGGTGGTGCAGTAAAAGCTTCAAGATTTACAAACCAAGTGTATTCGAATTATACTCATAACAAAACGAACATGTACAGTGAACGCATTTATCATTTAAATGATTTATGAACTGGCAGGCAGACAGACACGGAGATATAAGAATACGGGAGAGAGGACACAAGCCAAGTGCAATTAGAGACTAATTATATTCATATAAAATAAAATAAAATAAAAAAGACATTTGAGAGAGAGGATTCCTGTTTTCTGCTATTAATCTAATAGAATTTAGGCAGTGGTGCTGAGGATCAGGCTGCTTGTTTGAAGGGTCAAACCACGACCCTTTACACGGTCCTTGCCTTTGTTAGTCTTTCTTCTATTTTTATTTTTCTTGCATTTATTTTAATGTATTATGGCGTAATGTTCAATTTATTTATTTATTTTCATTTTTTTACATGGGATTTTTCTGTTTAAAATATTAACATCATTTGAAAGCGAGTTTCAAACTGTTTTCGCTGGATATATGAACAAATCGAGGATGCAGTCTTGAAGAATTGTCTTTCTTAAAAAAAATATTTAACCACGTTATCGGTAGAAGCGTGGTTATTAAATCCAAATCGCCCGGTTGAATAATTCAGGATTCAGTTTGGATGATTTCATGATTTAACCAGTTTCAGCTAAAAAAAATATTAAGATAAATAAAAACCCGAGAAAACCTGATTAACCCGTAACCTGAATCATCTAAAAAATTCTTATTAAAAAGATTGTTTTTTTCCTGGCAAGAAATATTTTTTATATTTTTTTTGTTGGTTATTAATTATTTTTAAAATTCATTATATAAATATTTTATTTTTAATATAAAATTTGAAAAAAAAAATTATTAGATTGCATTTCATATTTCAGATTTGGATTCTACCCTCTCTGATTTTATTATTATTATTGGTTTTTTCTGCCTCCTGTGATTTGCGTACGTATAGAATAACTTGGTTTTTGTTTGTGGATCTAAGTTCTTGAGTTTTATATGTATGGATTTGACTGCTGGCTGCCCCCACATGACTCCATTTTATTTCCATACCTTTTTATTATTATTATTATTTAAGTGCGAATATAAAATAGGAATATAAAAACCTAATAGGCTGGCTGGCTGGCACCGGAACAAAAGATTGACTTTTTTTCGGCAGCTAACAAAGACCAAACAGAAACAACACGTTTATGGTCAAGTTTTCCGTTTGCTGCTAGGATCTCTTGTTAACGGTAAATTAAGTTAAAAGCACCGTATAATAATTTATTAACTTTTCAATGTTGCTGTTGTAATTTCGATATAATTTCGGTATTTATGAATTCTACCGTTCAGCATTTAGAAATACTAATAAAAAATACAATTGGTAATCTTTAGAATCAAAAAGTTTATTTTACCTGCCATTTTAAATTTAAATTTTATGATCGTTAATATAATAATCACTAGATATTTATATAGTCATTAATTTTAAAATCTATAAAATTAATCAAAGTATATATAAATTAACATGGATATCTATATTAATTAAAAAAATAAAAAATTTCATTTAAGGCAGTATAAATTAAAATTAAAGGTTGTTTAATTAAGAAAGATATAATAAGTCAACTAAAGCATTTTAAAGGGTAGGTGATGCATGGGATTTTGTTTTCTTAATACTTGGTTTTATATTAATGAATATATTTTTTCTGTGGTTGTTGGATTGAGTTTTAATAGAAGATTTTAGAGTTTTTATTTTTAAAAAAATTAAAATTTCATACACATCAAAGTTTGGAAAGGTTTTTAAATAAAGTTCATAAGTTGCATTTTAATATTTGTTATATTTCCCTTTTGATTTGACATTATTTTTTATATATGGATTAGAACTCTTGCTATCTTTTCAAGTTTATTTAAGATGTATTTTTCTAGTTTTTTTATTGATTTTTTGTTGTTTTTATGTTTTTGTATTGGTTTAGGTAAGGTTGTAGGTTTGTTTAATGAGTTGTAAATGTTTTTGAAGAAATACACTACTTAAAGAGAAATATTTAATAATACAATTACGAATTAGGGGTACGTGGGATAACCCTAATATTTGACTTCAATTCCATCTTTTCAGTTTATCGCCTTCTTGTCTATATTTTATTGCTTGTTGTATTTCAGCATTCCCATATATTACTGTGTTCAACAATCGCAAAGAATAATACGTTTAGGTAAGAGGGATGAGCAGGTTGCCATCAAGAGAGAAATGTTCAAAAGAAGATGATATAAATAAAAGGAGATCTTCAAGAACATGTGATAGAAAACAAGCAAAAACATAATAATAAATTAAATTGTTAGCTGGTGGAGGTTAGAAGCCTAGTGAATTGCGAGAAGAGTGATTCTTATTGAATTGGATTTTAGGTTTATCTAAAGAATTATATTCCTCTTACAAATATAAATTATTTAAAAAGAAATTTCCAATAATAAAATTATGAATCGATATTTCTTGTCTTAAGTCTATCTTTCTCCCTTGTTGTCTTCTGCTCGTGATTCTATCTACCTCGTCAATAAATAGACCACATATATACAAATACACAAATTTAAGAAGAGATGAAAATGGTATGGTGTGGCTTCTATGGCTCATCTTCATGGATTCTCTCGAGCAGCAGCTACGTCTTAATTCAGCAGGCGTGTGACCACTTCGACGTCTAAGTTGGGCACTTGCTCACTGACATTGACAATGTCAAACTCAATTAACAATTTGTGTTCTCGTAGAGCCAAAACTTACCTCTCTGCCTACGTCTCCAAAGTTCTTAGGTACTGACAGAGAACCTCACCTTCCTAGCTGACCAAAACTTAGGCGAAATCCCATGAAATTTCCTTGGAAATGTTCAAGTGAATGAGAGCATCTTCATGTTGATTTCCCCATATAATATCTCTTTGACTTTCATGGTAGATGCTCCGGGTTCACAGGTCGTTGCCCCAGATTTAGCTGCAGCAAGGATATGACCTAGTTGGGATCTTAACGCGCAGATCAATGCATGCAAAATTTGACCAGGACTCCTTTTTATCATTACCTGGTAATATTAACATCTGATCGTTTCACTAGCGTTGAAGCCTTCATTTTTGGTTGGTGAGTGTATATATATTTTTTATACTATCATTTAAAAATAAAAACCATAAACAATGATGCATTAAACTTCCATTTGCAAAGAATACAACATGGATGTGGACGGATATTTTTTTTCAATATAAATGGAACCTTTGCAATTAAAGTTGTTAGTTTCTTGTGCTCAATATAAATGGAATCTTTGCAATTAAAAAAATATAAAAAAATTTGAGTTGACACCTAAGTTCTTTCATGATATTGTTAAAAATTTTAAAATATACATTGATTCCATTATGTATCTAAGGAAAGGACTGATTATGGTTAAGAAAATAATAAATATAACTCTCACCATCTTATTTTTAAGAAAATATTATCATAGTTATATATTTCACCTAAATTTATTTAAATATATTTATTCTAACTCGCTTGAGAATCTTTGCTATTGTTCATAATAAAATCTATCTAAATTTTATTATTTCTCAGTTAAAAATTTTATTGTTAAACATGAATTTCTGATTATTGATACTTTCACGTGCAAATTTATGCTCATTCAGTATTTTACACCAATTTATTGAGAATTTTCATTTCTAATCACCAAAAAAAAAAATTCTTTTAATTTTATTATATTTTGGTTGGAAGCTATCTTATTTATCACTGATTTAAAATTTTGGGTTAAGAGTTTACCATATGTGTTGTTAATGATTTTTAATCATCAGGACAATTCTTTTAACTACTAGCTCAAAAAATTCATACATGCATTTAATAATATAAATCAAGAATTATATATTCTAATAAATAATAACAAATTTGTTGATTCTAATCAAAGATTGAATTGGAAAGTTGAGATAAAAATGTTATTTTTTAAGAAAAAAAGTTGAATAGTTATTTTAGTTTGAAATTAGATCTCTGAAGATTTAATTAGTTTGAATCAATAAAATTAAATTTTATTTTATATCAAGCATTAATTCAAAGTTAAAACTTGTTTTTAACCATATAAAAAATTAACAGAAATAAAAATCAAACTCAATCCTAAGTTAACTTAACTTAATATAAAATGATTAAATAAAAAATAGAAAAAATTAAATGACAAAGAAAAAAGAGAAGGAAAAAAACACATACGGGTAACTATTGCAGACCTACAATGAATTTTGTTTTTTTTTTTTTTTGCTATGTTGCATTTCAATTTTTTAATATTTATTTAATCTCTTATTGCCTCGTGTTCTAATAATTCTAAATATCATTTCATGATTTTTCAATCCTTAATTTTAGGAAGCTAAACTACAATTATTAAAACAAAAGGATGTATGCACAGTGGCGGAGCCACAATGAAAATTAAGGGGGCATTTGCCCCCTTAATTCTTTTTTTTTTTAATATTTTTTATATCAAATTTTAATATAATAATTCAACAAGCTTTTTTTTTGAATTATTGTTCATACCTTCTTTTTCTTCTATAACTTTTTTTATTCTAAACTATTAATTAATTAATTAACCTTTTATACTTTATATTTAATGTTTTAGATAAGATTCCTTTATTTTTTCTATTTATTTCATTATTTAATTTTAATTTTATTTCTTAATAATATGATAATTTATGAATTTGCTATATTAATATGTATAATATTATATGCATATGAATATGAATTGAAATGAGTTTTGATGAATTAATAAGTATTTTATTATGAATTTCATATGAAAAATTATGGTAATCAATGTACTAGTAATTAAAAATAAATTACTGAATAACTAAAAAAATTAAAAAATATATTAATATCTATATTTAACCCACTTATGTAAAACAACAAATTAACAAGAGAATTGTTGCTAATAATTTCACTAGTCCCTGAAAGATCTAGAAATAGATGAATGAAAGCTTCATTATATTTATTGAGAAAGAATATTTATAATGAAATTAATAATGAAGTTATTATTAAGCAATTTTAAAATATAAAAACTTAAAAAAATAATTATAATATAAGTTTTTTATTTTAAAAATTAATTTTGCTTGACATGAGTTAGTACATATATTTTAAATTGATTTCTCTATATATAATACATATTTATATAATATGTAATATCAAAACTAATTGTTTTTTTTAAGAAGCAAAATTAGTGTACAAGTGGTGTTTTTTAATTTAAAAAAGAAAGAAAGAAAACAATTTAAGAGGAAGTTATATAATGAAAAAGTATTATTTCTTGGACGGGAGAGGGTAATTTAGATTATAATATATACATTTGTGGACGCAAAAGAAAGCCCTTGAATTCTTACCAGCAAGCCCTCTTCACGCAGCTGTGTTTCTTGACGGTCTGATGTAGAATAATCGGAAATGGTATGAGACATGACATTCATCATCAAATCTGGACACAGATACGTCAACCCATCAACTCTCCCGTCCCGTAGTGTCAGCTATCCTTGTTTTATTAAATCCGTCATGCCGAAGTACCCAATGGCACCGGCTGCGAGGGTGACGATATTTCTGTGGATGTTTATACCAAAAGTTAAATGGTCTTTGAGAGTTTTTACTCGATTGGATAAATGTTTCTTTAATTTTTTTTACAGGGATACCGGGGTTTTTTTAATTTTTAAGTAACAGAGGAATTACGCGTTTAGTGTTTTTAAAGATTTTTTGTTTCCGAGAGTATTTTGATATTGGTATTTTATATAATTAAAAAAATATAAAATATTTTAATATTTTTATGATATATTTATTATTTTTTAATTAAAAAATTATGAAAACATGTTTTTTATATCCGAATAAGTAGGTAACAACTATTCTATTAAAGAGATGTGTATAATATTTTTGATGATTAAATCTAATTATTCATTGTCTAACTTAATATGCAGCTATGCTTTTTTCATATCGTGAGACGCATATAAATATATAATGGTTAAATTGTTATTTGTAATTGATTGTTTATGTTTTTTTTTCTCCTAACAACTGAAGTGTAGATAAATAATAGAGTATGTCGGACCCAAATATTACGAGTCTAGCAATAAACCAAACCAAAGTGATTTAACATACTGAGTGTTTGGTCAATGTATAATTAAATAAATAAAAAATATTTATACATGAAAAAAAGATAGATGAATTTTTTTAAAAATTTCATCTATTAGATTTGATTTAATGATGATGTTAAGTAATTTTTTATAATCTAATCATTAACTTTTATTTAAAAAATAATAATTTAAACCACAATATAAGGGGAGAAATAACCTAGTAACCTTATATTGGCATTTGTAGATGCTAAAATACCATATTAAAGTCTCGAGTAAGCGGTTCGAATATATTTGAGATATGCATTAAATACAGTTATGTTTTTCATTGAATGGATGCATCTCGAACAATTGTTTGAATATTACCATAAAATAGAATTGCAAAACCTCCAAACCAGCATAAAGAAACACAGATTATTTATCGTTTCATGTGTTTAGCTTCCTAATAATTTCCAATTTTCCAAGTCACAGATTCGATACTTTAATGAATAGATTCATCTCATAGGACTGGTTTCAAAGTTCAGTCTTTTTGTGTGCACCGCGCCAGACGCCGGCGACCGCATAATTGAAAATGAAACTCAAAATTATTCCCTCCTCCGACCACATCGATCCCCTTTAAGAATCGGTCCCACTGTCAAAAAAAAAAAAAAACCCTTTTCTTCTTCTTCTTCCCCGAAGGATCACGGGCACTTCGCAAATTCACAACTTTTTCTTTATGTAACCATCCAAAGTGAATGTTCTCGAGGAGAGATTTCTGAAAGCCAAAAACATTCTGCCTGTTCATGGCATTTGGAATCGGCAGGCTCCGGTGGATTCATTAACACTCGAGGTATACATGACACGAAACACCAACCATAAGAATTTGGTATCGACCAAGCCAAGCCAGGCCAAGACAAGATGTCAGTTTCAATAGCCCAACTACCACTGGACACGTTATTTTGATAGGTTGCTACTTGTATTTCAACTCTGAGGTCTAGTGTCCTTATCGGCTATGGACCTCACGTGACAACTACTTACAAAGTCATGCCCACTTTATAAAGCAGATTGAAAAGCACCCATGAGGTTGTTGCATGGCCACTCTGGAATGTAACCCATCGTTCAATTTTCTAAATTTCAAGATATTTTGCTTGTATAGGAGACCTGCAATTTGTCGCTTTCTTGACCTGCGAGCGAGGCTGTCACCAAATGGATAAGATCCCATCCACCCCACCAATGGCCGGTGTAGAATTAACGTGTTCAAACTTTTTGTACGAGGCTTCTTCATGTGCAGGAGCTTAACTAAATACTTCAAAGTATATTCTTACTGAAGTTTTAAAAGTTTTATATTATTATGTTATATTTAAAGTATTATTAAACTTTTTAATTTAAACATATTTTTTAATAATAAATCTAATAATACAAGATAATTTTAATTTATAATAAATATTTATGATAATTTTAATTTATAATAAATATTTATTTTAAAAACTGGTATATCTCACAATTCAAATAATTTATTAATATGATTAATTTTTGAAAGTAAAAACATAAAGAGAAGGGTTAATTTTAGAAAAAAGATGTTGGTTTAGTCCAAACCGGAACATTGTTTAATCATTAGATCATATCTGGGGCTGTAAAACTTGAATTTGAGTTTGCTTTATATAGATAAAAAGTTAAGATATATTTCTAAGACTTTAATGGGAGTTTAGATTCAAAAAGGTCGTTTTCAAGTTTAAATTATAGCAATACCAAAGAAGTTAAAATTTATCTTGTAACCCGAATATTGTTCAATATTCAGTTCATATCTTGAGTTTTAAAAGTTCAAATAACCTCATTTTCTTTATTGGAAAGCTGAGATAATTCCCTAAAACTTTCATGCAGACAATATATTCAAATTTTGATGTTAGTAATGATGTTTTGTTTAGACAAGAAGATAAAGATTGTCACCAAGTCAAGATATGGTCACCCACTCAACAATTAGTCAACAAATCAATAGTTTAAAAATTTGACCTATATAAAAAGCATTTGTCATGCATTTAGACATCTTGGTTTTCAGATCAAAATCATGTTCTTGCTCTTTTTCTTTATGTCGGTGTAATGCTTAAGTTTTGTTTTTATTAATTTTTTATTTATGCTTTTCGTCACAACTATGTTCTTAATTAGTTTATTTATGTTTCTCTTCTTCATAATATTTAATTAAGTTTATTACGTCAAAATAAAAAGGTTACACTAATGGTGTAAAAATAAATGTAGTATAAACTCAACATGGACTTTAGTGTTTGATACTAACATGTTTTATATTTATTATCTTGTTCACTTTTAATACTTTATTTGTTAAATGGTTAATCTAGATTTATATTGTATAACTCTTAGTATAATAAATATTTTGCACTTTCATAGCTTAACTGTATGGCATAACCAACACCTGTGTTATGAAAGAAACTTGATTTGTTGTTAACTTAAGTTATAATCATGAATACCTTACAACATTTACAAGTATTAGCATTATTTAAATAAGATAACTAATGTAATCATGTTAACCATTTATAATCCAATTAGAATCTTCTTTGTGTATGGTTTTCATTTGAGTAATAAAAAGAGTTTATATTATACTTATTTAAAATAATATCAGTGAATCCTTTAATCTAGATAATTGTTCTTATTATTATTTAATTTTACATTAATCTTACATCTCAAAGTTGTTGTTGTCATCATCATTATATAATTAACCTATATGTGATTCGACTCTAGTCTTGCTGGATTATTTATTACTTCGATACTCTTACACTTAAGAGAAAACATCAATATTTTAATCGTGTTAGTTAAACATCTTGACTATAAAGATTCCTAAGAACCTTGTTATGTCATGCCTTTTGCTTTAAGAGAATATGTCTTTAAATCACCTATGAATGAACACTTCATGTTAGATGAAAAATTGCAACCACCACAGGTATTAGCTTCTGCCTTTACAAATGTAATGGAGCTTACAAATAAGACAACATAATTAGATGAAAACCTGCTAATCGATTTCAAAAAGGATACAAGCTTACAAATATATTAACTACTATCGTATGATCAACCATAGACTTAAATAGAAAATAGAGAACCTATGGACCAGGATGTTAGGGCACCTCCTAGGTGAGTGCCTAAATCAACACATAGAATATTCATCTTCTTCTCACTCACCGGAGAGGTTCGTTGTTGACTCGGCATGAGAGGTTAAGACTTTATGTATCATTTTTATTTATTTATAAGTTTCAACTCGAGACACTTTTTTATCTTGTAGCTTGCCTTTATGAATTGTTTAACATTATGAACAAATTATATGCTTTTCAAATCATTCTTTCTTTAACATGTATTATTTACAGGTTGCAAGTTGAAACACATGACTATTTATTTTTTCACGGTCTTTTCTCTATTATAATTTAAGATGCTATCACGAGTATAACTCGTATTGGTTAATTTTTTCTGACGTGATATTTGTAAGGATATTTTTTATTTAGTCACTCAAACCAAGATTTCACATCCCAACTATTTTTAGATTCTTCACATTCTTCAGATTCAATCTGGTAAAGCTCAAACCAAGATTTTACATCTCAACTACTTTTAGATTCTTCACATCTCTTTTAGATTTATTCAAGACATCTCTTTTAGCTTTATTTAAGGCTTTCAAAAATCAAATACTCTTATTGATTTTGAGATTTTAGTTAGCACATGTTCATGTGTAATCAATCAGTCAATTAAAAAAAAAATTAGGAACCAATCAACCGTTGTCTTTAAAGTTTGCTTTGTATTTTTTTTTTTCAGTTTTTTTTTAAAAAACTGTTGCTTAATTTTTGCATCTTTGTGCTAGTTCTGATAGGATGAACCCGCATAACAAACTTTTGTGCTTCTTAAGGTGTGCCACTCGTTATCTGTACAATTTCTTCCCTTCAATATTTATCCAAAAATAACACACCCACACAATATACTTGGTGACAATGCACAAAGCAGTTGAAAAAAGCATAATTAACATGTCCTTTAATTGACTGTGACGCTTACGTTGGGGTATGCTGTCGGCCGCACCCAAAGAATCATTTTGTTGCTTTTAATGCTTTCGTTGCGGCCTACCATGCGGTCGGCCGCATTCCCAAATGCAGCAAAGAATATCTATTGACAAGCTGTTAAGCACGATGTAAGCATAAAAAAATGTCTGCTTGGATTTTAGCTTCAATATTGCAATTTGCAATAAATTAACTTCCATATCATACCTCCCAGCGAAAAGATCTGGTTTTTTATATGGAGCCTCAGAACAAGCATGGAGGCACATCTGAGGTAGCCCATCCGACGTACTTCGGGAGGGATGCGCCTAAAAGGCTACGAAATATGAACTTACTATTAGGAGGTGATTCTTTTACAAAAGCATCAAACCACAGATTTTCCAGCAGGTTTTTCTAATTCGATTGTACTGAAAAAGAAGTTTACTGTTCAGTCCCTCAAATTTCTCTCCTCTCTTGGCTTCCGAATGTTCTTTTTCAGTACCATAGCAAGATCTAATGGGAGTCCCTGCTTCCATGCTTACGTTGTTTAGAATATTTTTTGCTGCTTTTCTTTTCTCGAGAGGACCTTTTCTTTCTTCCTTTTGACCTAGAACGGTATCGGTCTCGATGATCATTAGATGAATCACTATACGAGTCACTACTACTGTACCGATGTCGCCTAGACCATTTCCTACTCCTCTCATCTTCCGATGATGTACTGCTCCTTTTTCTATGGACACTACGAGCCAATTTAGCTTTCTTCTTATCTTCTTGGGCTATCTTTCCTGAATAAACTCTGTCAGATTTGTCTTCAGACGGCCTAGGCTGTTCATCCTTTCGGGACTCGCCCTTTTTAGCAGTCTTTTCATCATTAGCCACCCGTCCTTCTTGGGAAACACCGTGGGCAATAGGAATGGAAAATGATTTTTCTTCAACTGACAGGATATTATCATTACCAGCATCGGCAGTTGCAGATTCTTTTTGATGAGAAGACCTGGCAATATTTGTTGAGTAAGGTGGATTAGGAGGGACCTCTAATCCCAGTTCTTTCCCCAGTGATTCTAGAAAGTCACCGGCCATCAAGCGATTTAATGTTGAGTGAGCCACCTCAATCTTCTTTTCTGGATCCTCCTTTGCGTTGAAATTTGAGGCTTCAATCTCATCATCAGAATCATCAGAGAAAATAGCCTGCACCAAAAATGAATGTTATTGCCAGAAAAAAGCGCAGCACATCCTCTTTAGCACGTTCATCAATAAAAGAAAATCTCAATTGGCTGCTGGTGTAAGATTGTCAGGAAAACCCGAGCAAGCACATTAATACAAGTATCCACACATGCAGGTCTCAACCACAATAATTGGCAAGTTCAATGTATACTCAACAAAGAGCAGGCAAAAAAGACCAGAAGTTTATTTTGACGAAAGAACTCAAATCTTTAACATTACCTCTACATGATGAGGGCACATTTGCCTGATTGTCAGCATATTATGCTCACAGTATCAACATAATACTATGAAAAGTGCTCAAACACTTTTTTTTCCCCTTATCTTGATTAACTCATTTATGAGAATCAGTCAATAATTATGGGTTACGGGGTAAAATGAAGGCTTTTATCCTCCTTTCTTATTAGCTCGATGAACATCTAAGGATGAAAAACAGGATTCCAGATACAGCATGTATAGAGCAAAGTTGAGATGGGCAAATTGAACACAATATCAATATACAGAGCTTAAATAGAACACAATATTAAGAGCTATATAAGATGCTTTGCGCACAAGCAAGGAACTAGGACATAATGAAGGCCCTATGAAGATAAGGAAAACGACTCCCATACACCTTGGATGCAGATGCTTGGGGAAGAGAGAAATGAAATGATAATTTTTAGCACACTTGAAATATTTAGGTCAAAGTTGCAAGTCAAGCAGAGAAGAGAAATGCATGCTGTAGAGTGTTCAGTGAATAGTAATTTGGATTGCAAGTGTATTCCATTTTCAAGTGCCAGTGACAAGTGCTCCACACAGCTAAAAAAGACTGTCATGCACGTATCCATTCCTGATGCAAAACCTTGAACACGTCAACAGACATAAGTATAATTCAGCAGAAAAACTATACCTTGTAGAGGTCAACTGGCCTCTCCACATTTTCAACTTGAACCTCAGGTTCAGTTTCCCTATCAACTACATCTTTGCTTACTTCTTGAGGTGAAAATTGAGCCAAAGGTTGATTTCTATCTGCACTAAAAGCTTCCTCCATTTTCATTGCTTTTAAATCTGATGTAACTATTAAAGAATCCATCTTGCTTCTCATCCGTGGAGGTGGCGGCGGCTGTAAATAGAAATACAATACCTCCTCAGTTAATGCACAGTTGTGAAAATAAAAAAAAAAAAAATCCCCAGTCTGACAGCTTCAATAACCAAACCATGCATTTTGGACTAAATATGGATCTACCATGAAAAAAAAAAGCTTGCTAATAAATAGGATCCAATGCTGAAGCAGAGAAGGGAAAATGATTTGCACCTAGTGAATGGACGGCTAAACCTGCTCTCACCAACCAAATTACACTATGCCAAACCACCAAAAAAGGGCAAATTTCCAGCTAAAAAAACAAAAAGATAATCAATAAACAAAGAACAAGAGAACTTCAAAAAAAAATTAGTTGTTTATATCATGTTCCTAGCCCTTCAAACGAATCATAATATCTAAAACAAGGAAAAAAAAATTGCTCATTACTCAATTACAATGCCATCAAAGTAGGGTGTCATGGAAAGGGAAATCGAACAATCCATTTCAGCATTTTAGTTGTTTATATCATGTTCCTAGCCCTTAAAACAAATCATAATACCTAAAACAAGAAGGAAAAAAATCTCATTAGTCAGTTAAAATGCTATCAAAGTAGGGTCATCAAAAGGAGAATCAAACAATCCACTTCAGCATTTTCACAAAAAGTGACTTCTTTCACGCTTGCAACATTCTTAGCTGCAAGCCCAACCCTTTAATCATTGAACTAAACAAGGCACTTATCCAGACAAGAAAATGGTTGAAAATGTAATGGTAACATAAGACTGTTATCCAAAGAGGCCTGCTTTATTGTGCTACACAAACAAGCATGTTAACGATACTTCTAATTTGAGTCAATGAAATTGAAGATCCAAATTTCCATTTGCATTTCAACATTTAAGGATTAAATACATGAATTGCCCACAAGAAAGCCAGCATGTAAGATTACCTTCCCCATAAAAGGGTCAATTAGATCAAAGCGCTTGCACAGGACAGATGAAGGACGCCATTGAAATTCTTCCCTTCTGGGGTAAATTTTCTTTGCTGCTAAATCTTCATCCTGAGTATCTTTACCTTGCTGTTCCAGAAACTTCTAGTTTAGACAAATTGTCCAAAGCAGTTACCTCATATACTAAAATTATTGCACTTAAAATACACCTGTAGTCCACCAAAAGTGAATTGCATCCCTCCACTGGCAGGAAACCCCATGAGCTGCTGACTATGGAGTTTGTTTTCCTTGTTGAGTTTCCCTTTTTCGATTGCCTCAGCTGCAGCCTCAAAATCTAATCTCTCGCGTGCACGAGCTGCTTCCGACATATTGCTAGCTACAGCAGAAGCTGTCAAGCGAATCCCTCCTTGGTATTTTTCCTTGAGAAACTGCTCAAATCTTTCTTGCTTCCCAGGATCATCTTGGAATGGTTTTGCTACTTCTGGGAACTCACTCTTAAAAAGGACAGTAATTAAGAAACAGGAAAACCAAAAAAAAATCTCTACTCAATTGTAGAAATAGCCACTTCATCGAGCAAAGTATTGATCCAAAGAAATAAGGGTCCACCAATTTATGCTTGCAAGAAACTTTATTACTGTAAAAAGTTTGTGAATTTGAAAAAAGGAATGCGAATGCAGAAGAAATTAAACCACTTACAAAAGATTCAGGCTTTGTAAATGTATCTGAAAGATTGAACGGGAGATTGACATTTACAGATGCAATAGATGAGCTTAAATCTCTTGAGCTTCTTTCCAAAGGCATTTCCCCTAAAATTTTGCCACGGCTCTCTACAGTCATCTTGTCCACACTTGAAGATAATTTCCCATCCAAAGCGATCTTCTTTTGACCATTATGTTTCTGTTGCTCCTCCCACAACTTTCTTGAATAATAGTCATGACCATTTCCTCCAAAAAGAAAACTAAATAAAGGATTTGATTGATTCTTCTCTCTAGAAAGATCTTCAAATAATTTACCACATCGAGCAACTAAAGTTGCAACCCCGTCAATTAAGACTTTCAAATTATCATCCTCTGGAGGAGGAACCTCCGGGGGAGGGGGAGGGGGAGTGGCAGGCTTCTTGTCAAACTCAAGAGGGCCAGGAAATTTATGATGCGGCAAAAAATCCTTTGGAATTACTGGAGGATCAAATCTGAAGAAAATTTCAATTTTGAAACGCAGAAAAGGGAACACCCAAATAGAAAAGTCAGTGCATGAGATGTCCATTGTTTTCTCCAGTAATACTATTACCACGGTGGTTATGATAACAAAAGTTAACTCAAATTCAGATTTTCCTTATCCTCAAAATCACTAAATAATATAAAATAGATGTACAAATTTGTATGCCTTATAAACCTATGATTTCCCAATTACCTTTCCAACTGGTAGTCAGAATTTGATGCAACTTTAAAGCCAGGTAGAACACCCTGCTCTCTCCAAACCAATTTTGGATTATTTTCAGTGTTGGATCTCAAGGGCTCTTCATCTTCTTGGATATATGTATCTTCAATGTCATAAGCTGATCAAGAAGTAGGGTGCATAAAACTAACCTTTGTACCAAAAAACATTAAAATAGAAATTTACATCTGATGAGATGAATAACAAGTGAATAAAGAAATGGTGAATTTATGCACGATAATAGAGCCAATCTCTCATGAATGCAGGTAAGCATAATTGGAAAAGGAACTTCCAAACTTTCTATTTATGGAGTTAGTAGGAAATAAAACAATACCAGAATCGCACTGTATTATATGTATACCCCAATGCTAAATTGATCAGCAAATAAGGTGAAATAGAAAAATAGACCCTGATATATTTCAAACATAAAAAAAAATAAAAAAATAAAATGAAATTCTCACAAAGCAAAAAAGTCTAAACTTCTTATCAGTGCAATGTAAAAGATGAGGTAGAAACAGTAAAGCAAAACATGAAAAAACAGAGACTGAAGGTGTAGATCAGTCCCTAATCCACCAATAGGTAGTTTAATCCTCATAGCAACTAACATGACAGGCACACAGCAAAGGTGATCCTATTACTCGAATCAAATAATGTATACTAACCAGAGGCATATACATCTTCATCTTCGGCATCATAATCTTCAAGTGCTCCAATGCCAAAACCAGGCGCAGCCCTTCCTGCTGATGGACCAAAAGTAACTATTTAAATCAACCTTCAAAATAAGCAGAGCAAGGAAACCTAAAATAAATAGTTAAAACAGAGGCACAAAGCAAGGAATAGAATTACAAATAAGGACATGAAAAGTGGTTCATCAAAAAAAAATTCTTACACTTCAAGCCAAAAAGACTATCTTTGATAGATAAAGCTTGTTTATTCCCAGACCCTCTTTTTCCAGATACACGTGTTCTTTTCTTTTCTGTAAACAATAAAGAAACAAAAAAAGAAAAGAAAACCCCTGCTATAATACAACAGGATTCATAGAAATCAAATCATTAAATATAAACTAGTATAGTTCAGCTTAGATACCTCTGAACTCAGGAGCATGCTTGTAAGGATCATACCCTAAACCATGTGTGTCCTCCTTTGGGTTTAGTATATACACCTACAAGATGAGACACGCCATTTTATAAAACTTTGAAAGACTACTCTAACAACAGTTTAGATAAACAAATTATCTTATGGTACATAAATCCAGGATCACTCTTAGAAAATAGAAAATCAGATTCTTATTTCTTTTTCATTTCTTCTGCTATCAATGAGATGAGGGTTCTTAGACGGCAAAACAACAGGCAACCCGGGGGGGGGGGGGTCCTGTGAAAATTTCACCTAGAAAGGGAGATGGTACTTGCAGTTTATTGTAACAGAAAAGAAAAGGGAGGATAAAGTACAAGTAAGTTCATTTTATTCGATGATATATTTCACAAGCTAAAAGCCTTCACTCAACTGACCACCTTTCAGGATTTAACCTTAGAGCAGAGTCCACAAACTTAAAGGAATAACAAAGAAACAATTTGTAAGGATCCAAAGAAAAAATAAAACCAAAATAAAATACGGGAGAAATCCTCACAGGTGTGCTTTGAGAAGAGGGGAAACCATCATCAATAGGATGGTGGTCTAAAATGCTTTTGTGGTCTTCCTCACCAGGCTCAGAGTCTTCAGGCTGTGATTTTGCATCATCAGTTGAAAATGCTAGGAAAGCTTTTCTTGCTTCTCTACGAGCCTCTAAGTAAAATATAAAGGTTGCAAAAATACAAGACATTAGACATTACCGTACTGAGCATTAATGATTAATGATGCCAAATTCACTAAAGGCATCCCATAGTTGTTAAGTGACAAGGTCACACAGGGAATAAGATGTGCAGAGAGCATACTGTAAAGTGAATTTGTGTGTGAATCCTTGATTGAGTGACCATGTCTCCATCCCATCTTCAGAAGCAATTTTACACCTACCCAAGAACAGCAAGGTGGATTCAGGATTACTCGATTTGCAATCAGAAGTAATTCTACTGAAAACAGGATTAAAGATGAGCTAAAACTAACCAATAGACTCTGTGGCTGGAAGAACTATTTCATCAGGAGCAGGTCCAGGAACAGCAGAAGGTCTGTATTTGGCAATCCAGAAAGAGAATTTCACACTGCCGTCCACATGAAATTGAAAATGAAGAAAAAAGTAGCAAATGGTTGAAATGTCCACATGTATGTGCACGCCCATAAGTTAAATCATAGATAAGGTAACTACAACAATACACATGAAAACAACAAAATGGAACAAACATTCACTAAATAAACCTACCAAATTCTATTTGCAGAAGAAGTAGAAAAAGAAATCTATGAATCCACCTGTTGGAAACTTTCCAAATTTCACAAAATTAGACTGCAGTTCTATTCACAAAGCTTGGAAAAAAATTCCTTGAAATGCTATTCATTTGATGAAGTTATTGGGATGAAAAGAGACTAAAATATGTATGCTCAGAATTCACAATATGCACTAATAGCATAAACAAACTGAATATCTATTTCAACAAATAATCACCAACAAAAAATTAAAAATAAAAACTATCACAAGCACTTAGGAAACCTCTGCTGCTGTTCCTTCTCGGCTTGTTTGCGAGCAATTTCAGCAGCTGTAAACCCAAACGTATCAAACTGGGACACCGTCCCCAAAGATCGACCTTCCAATTCCTAAAATGCAAACAATAATTATGCTTTCATAATCATTATAAAAAAAAAAAGTCAATTAAGGAAATAAATTATAAATAGCACACAAACGCATGCAGGCTTACCTCTTTCTCATCGTCGTCTAGGAAGTTGAGCATACTCTGCTGTTTAAATTCAGCTCTATTTTTCCGAGAAGACGTGAACGACTGAGGAGTCCATCCTACACAAATTATAAATAAAATTATGTTTTTTAAAAAAATAAAAAAGCAAGAAAACACTGATTTACCTTCTTTTGAACCAGCTGTATTGTAATAACCAGCTGAGAATCCACCAGTAAATGCTCCATGAAATCTTCTCCTTCCTTCTTCATCTCTAACCTAAATTAAATTAAATTTTAAAATTAACAAATTTATATTTTAAAAAAAAAATTAAAAATAAACAAACGAAATGACCTCTTGCTTCCAAGAAGGAAGCGTACGGAGGTGACCGGAAGCTTCAGCTACGGCTTTTTTCTTGCGACTGTTGAGCTCTTCCTCACGCTCTATCGGTGTACCGTAGAAGACGAAATCATCTTCGTCTATATCCATGCTTATGTTGAGGTTAGGTTTTTTGAGAGTGAATTTTCCTGGGATTTGTCGGGAGAGAGAGGAAATACCACCGGCACACGACTACTGGACTGTTCGCTCAAACGTCAACTCGTTTCCGTTTACACACTACACGTCGTTCTACCGGTGCTTTAAATCCTGGTCTAGTGAGCGACCGCTCTAGACCTAGCTGATAGATTTTTACTTCATCACTGGATTAATTTTAATTTTTTTAATAAATAAAAATAATATTATTTTAATAAAAAAATAATTAATAAGTTGCCCTTGAAGTTTTAATCTGATTTTAACAAATCAACTGGATCATACTATTTTTTTAAATATTTAGTTTGGTTGCAGCATCAAATCACTAAGTTTCAAATTAATATTTTAAATCAAGTTTAAAAACAATACATTTTACCTGTAAAGTTATTGTGTTTGATTTTTTGTTTTTGGTTTTATCAAGTTTTTATTTATAGGAATGTTCAAAGATATATTTAATGGAGTTTTAGTAAGTAATTATATTTAACTTATCTCTTGATTTTTTATAAATTTTAAAGTTAATTTTTTAAATATTTTTAGATTTAAATGGGTTAAATATATTTGGCTAATTTTGACTATAAATGATATTGATATATTAAATTTTATATATAATAAATTCCAAGAGACAAGTGATTAGCTTGTTTAATGTTATAATGTTTACATACTATAAAATAATACAATCATTATTCACATTATTTTCTATATTCTACAAAGTCACATATCTATGTAATACATAAATGAGTGCAACTCTAACTTCTTTAATGAGTAGAAATAAAAAAAAAAGATTAAGGTTCAAGACATTCTCAATTCTTTCTTATTTTAATAATTACAAAAGAAAAAAAAACTCAATATAATCTTATAAAATTTCATTAAACTACTCATTCTCCCAGTTTTGTAACAAGTTGTCTAGAATTTAATTATTAAAGTATAAAAATTTTGAAATACAAGTCAATCCAAAATTTATGAGGTGCAAAAATATTCAAAATTAAATAATTTGAAATATAATAGTATTGAATTAATTTTCACAACTTTCAAACATTATAATGCTAATCCTTCATCCAAACAACAAATTAACCTAAAAGAGTTTAGATCCAAAAAATATGAATATATTCATCAAACACATGCACAAGGTTGTAAATAATGTTATATTTGTTTACAAACTTCGTACATTTAATAATATAACATATTACTTGGTATCAACATTATAAATTTAATACAATTAACAAAATACAATCATTCAATGTATCATTTTCATCTAGCAAAAATATTTATTAAATAAAAAAATTCACTCAAGTAGTTTGAACAAACAAAATAAGTAAAAGAAAATGAGTTCTTTTCCTGCTTGAATGACAAAGAACTAAATGAGATACAGTATCCATGACATTAATTTCTAAAAATAAAAAAAAAAAGTGAAACTAAAATTAAAATACCCAACAAACACATGTCACCATTACAAAAAAGTATGCAAATAGAGTCCGAAAAGCTAAAAAAAAAGTTAATTGTTTAAGCGTAAATTGATAATAATTACTTAATGATAAAAACTCAAAAGGTAAATCGATAATAATTAGTTATAAAAACTCAGAAGGGAATTGTTTAACACAATACTCACATTTTATATTGTTAATAATTACTTTTTACTATTATATTAATAATTACTTGTTATTATTCAACCATCATAATTTAATCAATAAGTTCTAAAAAAATAGAAAGATAATAAAATAACTTTGTAAATTATAACTTAATAAGTTTTTTAATTTAATAATAAACTAGTTGATTAGTACTTAAAAGTGCATTTTTATCAAGGTTTTGTATAATTATTTTGCACTTGAAGTATTAATAACTCCTTAACTAAAGTATATTTTATAATAACATATCTAATAATATAAGATAACTTTAATTTGTGGTAAATATTCATTTTAAGAACTCAAATTGAAAGGACAAAGAGATGGTCAAATTTAGAAAAGAGATGTTAGTGTAGTCCAAACCGAAACACTGTTTGATAATTGGGTCATATTTGGAGTTCTAGATCTCGGATTTAAGTTTATTTTATATAGATAGAAAGGTAAGACACTAAGTCTACAACTTTTATATAGGGCCCAAAATTTAAAAAAGATATTTTCAAGTCTAAATTATAGCAAAAAAAAAGTCTGAATTTGTCCTACAACACGTGCACTGTTCAGTTTTTGACCCATATCTGGAGTTCTAAAAGTCCAAATGATCTTTTTTTTCCCTGAAAAGTTGAGATAATTTCTTACAACTTTCATGTTTTTAAGTGGTTCATATTCTAACGTTATCAATAACATTTTAGATAGATAAAATAAGATAATGATTTTCACCAAGTCAAGAGTTAGTCACTCATTCATCAATTAGTCATCAAATCAATAGTTTCTAATTTTAGCCTATAAAAGAAGGCATTTGTCATGTATTCTAGGATCTTGATTTCTAAATTAAGAACTTACTCTTGCTTTCTCTCTTTATATTTTTATAATGCTTAAATTTTGTTTTCATTAATATCAAGTTTATACCATTCAATTCCTTTCCTTTACTTAGTTAACTTTTATCTTATTTATGTTCTTATTTTGTTTATTTATTTATTTTTCTTTCATTATGTTTAGTTACGTTTATTATGTCAATGTAAAAAGGTTACAATAATGGTTTAAGAATAACTATAGTGTAAACTTGACATAGACTTTAATGTTTGATATCAACATATTTTGTATTTGTTATCTTGTTCACTCTTTAATACTTTGTTTGTTAAATGACTAATCTTGATTTATGTTGTATAACACTTGATACAACAAATACTTAGCACTCTTATAGCCCATACTGTATGGTATATCTAACACTTGAGCTATGAAAGAAACTTGATTTGTTGTTAACATAAGTTACAATCATGAATACCTGACAATATTTACAAGTATTAACATTAATCGAATAAGATAACTAATGTAATCATATTAACATTTTATAATCTGATTGGAACCTTCTTTGTGTGTGGTTTCTAATTGAATAATAAAAATTTATACTATACTTGTTTGACATATCATTAGTGGATCTTCTAACTTTGACATTTATTGTTATCATTATTTAATCCTTACGATAATCTTTCATCTCAAAATTCTCATCAACTTCTTCTTCTTTTTTATTGTTACTACTACTACTACTACTACTATTTAGTATTATTATTATTATTACTATTGTTGTTGTTATATTATTATCTATAATTTATATAATTAACCTCTTTGTGGTTCGACCTCGATTTTGTCAGGTTATTTATTACTTTGACATTCCTGCACTTGGGAGAAGACATCAATCTTTAAGTTGTGTCACTAGGGGAATAATTAAAGATGTGCTAGTATAAGTCGATAAATTCATTTATCCTGTGGATTTTATTGTCTTAGATACATAACTTATTGAAACATACAATTCATTTCCTGTTATTTTATGATGTCTCTTTCTTACAACTTCTAATGCATTAATTAATTTTAGGAATGGACTAATTAAGCTATCATTTGAAAATATGATAGTGGAGATGAATATTTTCAACATTTACAAGCAACCAGAAGATAATAATGATTTAAAGGAAGTAAATATTATTGAAGAATTAACTTATGATCAATTTGAATCTACCTTACGTAAAACTAAGTTTGATGAATCTAAAGAATTGCAAATGATTTATTCTTAGAAAGATATCGAGGACAAGAAAGGCACCAACAATGTTATCATAAATCATTTGTCAAAATTAATAATAGATTCGACATTGGACATCCCATTAATCAATAATTATTTTCCTAACGAATCCTTACTTTCTCTTTGTTCAATGCCTTAGTTTGCTAAAAATATCAATTTTCTTACTTTAAGCTTTTTACCAGTTCACGGAAGTACCGCAAATAAAAGTAAGTTTTTGAATGAAATGAAAAACTTTTATTGGGGTGACCCTTATTTATTCAAATATTATCCTAATCAAATATCTTAAAAATGCATTTTCAATAATGAGGTAAGTAATATTATTAAATTTTATCATTTTAAGGCATGTGGGGATCATTTCTCATAAAAAATGATGATTGTAAATGTGGATTCTATTGGCCCACCATGTTCAAAGATGCACATATGTTCTATAAAGCTTGTGAAAATTATCAAAAGTCAGGATTTATTTCAAAACATAAAAAGTCTTTTGATAATCTTCTATTGATTTTGAGGACAGATCCTTATGGCAACGTGTGTTGTGTATTTCATAACCTATAACCCTATTCTCATAAAAAACATGCTCCATATAGTCTTAGAAATTTAACTATAAAAGACCTTATTTGCCTGTTTTTAAGGAAATTAGATTGGAATAATATACTCAACCTATAAAGGGCGTTTAAGCTGTTCTTGAACATAAACCAAGAGAAGATGTGAGCCATCATCACAACTACTTGTAAATACACATGCTTTTTCAAAAATAAATAAATAAATAAAGATAGATTTATAGATAGATAGAGAGAAAGACTCTAGTTGACCTATATATAGGTGGTATGATTGCATTTTTAATTTCTTATCTATAAGATATTCTCTTCCTTCCTTTAATTTCTACTCAACTCATACATTTAACGAATATATAAATGTGTAGAAATGATAGGTTCCTAAAGTCATCACATAAAAAATATTTGTATTTTTTGTGGATGTAGTCTTGGAAAAAAGAGAGTTTTTAGAATCAACAAATCATCTTGGTCAGGTACTAGCCAAGAGAAAGATTTATTTAGTATATGGGATAGGCAGTTTGAGTTAATGGGGAGTGTGTTAATAGTTATCTTTTTAAGAGGTAGTTAAGTTTTAGGGTTCGTCTCCAAAACTTTAGCAAAAGAGGACTTCATTGGAAAAATAATTGAAAAGGAACTACAAGCTCCATAATATATGAACGAATGAATGTCATGTTTACCCATACTGATGCCTTAATTACCTTACAAAGTGGTCTGAGCATAATGGAAGAGATATTTTATATTTCCTCATGAGCCTAGCTGGACATTCACCATAAACTCATAGGTTTGTTAAATATTAATAGTTTTTATAATAATTTATTGTCTTTTCTTTATCATATTGTGGATATAGTAATTTAAAACATTTTCAGCACAACAAATTATAATTTTTGCTGCTGCTACTGAACAATTGATTGACCAACTACAAATTTTCATCTTTATAATTGATCCTTTTATAAGTCGTATAAATTGGTCAATTAAGAAAAACTGTAAAAAACTTAGATTAAATTTAAGCCTTTATTTGTAAAAACTTTGTGTCTTTTGATTTTATTATTGTATTTTGTTTTTTTATATTTATTTAAGTGTGTTTTAGGTTTGTTAATATTCATTGTTTTAGGTGATGTCTTCTATACTTTATCTTTGTACCTTAGAACATTAAAAATAATGTCTTGTTTTGGTTGGGACGAGAGGGTAGTAGTTGATATTTTTTTTTAAAATTAACTAACTATGTTTTCTATTATTAAAACCATTTGTAAAACTGTTGTTACTAGGATGATAAAGTAAATGAGTTTTTTTGTTAAAGTGACTCTTAAGACACATCTTAGTAAACATTCTTAATAAAATCTATCAGACTACTTCTTGAAATATTCAGGTTTACAAACTTTTGTATTATTATCACTTGATTCAACTCATATACTCATTTGACAAGTATTCTTAAACCTTTATTTTCACACATATACTTTAACATATAATTGTAGGTTGCATATTAGATTATTAGATTATTTATTTTTTTTATTAAATGTAACAACTAAGAGAAAGGGATAGTGTATAATTTACAAAAAAAATGATAATAAATGTAAATAAATAAAAAACATAAATAAGTTTAGTTATGTAGCCTCCTAACATAAGTAATTAAGCCTGAATGAGTATTTTAACACCTAATACCCTAAAGTCAATTGACTTATGAGCTATTGGTCTAGTGCTTGTTACATGAATTAAGGAGAAAAGCTTAAGGGAATCAAATATTACATTATCTACGTATTTATAACCTAAGTTACTAAGCTTAAAGGGGTGTCCCAGCACCTAATGCCCTAAGACTTACTAGTTTGAGAGTCATTAGCCTAAATCTCATTCCATGGGTTAAAGATCCATTATGTTTTAAGTTATATGTATATATATTAAAAAATAATCTCAACCCAATGAAGTTAAACTTAAATATTAGAATAAAATTTTGTTTTCTTCTAAGTAAAGCCTTATAATTATATATTGATATATTAAGCACAAAAGAAAAATTTATTAATATCTTATTTAAGAAGTATGAAGAAGATATATAAATTTAATTATAGTCTGATTATTTAAATAGATTAATAGAAGTTAAATGATGAATGTCTTACTTTATGGAACTTGCAAATTGTTTTTCTATTTTAATGCTTTGATTACTAGGGACTAGTAATAAGTTGGTTGAGGGGTATGATTAATACTTAAAAATACATTTTTATCAAGGTTTTATATCATTATTTTGCACTTGAAGTATCAATAACTCTTCAATTAAAGCATGTTTTATAATAACATATCTAATAATATAAGATACTTTTAATTTATATTAAATGTTCATCTTAAATGCAGTCCTATCACATAAATTAAGGAATTGATTAATGAATTTAACTACTGAAATTAAGAAGACAAATAGAGGGCTAAGCTTACGAAATAGATGTTAGTTAAGTTTAAACTAAAACACCATCCAGTTATTGAATCACAATTAAAACTGTAGAACTCGAATTTAGGTCTGCTTTATATGGATGGAAAACTAAAAAATAGGTCTAAAATTTTCATGGGAGTCTAAGATTTTAAAAAACCATTTTCAAGTTTAAATTGTAGCAACAACGGATAAATTCGAATCTGTCCCGCAGCTGAGACACTATTCAATGTTTAGCCTATATCTTGAGTTTTAGAAGTTCAAATGCCTTGATTTTTTTTTGAAAAGCTGAGATAATTTTCTAAAACATTCATGAAGATAATCTATTCAAATTCTGATGTTAGTAATGGTGTTTTATTCAGACAAAAAGATAAGGATTGTCATCAAGTCAAGATATGGCCACTCACTTAACAATTAGTTAACAAATCAATAGTTCTAAATTTTGGCCTATAAAAGAAGGCATTTGCTATGTATTTAAATATTTTAGTTTTTAGATCAAGATCATACACTTTATTTTTTTTTATATTTTTATAATGTTTAAGTTTTATTTCATATTATATTTTTCCTTAATCTCTTGTTTATGCTTTTCATTTTCTTTATTATACATTTATTTTTATGTTATTTATTTATATTTCTTTTCTTCATTATGTTTAACTAAGTTTATTATATCAAGGTGAAAATGTTTCATTAGATAAGTATAATATAAACTTAATATGGACTTCAATACTTTTAACATAAATAACTTGCTATTAAGATGTCTTATTATTTTTATCTTATTAATTATTGATACATTGTTTGTTAAATGATTAATTTATATTTGTGTTATATAACACTTATTACAACAAATGTTTGAGTTTCTTATAGCCAACTGTATGGTATAAGCTATACCTGTGCTATGAAAGGGATTTGATTTATTATTAAAGATTAACACTTAAAAGTGTATTTTATCAAGGTTTTATATTATCATTTTGCACTTAAAGTACCAATAACTCTCTAACTAAAGCATGTTTTATAATAACAAGTTTGATACCATATGATACTTTTAATTTATAGTAAATGTTCGTCCTAAATACAGACTTATCATATAAATGAAAGGATTGATTGATGAGTTAAAGTACTAAAATTGAAAGTACAAAGAGAGGGTGAAGTTTAGAAAAAAGATATTGGTGCACTCCAAACTAGAACACTATTCGATAATTGGATCATAACTAGAGCTATAGAACTTAGATTGAAATCTGCTTTATACAGATGGAAAGCTGAGACATAGAGCTAAAATTTTCATAAAGGCAAGACTCAATTGTGTTGTTTGGAAGTCCAAATCTTAGCAACAATGTAAAAGTCCGAATCTCTCCTACAACTTAGATACTGTTCAGTGTTCAACCTATATCTCAAGTTCTAGAAGTCCAAATAACTTTAATTTTTTTTAAAAGGCTTAGATAATTTCCTAGAACTTTCATGAGTAAGGTTGATTCAAATTCTAGTGTTATCAATGACAATTTATTCAGACAAGAAGATAAGAATTGTCACCAATTCAAGAGCTGGTCACCCACTCAACAATCAGTCAAAAAATTAATAGTTTCTAATTTTGACCTATAAAAGGAAGCATTTTCCATGCATTTAGACATCTTGATCTTCAGATCAAGATCATGCTTTTGCTCTCTCTTTATTGTAATATTTAAGTTTTACTTATATTAATCTTTTATTTATGCTTCTCATTTCCTCTTTACTTGGTTAACTTTTATTTTATTTATGTTCTTATCTTGTTTATTTATGTTTCTCTCTCTTTTATTATATTTAGTTAAATTTATTATGTAAAGGTGAAAATGTTGCACTAATTATGTAAGAATAAGTATAGTGTAAACTTAATATGAACTTTAATGTTTAATACTAAAATATTTTGTATTTATTATCTTGTTCACTTTTAATACATTGCTTATTAAATGATTAGTCTAGATTTGTGTTGTATAACATTTGATACAACAAATACTTGACACTTTCATAGCCCAACCGTATGATATAACTGACACTTGTGCTATGAAAGGAACTTGATTTATTGTTAATATAAGTTATAATTATGAATACCTAACAATATTTACAAGTATTTGCATTATTCGAATAAGATAACTAATGTAATCATGTTAACCATTTATAATCCGATTGAAACCTGCTTTGTGTGTAGTTTCTAGTTAAATAATAAAAGTTTATGTTGTACTTGTTTGAAATACTATTAATGGATCCTCTAACCTTAACATTTGTTGTTATCATTGTTTTCATCTCAAGGTTCTCAGCAACTTCTTCTTGTTTTTCTTCTTTTGCTATTACTATTACTATTGCTATTGTTATTATTGTATTGTTATTTAACCTATCTGTGATTCGACCCCAGCCTTACTAGTTATTTATTACTTCGATACTCTTGCACTTGAGAGAAGATATCAATCTTTTGATTGTATCAATTAACATAAGTTAGTATTATGAATTCTTGATAATATTTAAAAGTTTGGTATTACTTAAATAAGGTAATCAATATGATCATATTAATAATTTATAATGAACTATTAATAACAAATCATCCAATTGGAACCTTCTTTGGGTGGGGTTTCCAATTGAGTAATAAAAAGAGTTTATACTATATTTGTTTAAAATATTATTAGTAAATCTTCTAATATTGACATTTGCTTTTATCACTTTTAATTTCCATATTAATCTTAAATCTTAAAGTCATTTTTAACTTATTATTATTGTTGTTGTTATTATTTATAGTTTATATAGTTAATTTTATTATAGTTTAATTTTAATTTTATTAAATTATTTATTATTTTAATATTTTTATATTAAAAAAAACATTAAAGTTCCTGCCACTTAACATTTTTATTTTATTTCTTTTTTAAACACTTCATTTTCCTCAAGAAACCTGTAACTTTTGTAATGTTCAGAATTTCCAAACTCCGAGGCAGCTATCTATTTTTAAGTAGGATTTAATTTCTATTTATAGTTTATTGGATGAAAAAAATGAAACATAGAATTATACATCACGGTCACCATATCACAAAAAAATAGAAATAGAAATCGAAAAAGAAATAAAGACCACGTAAGTACTAGGCACGTTTTGTTGAGGCTGCCTTGACCCAAGCCCCTTTTGTTTATTAGATCGACTCGCCAGGCTCGCGTTAAATCAAAACGCGCGTTTAAAGAAAGGGGAACAGTAGTTTTCAGGGTTGAGCAAATCGTGTGCGAGCAGGACCAGGAAGTCTTATCGTGAAGAAGAGAGAAACTGACACCAAAATCAAATCATGAGCTTAGTTGATAAATCCATCATATATCAACAGCAGCAGCAGCAGCAGCAGCCATGCCTCCTTTCCTCTTCTTGATCTCTCATTCCACCAATACAGCAATAACACGCACTTGCAAATACGGTTCTGAATCGGCTGACTCGGTTTCTCCGCTGGTAGATTCACGCTATTTTGTCTCCGTGTTTTGACTCTGTGAGTTAACTCTTTCGATTCATTGATTGATTAATATGGTTGTAGATCTGTGTGTTTATATATCTGTTAGGCTTTTTGTTGAGGGTTTGACGATGGAACCGATGGATATAGTTGGTAAATCCAAGGAGGATGCTTCGCTTCCTAAAGGTAATAAAAAAAATGGTAAATATAAGATTTAATTTTTGCGTACTTTAATTTTAAGTTGCTTGGTCAGTTTTATTTATGTTATATTTTTTCTTCTCTTGGTTTGTTATTTTATTAATTTTGTGATGTTGCAAGTTTGATTTCGTTTTATTTATTTATTTTTAGATTGAATTTTTAAGGGTTGATCACAGGTTTCTTCTGAGAGATTATCGAATTTATGAGTTAAGAGTTTTAGAATTATAGTTATGAGTTAGGGTTTCGTCATCTGTGACTATATTCGCAGCAAATTGCAATAAATATTGAAGGGTTTTGGGACAAGTAGGAATAGCAATGACCTGGCGATTCTGTGTTTTGTAGTCATTTAGGCGTTTCTGTGTGTGATTATATGTTTGGTGTTGTCTTTTTAACTTCTAAACTCTTTGGCTTGAGGGCTTGAGACTTTGTAGTCCTAGAAATGGTGATGAATGGTCAATAAATGGTTTGTTCTTGTGAGGTTAGGTTTGTGGGGTTTGATCAATATGATGTATTTATGATCAAGCTGGAACTAATGAGGTCCACGTTGACTTGTTCTGAATCATTGTTCAATTAAACTGGACAAATAGTAGAAACACTACACATAATCATGGGTGTTGGTGTGCACACCTGTGTGAGAGTTTGGAGTTATACTTGATTTTGAGTTGGCTCTGATGCTTAAACTGTGTAGCTGAAAATTACTTCATATTGTGTTTTATTTGACTGTTTTTCTGATGCTCGTTATGGATATTTTTTCCAGCAACCATGACCAAAATTATTAAAGAGATGTTACCCCCAGATGTTCGTGTTGCCAGAGATGCTCAAGATCTTTTAATTGAGTGTTGTGTAGGTGAGACTAATGTAATTTTGTGGCTTTTGTCTAACTTGATTTTTTTTTTTCATATTATTGGCATTGATAAGATTATCATTTCTTTCCCATTAATACACCTGTAGGAAAAACATTTCATTTGGAAAAAAAATTCATGTATTTGAAGAGCGAATGAGTGTGGTCCTTTAAATCATTTCTGGTCCTTTGTTTTATGAGACTTGTGTCAGTTTTATCAGATGAAATCTATGTGGCCAACTGCGTCAGACCATGTCATTGTTCACTTCACACACACAACCTTATTAAAAAGGACAGAAACAAAAGGAAGGAAGAAAAGGAAAAGGAAAAGGAAAGAAAAGAAGAGGGAAAATGAATAGAAAGAGAGGCAGGACCTATGGGGCTAAAGATCCAAAGCAAATGAGAATTCTGAAGCAAGCTTCATTTATGAATTACTTATTCCTAGCCTAAGATGAAACACTAAATAGTAATATTTTTAAGTTTCAATTTTGGCCTTTTGATTTTGCTAGTCATTTCCACATGACATTTTCCAAAGACGTACCTATATCAATTGATTGTTTGGATCTGTTGCAACAAAGCAAATACCTTAACAAAAGCTTAGCGATCCATTCCAAAAAAATAAAAAAGTTCTCATTTGGGGGAATTTTTTTTTGTTTTCTTCTAAAATAATTTATCTTTCATATGCATGATTGCAGCTACAACATGCCTTCAAAAACCATTTCATGGCTAGAATTTTTTATTCCAAGATGTGGTTCACTTGATTGTATTGGAAATCTCTCTAAAAAACCCCATGAAAAGTTTCTTTTAAGCTTCCATTAATTGAAATGCTTACTGGATTGACATTGGTTGGAATATTGAGAGGCTGTTGTTTATTTTTGAAATGACTGTTAATATGTGTAAACAACTTCACACTTTTGGGAACCTCCCTTTCTAAGATGAAAACAACTTCCCCTTACTAGGCCGTAAGGTATGATCCTTAATAATAGCAGAAAGATAAATTAAGTTATAATATTAAACATCTTTGTATCTTGCCCTTACTTCTTATAGGATAACCTCTTAGGAAACTGTTGCTAAGACTGGCCTACTTAAATACTTAAGTTGCAATATCATTTAGAAGGTCGCCTGTGGCACCATTTCTTTTGATGATAGCATGTCCAAGAGAAAAAAAAAAAACTGTTTTCCTATATGATGTGTTAAGCCGTACTCTTTAATTTCCTTAATCCAACTTGTGGTCTGAGATTTTTGAACTTAATATTTGATACAGGATGTCAAAATTAGAATATTTTAGATGTAACCAACATGGTATCACATGCAAGTTCCTAATGTTTATTTGTTTATAAGTTTGGCTTTGTTCAATACTATTTCCAATGGTTGCTGATATAGCATTTAAAACCAAGTCATTCCATCCACATAAATGTCAAATGTTTTTCATACTTCAGCGATTTCTTTTGGCATCTCTGTTTTTTCTTCTCTCTGATTGCTAAATAGTCTACTTTTTAATATGGTTTTGTGATTGGAGTTTTTAACAATTACTGACAAATGAGTTTCTTTGCAGAATTTATAAACCTTGTATCATCAGAGTCCAATGAAGTATGCAGCAGGGAGGATAAGCGAACAATTGCACCTGAGCATGTACTCAAGGCTTTACAGGTCTTTGACTAATCCAATCTCTCTCAAGTGTGTTTTTGACGTGCATAATTTCTCGTGTCCTCCATAATATTTTATAGGACCTTATGCATATCAACATATAGTTTTCTCTCTTCTATCTTAACATTCACTGGAAGCAAGAATTTTTGTGCACGCCAATTTAACCTAGGTTTTTTTTTCTTCCAATACTGACACTCGTTTGTACTTTATGCTTTCATCTCTCATGTTGTCTTCAGAATGAATGGTGAAACTTATTTTCCCGGTATCAATTTACATACTGAGAAGTTTCATAGACCTTTAAACCCATGTGATAATCCTTGAGTTTTAACTCGGAGAAGCTATTTTGCTGTGAATGCCTTCAACACCAGTCTCTCTCTCTCTCTCTCTGTCTGTTTTTTTTTTGAAGGAAATTTATTTTATAATGGAATTGATTAGCAATCAGCATTTGAAATCCATATGCCTTTTCAAGATATTCTGGTTGTCATTCTGCAATTTTGATACTAAGAATGATTGGGTTTAAGGTTTTAAAATTGTTATTTGCAATTACAATCTGATATATGTTCTGATCTACAGGTTCTTGGGTTTGGAGAGTACATTGAAGATGTTTATACAGCATATGAGCAACACAAGCTGGAGACTATGGTAATTTACATCCTCCCCCTCTCTGCACTTTCATTTTCTGTCAGAAGATTATCTTAAATCAGCTCTCCACGTGTCAAAGCCATGTAACAAATTAAGATAGTGTAGCCAGTTCACAAGGTTATTTTAAATTAGATCTCTCCACGTGACAAAGCAATGTATCTGATTGAGATGGTTCAGCCGGCTCAACTTCTGCATTCTTTTATTTAATTTTGCCCCAATCGATTGGTGTTATGAGCTTTATCGATCCTTCTTTCCATCTTTTTTATGGTGAGTTGTGTAGATTCACTGGATTTGGCCACATATAATTGAGCTTTGAAAGCACAAAATGATATTTTATTACAGTCGGGCTTATAAAGCACAACGTTATTATAGTTTAATAAAATCTTTTTTTTCTTCCAGCATGACTCTTTAAAAGGTGGTGGTAAATGGAGCACTGGAGCGGCGATGACTGAGGAAGAAGCGGCGGCGGCGCAGCAAAGGATGTTTGATGAGGCGCGTGCAAGAATGAATGGTGTGGTCAGTGCCCCCAAGCAACCAGAGACTAACGAAAGTTTAGAGAGCTAGCCTTAGGGACTTTAATTTCTTGAACCGTAGGCAAGCATCAGCTCTCCCCTTTGCACGACAAGTCTTATCATATACAGTGTACAAAGTCATTGGCAAAGTGCAAGAAGTGACCTCTGTGGATATGCCACTTCGATTTGTACTCTTTGTTTATCTCATGGATCATGATTATAACTTAAATGTAATTAGTGCAAGTTCGTCCAAACCCCCAACTTTCTCAGTACTAGCGACGGTGGTTATCATATTTAGTTACAATCAAACTTATTTGTTCGCGCTCTTCATTTGTGTTTCAATCAATCAATCATGTTGGTCATTACCTTTACAACTTGTGAAGAGGGTCAGCCTCTCATGCTGCTCTGATGATCGAAGGCAGCTGAAATTTCAATCCCAGCCGTGGGGATGCGCCATGTGGACATTTTGGGTGCACTATTCATTCGTGTTTCAATCAATCATGTTGGTTTTTGTGTAAATGTATGTCTGTAATTTCCTTCAAGCTAAATTTTTACCATATTTAAGAGAGGTTTAAACAATAAAAATCAAGCTGCTTTATATGAACCTGAAACCATCCCACTGCGCCATACGAAACCAGACAAATGGAAGGGGTATTCTAGAGGTCCCACAAACAATGATGTGTCAGTTCCTAGGTAGGTAAAACGTGGACACTTCAGCTGAGTTACTCTTCAGAACCCAACATCTCCCTGGAGCGAGTTTACACTAGAAAACATTGGCGCAGATCATGTCTATGATTGAATAGCACGATGGCTTTGGCTTTGGCTTCGGTTTACTGTGGTTGTTTTTTTTATTTGTTAGTTCTCGCGTCGTCTCACCCTATTTGCTGCTTTTGGATTCCAAGTCAAAAGAGTCAGTCAAGCCAAATCCCTGCCCCCACAAGAAAGTGAAATAACACCTCCATTGTTCCCTCAGATTCCTCTCTCTCTTTTTTTTTATTTTCAAAATCTCTTTCTCATTCCTAGATCAGTTTGGTGGGGGCAGCCTGTGTTTCTTTCGTCAGGATTCTCTTGCACTACAATTATGGGCTAGAAACAAGGAATTCAATGGAAGCCCCACAAATAATAAAAGCTACAAAACCCAGAAAGAGTCATCCTCCCCCCCCCCCCCCCCCCCCCCCCCCCCCCCCCCCCCCCCCCCCCCCCCCCCCCCCCCTCTCTCTCTCTCGCCTCAACTACCTCTGCCTCACCATCTATAAGGACTAAGCTTCCCCTTGATTCTGCTTTCACATATTGAAGTCATCAACAACTTATATGGCTAGAACCTCTGAAGATTCCTCCTCCAAGAGACACTTCCACTGGACCAAAAAGGTTGGAAACGAGGATGTTGAAGCTCCAAGCATCAAGTCCTCCTCAAACCCCAACGAAGAAGAAAAAAATGAAAATGTTAAGAGCCATGTTGCAATGCCAACCCCGAAGAAAAGACTACCAGCAGTAGCAGTTGCTAGGCTCCGATCGGTTCTTGCAGCCCTTGGTAAGAACCGGTCAAGCCTTCCAATGGGTCTTGGATCCCGAGTGGTTGGTACCCTTTTCGGATATCGCCGGGGTCATGTCCATTTCGCATTTCAAAGGGATCCCAATTCACCTCCTACTTTCCTTATTGAGCTGGCTACACCAATAAGTGGACTGGTTAGAGAGATGGCATCCGGGTTAGTCAGAATTGCATTGGAATGTGACAAAGAGAAGGAAGATCAAAAGAAAGCTGTGAAATTGCTGGAAGAGCCAATGTGGAGGACTTATTGCAATGGAAAGAGATGTGGTTTTGCCACGAGGAAGGAATGTGGGCATAAAGAGTGGAAGGTACTGAAAGCTGTAGAGCCAATCTCAATGGGTGCAGGTGTTTTGCCAGGGTGTGCAGCAGAGGCTGGAGCTGATGGTGAACTCATGTATATGAGAGCTAAGTTTGAAAGAATTGTGGGGTCTAGAGACTCTGAGGCTTTCTACATGATGAACCCTGATAGCAATGGAGCTCCTGAGCTCAGCATCTACCTGCTTAGAGTCTAAAACTCGGGTTATTTATATTTCTTTGTATTTTTTCTTCCCTTTTTTTTTTAAGGTTTCCTGGGCAAGAAAATGGAGGTCTAGCTCTCTCAAACTTTTTTTTTCTTTTTTCTGTTCGTTTTTTCTCGTTGGGAGAAAATGGGAAAGTGAGCTTTACCTGTATTTTGAT
The DNA here is from genome assembly GCA_015708895.1 of Populus ilicifolia. Classification (NCBI taxonomy): domain Eukaryota; kingdom Viridiplantae; phylum Streptophyta; class Magnoliopsida; order Malpighiales; family Salicaceae; genus Populus; species Populus ilicifolia. The sequence goes on along the minus strand of SRLM01000381.1, from coordinate 137,628 downwards.
AGTTTTAGGTGGAGGGGCAATACATTATAACATGATGGATATGGATAGGTGGGGTAATGATGGTGTATATGTGTAGTTTTTCTTCTCTCTTTTTTAGCAAGTGATGAGACAAGGGGCTAACGCAGCTACCATGGCAGTCTTCTCATTTTGTTTAATTTCTCTCATCAATTATTTCCATCCCATGCTCGTGTTGATGTGGAATTTCGAAGGAAGGAACGCTATCAAAAAGGCGAGTGTCAAAGAACAGCAGTAGCTAGGATTTTTCAACGCGTCTCCTTATGTGTGAAATTTCATGCTGGCATCAACCTTCTGCTACGCTGCTCGTATGCGTTCCCTTTCCACCTCTGAATCGATCTGTTTTATATACAAATCACAAGTAATTTACCTTTTCCACTCTACATTAGACAATCTTAAGCTCAAGGGACGAGCTGCAGAATACATCTGGATAATCTTTCTTTCTTTGAAAAATGCATTTCTGGTGTGAGTTTAATTTGGAATTTGATTCTCAAACAAGAAACCAGCAAGTCTACATATACATTATTTCATTTGCTTGCATGCTAAGCTACTATGTAACCTTTGCAGATAACATGACTGCTGTTTTTCCTTCTCCTTTCATGGCAGAGAAGGCATTTCACTGAAGAACTGTATTTTTTCTCTCTGAGAAGGAGATTTGAGTACTTCAATTATAAGCATTTTTCAGAGTGCTAGCATAATTTCATAAACAATTTCGCAATTCTGTCACAGACCATTGTTTTTTTTTTTTTAAAATATTACATCTATTGAAAAACCACAATTAAAAACTATATATTAAAAAAAATCACAGCAACCGTGATATCTAATTTGCCAAATTTATTTTAAAACTATGCTAATAATTTTATTTTATTTTTTAAATTCATTATTCCAATCATTTGTTTTTAGCGCTTTCATTCTGTGTGGATTGATTCCAAGAGATTTTATTAAAGCCTAATCATAGAAGTCATCAAAAGCAAAATATAAAAAGATAAAAAAATCCAATCCCTGACAGTATGATTAGGCCTTTGTCATTTGTTGACTGCTTTTTTCACCTTGCCGCGTTGATACCTTTGCTTAGGCATATCTAATGGGAGATATTAAAAAAAAAAAATAAAAAATAAAAAAAATAATTTATGAACTTTTCTTCCCTGGAAGAGCAGCTAAAATAATTCTTTTTTTTTAAAAAAAAAAGTGCATGCAGAGAAATCATTCCTAAATATCCATCAAAAGAAACCAAAACATTAAAATAAATTATTTAAACATCAATTCAACTTTTTTCAATAGTTTTTCTCAAAAAAATATTGTTATTAAATATATTAAAATACAAATAAATTGTTAAAATGATTTCTTCTATTGGAATGTGTATAAGAAAAAAGAAGACGCCATGTTTACAGTTTTCAAGAAGCTATATCAACCATTTTGCTCTTCCATATGGCTTCTGCAAGATGCTCTGATACAGGATTTAAAGCTTCACTGTTACATCCTGCATTATTTTGCCTGTTTAACCTGAGGGAAAATACGGTCACCATGAAAAGGTTAGTTTGTAGTCTGCGACACTGTTCCAGTGTCTCCCACGGCCCTCTCTGCAAGTTTCAAGGCTTTGTAACATCCTTCTCTCTGCAAAAAAGAAAAGAAAAGAAAAGAAAGAAGTAAAAGAGAAGGAAGGGCCATGGGGGGCATGACAGAGGCTGTGGGTTACAGCTGGGACAAAAACAATCCGTTAAGATTACCTTACACGAATATCGAAGTTTGTTTCGCATCATCTACTCATCATTCTTCAAAAGATTCAAAAGTTGTTTGCTAAGCACAAAAGCAAGGCCACCGCTGCTTTATGCCATTATAACTCCACTGAATTGCAAAACTTTGGTTTAAAGGTGGCTCGTAAGTTGCTCGAAGCCCACCATTTGGAGTGGCTGCACTGGGTTTACTATTTTGTATTTCTAGACTGTCCCTATAAGCAGGATAAAAGGAGGGGAGGAAATTGATGGTTCTGATTAATGATTATTGTATGCAATAATGCTATAACATCATTAATGCATTTTCTGAATATTTAGATATGGTATGATACTATTAATTATGCTATAAAAAGTGTCCATAGCAAGAGCTCGGGCTACTTGTAGGCCAAGTCCAGTTTTTGCGGGCTTATTATAGCATGGCTACTTCGCAGTATTTACTACTTAATAGCTAGATAATGGCCTAAAATAAAAGGGAATCTGCACTAAAATAAAGGGCAACTAGAGAGGTGCATGTTTGGTATTATGGCGAGCACTGAAAGACTTCCTAGCACCAGCAAGGTTGATCTGCGCAACCTAAAACTGAAACTGCATATCGTTGGTTTATTCCCAGCCAAGAACTAGAAATAGGAGCCCGCATGATCTTCACTATCCAGATTGACAAGATAAATAAATAAAAATTCAACAAGTGTGCCTGCTCTGATCTTTACTGAGATCGAAAGCATGAATGTACTCGAATACATACATGCAGGATATTTCAGAATGTCAGTACAAGTAAGTTGCATAAAGTGAGCTAAGAGATGTGCGTTATCTGCAAAAACTCAAATGTTTTCAAACAGCACCATAATGTTGTTAAAGGCAGTTACTTTCCTTCAATTTCCGAGAAAAAAAATGCAGATTCTTTGGTCCATAGATGCTGGTGACTCACATTTTCATGCAGAAGCAAGTGAAAGGTGGTCACTGATTGCCATTTTTCTGTTACCTCTTTACTCAATCACCGAGGTCCAAAAAGAAGTTACTACCATCCATGAAGAAGCACCGAGCAAAGTACTGATCTGATCTTCAATGGGGACAGATTCAATTAGTTTCCAAAGGTTTCTTGGAAGTAATGACTTTTATGATTTGCTATCCTGAATCCCAAAACGTGGCAGTAAATATTTTGTCTGTGTGTAAGCTTTGTTTCCGTCGGTAAAAATATACTAAAGAAATTGTGTTGTTGGATGGTGTCATATCAGTGATTTCATATCTGTTGGTAAATTCATAGTTGATTTAAACATGGACAGAAAGGCTAACAAAATATTATTATCAATGAAAATTTTTCATCAATCTATCGATCAGTAAAATTTTACATTCACGAATATTTATTCAATTTATTTACTGTGGCCCATCTATACATGTTACATTCTCATATTAAATTCCTCCCACAAAATTCATATTTCTTTTCATATCATTTCTCCGTATTCATGTCTTTAGTCACCGTCAACATGGTAATATATTTCATAACTTTAGTCTCATTTACATATCGATTAAGCAACAATGACATAACCTTGGTTTTATTTACATGACAAGCCAAGTAGTCAATTTCATAACCTTAATCCTCATTCAAAGCTTAATTATAAAATCAATAATCTTTTAGTTTTTATCTTCTACCAACTAATTACATGCTCTAAATCACAAGAGTTGACTATGTAATAATCACTAATCCCTTAATTATCATCCCTAAATAATTATCATCACAAGGGTTGACTATAAAATCAATACTTTTTTGGTTGTTATTTAATTAGTATTTAAAAATATATTTTTATCAAGATTTTATATTATCATTTTACTCTTCAAGTATCAATAACTCTTTAACTAAAATATGTTTTATAATAACATATCTAATAATATAAGATATCTTTAATTTGTGGTAAATGTTTATCTTAAATACAGACTGATTAATACTTCAAAATACATTTTTATCAAGGTTTTATTTCATCATTTTGTATTTGAAGTATCAATAACTCCTTAACTAAAACATGTTTTATAATAATATATCTAATAATATAAGATACCTTTAATTTATGATAACTATTCATTTTAAATACAGGTCTATCACATAAATAAATGGATTGATTGATGGATTTAAGAACTGAAATTGAAGAGACAAAGAGATGGTCAAACTTAGAAAAGAGATGTTGGTGTAGTACAAACCGGAACATCGTTCGGTAATTGGGTCATATTTAGAGTTATAAATCTCAGATTTAGGTATACTTTATATGGATGGAAAGGTAAAATATAGGTCTACAACTTTCATATGGAGCTTAAGATCTAAAAATGCCATTTTCAAGTCGAAATTGTAGCAACAACAAAGAAGTCCGAATATGTTTTTCAGCTCGAGCAGTATTCAGTATTTGGCCCATATCTAGAGTCTAGAAGTCTAAATGACCTGAATTTTTTACACAAGAAAGCTAAGATGATTTCCTACAACTTTCATGTTTTCAAGTGACTTCAATTTTGACGTTATTAATGACATTTTAGGCAGACAAGAGAAGATAAGGATTGTCACCAAGTCAAGAGTTGGTCAACCACTCATCAATTAGTCATCAAATCAATAGTTTCTAATTTTGGCCAATAAAAAAGGCATTTACTATGCATTTAAGCATCTTGGTTTTCAGATCAAGATCATGTTCTTTCTTTCTCTTTTGTATTTTTTTGTAATGTTTATGCTTGACTTTCATTAATATCAAGTTTATGCCTTTCATTTCCTTTCATTTACTTAGTTAACTTTTATCTTATTTATATTCTTATTTTATTTATTTATTTTTCTTTCTTTCATTATGTTTAGCTAAGTTTATTATATCAAGGTGAAAATGTTACATTAATGGTGTAAGAATAAGCATAGTGTAAACTTAATATGGACTTTAATGTTTGATACTAACATGTTTTATATTTGTTATATTATTCACTTTTTAATACTTTACTTGTTAAATGACTAATATTGATTTATGTTGTATAACACTTAGTACAACAAATGCTTGGCTCTTTCATAACTCATACTGTATGGTATAACCAACACCTGAGTTATGAAAGGAACTTGATTTGTTGTTAACATAAGTTATAATCATGAATGGTTGATGAAATTCACAAGTATTAGCATTAATCGAATAAGATGACTAATGTAATCATATCAACAATCTATAATCTGATTGGAACTTTCTTTGTGTGGTTTCCAATTGAATAATAAGAGTTTATATTATACTTGTTTGACATACCATTAGTGAAACCTCTAACCTTGACATTTGTTATTATCATTGTTTAATCTTTACTTTTAATATTTTATCTCAAACTTCTCATCTTTTTTTTTTCTTCTTCTCTATCTCTTTCTTTACTACTACTACTACTACTACTACTACTACTATTCCTATTAGTATTGTTGTTGTTATGACTACTATTATTGTTGTTTATAATTGTCGTTAATAATTTGTACAATTAACCTCCTTGTAGTTAGATCCCAGTCTTGCTGGGTTATTTATTACTTCGACACTTCTGCACTTGGGGAGAAGACATCAATCTTTTAGTTATGTCACAAACCTATCAAATAAATAAAAGGATTGATTGATGAGTTAAAGTATTGAAATTGAAAGGATAGACAGATGGTTAAACTTATAAAACAGATGCTGATGCAGTCTAGACCGGAACACTGTTCAGTAATTAGGTCATATCTGGAGCTGTAGATCTCAGATTTAGATCTATTTTATATGGATGAAAAGGTAATATATAGGCCTACAACTTTCATGTGGAGGTTTGGTTTTAAAAAGGTTATTTTCAAGTCTAAATTGTAGCAATAACAAAAAAGTCCAAATCTGTTCTACAATTCAAATACTGTTTAGTGTTTGACCCATATCTAGAGTTTGAGAAGTCCAAATGACCTTTATTTTTTTTCCTGAAAAGATGAGATAATTTTCTACAACTTGCATGTTTCAAGTGGTTCGAATTCTGATGTTATCAATAATGTTTTGGGCAGACAAGAGAAAATAAGGATTATCACCAAGTCAAGAGTTGACCATCCACTCATTAATTATTCATCAAATCAATAGTGCCTAATTTTGGCCTATAAAAAAAGGTATTTACTATGTATTTAGACATCTTGGTCTCCATATCAAGATCATGTTCTTGCTTTCTCTCTTTGTATTTTTATAATGTTTAATTTTTTTTTCATTAATATCTTGTTCATACCTTTCATTTCATTTCCTTTACTTAATTAACTTTTATGTTATTTATATTTTGTTTTTTCTTTCTTTCTTTCTTTCATTATGTTTAGTTAAGTTTATTATATCAAAGTGAAAATGTTATATTAATTGTGCAGGAATAAGTATAGTGTAAACTTAATATGAACTTTAATGTTTGATACTAACATGTTTTATATTTGTTATCTTGTTCACTTTTTAATAATTTGCTTGTTAAATAACTAATGTAGATTTATATTGTATAACACTTGATACAACAAATGCTTAACACTTTTATAACGCATATTGTATGGTATAACCAACACTTGAGTTTTAAAATAAACTTGATCTGTTGTTGACATAAGTTATAATGATGAATGCCTGACAAGATTTACAAGTATTAACATTAATCTAATAAGATAATTAATGTAATCACATTAATAATTTATAATCTGATTGGAACCTCTTTTATATGTGATTTCCAATTGAATAATAAGAGTTTATACTATATTTGTTTGAAATACCATTGGTGGATCATTTAACTTTGATATTTATTGTTATCATTGTTTAATCATTACATTAATCTTCCTTTTCAAAGTTCTCATCAACTTCTTCTTCTTCTTTATTATTGTTACTACTACTAGTACTAAGACTACTACTATTGCTATTATTAATATTATTGTTGTTGTTATTGTTGTTGTTGTATTATTGTTAATTTATACAATTAACCTGTTTGTAGTTCAACCCCTGTCTTGCTGAGTTATTTATTACTTCAACACTCTTGTACTTGGAAGAAAACATCAATTTTTTTATTGTGTCATCATTCCCTACGAACTAAGCCCATAATCCCCATCAAAAGGGTTAACTATGTATCTTTATAAAATTGATTGTTAGAGTCTAATTCAAATTCACATATGACATTGCAATCATTTATAATTTAATGGTGGGTATCCATTGTTATAGTTGGTTACAAATTATTTATTCATTATCTATAAGTACGGTTCCTTTGCAAATTCTCTTTTAAATTCTTCTTCCTTCTTCAAATTTCTAGTTTCTCTCTTTTTTGAATTTTAAACTACCAACTTTTTTTTTTCTGTTCTAAATCTTTTTTTATTAGTTTCTTTCCATTAAAAACCATTCGCACACTCTCTAAATCTCATCATTTAGAGATAATAATATGAATTTTTAAAGAAAGTAGGAAGAGAATGAAACTTCCTCTTTTGTCCGTGGTTGTCTGTAATTTATTTATAGAAGGAGAGGAATTTTTGTTAAAATTATTGGTATATCACTTCTTATTTCTCTTATGTTCTTTTCTAGTGTTTTATCTAGCCATTGGTATTTTTGTACACTGTTTTATTACTTAATTCAATGAGATTTTCAATTTAATTCATTGGGGACTCTATTCATAGTCACAGTAAAATCTTCCTTAAAGTTTTTTTTTCAATTTAATTCATTGGGGACTCCATTCATAATCACAATAAAATCTTCCTTAAAATTTTTTCACCAGTAGTTAACGTTAATCACGTGTAAAAGCATACATTATTTTATTTAGAATTTTACTTTATTATTATTATTATTATTATTTTCTAACTATTTTGACCCCAACTTATTAAAAAAAAAGTTCCATTTAAATAATTATTTTACTCGATTGAAGAATTTACATGATTTGTCTTTGAGTTGACATTTCACATATTGATTTATTATTTTATCTCATAAAAAATTTACGTTAATTTACTAGAAATGTTCATCCAAAATCACAATAATTTTTCTACTAAATTTACTATTTTTAAATTAAGGATTTCCCTAATAACACTAGTTTACCAATTTTTTAAGTGGAGGTTTACAAATATAAACCATGGGTTAGAAATTTTAGGAATGTGCTTAAAATATTATAATGGATTTAAATAGGCATTGGATTTGGGAAGAATGATGGCAGGTTGTTCAAAACTTTTAAAGAAAAAAGTTATTATTAAGTAACTTGTAAAATATAATGTGAAATATAATTAATTAGTGTGTTTACTAAGTAAGTTGTACCGAATAGTAGAAAAGATTATTTAAAATAGTTAAGAAAGCTTTTCCTAATAGAAAAACTATAAATAAACACAAGCTTTCAGTCTCCGTCTTTGTATAAATTGTGGTTAGTTGCCATGGGAGAAGGAATGAAGCTCTTTCTCTCTTTCTCTTTCTTTTATTTTCTGGCTTTTCTACTCAAATCTCTTCTAAAATAAGGGTTTGAGGGTATAATAAGCGTGACTAGTAGAGGATAAAAATTTTAACACATGATTTTAAAGGATTCTAGGAGAAAGAAAGTTGGGAATAGTGAGAGAAATATAAATTTTAGGTGAGAAAATAAAATAAAAAAGAGAACTTTACAAAGAAAATGACAAATTAGTTTCAAAGTTGACTAGTAAAATATCATAGACCATTAAATTATTATTAATTTAGTGATGGTGTGGGGGGGGAGGGATTCCTAAATTTCTCACTTAATGTTTACAAGAGAAATGTGTAGTTTGTTATAACTTAATAGAATATGTGTGAAATAAACAATGATTGATGTGAAATTATAAAGAATTAAAGAAGTTGTGGTAACAAAAAGTGCCCTTGGGTCGACCATTAGTGTAGCTTTTTGAAAGTGGTTTAATTGATTTTGATTTTTATGAATAGTATGTGAATTAATATGTATAGTTGGAAGGATGATGTTTGGGAAAGATTTGGTTGAATATGTTTATATAATTTAGAATTTCCAACACATTTCAAGAAAGAAAAATTAAGACAATGATAAAATAAAAATAAATTATGTATATGAAAATTTTGTTAATTAGTAATGACTTCAAATTTCTTGAAAATAATAATAATATTATTAACTACTATATGTGTAAAATATGGTGAATTATATATATATATATATATNTATATATATATATAATCAATGATTCATGTGAAATTATGAAGAATTAAAGAAGTCATGGTAACCAAAAAGAGGGGATGGCCTTTAGGTAAGTAGTGTAATTGATTTTAGTTTTTATGAATTGTATGCAAATTAATATATATAGTTGGAAGCATGATGTTTGATAAAAATATGGTTGAATATGTCTATATGATTTGGAATAGAAAAATTAAGATAATGATGAAATAATAATAAATTCTATATATGAAAATTTTGTTAATTAGTGTAATGACTTGAAATTTATTGAAAATAATATTATCATCAACTGCTATACGTGTAAAATTGAGTGGATTATATCTCATTTTAATATTATAAGACTTTCCATTTAACAAAATTTCGGCAGTAACTATACCCAAATTTTAATCCCATATTAATACTTGCAATATAAACAAAAATACAACCTATATTTAGCTTATATCATCTTATGCTCATGTAAGAATACCCTTCAACTATCATCCATCATTTCAATCAAATATTTTTAATAATAAAGATAACATATAATTGATAATTAAATTATCTACAAATCAAAATAACTATTTTTTTTCCATACATTATTGTATTATCTTAACTTAAGGTTAGGTAATTAGAATACATATATTAGAATTTATTTCAGAGTTATACCTAAATAATATTACAACAAGAAATTATAAAGTATACAATTAAGGTTGAGACGACTAGCAAAAAATACATGCATATCACAAACTAATTGTAGAATAAATATATTAATAATATTCTAGGATTTATTTAAATTCCTATATTCAAATAAAGATAATTCACTTAATCATTTTTTTTCCACTTTACAACTAACAATCATCACCTTTATCCACTACTTCCATACATGAAAGTTCATTTGTATCTTCTCAAATTTCTCTTTCATAATAATAATGATTCTCTCATTTCTAATCTATTTCTTAACCCATATAATTATCACTTGTGTTTTCGAACTGATCAAATTCATAATAATATCATAGTTATCTTTATTCACGTTATAACCTAATTACTTTTATAAAATCATTAAAAATACTTTTAACTCATATTCCATAATCAATCCATTTAATATCTTTAATATTTATGAATATTACTTTTAGTTTATCAACCACATTTAGTCCTTTCAAAACATCTAATATGTTATTTATAGTTAACTGATTTTATTAATTCATTTTAATGTCTATTATATCATTTTTGAGTCATTAATATCAATTTTCAATCTTAACTTCTTCCATGCTTATTATGACTTATTTATAATTTTTTTTTCAAGCTCAATATATTTCTGGTCCAACTATAACTTATCTATATCTTTCTTCCATTCTTAGTATGTTTTATACATATTTTTGGCTCATATATTTTATTTTTCCATCTTAAATGCTCCTTGTGCCTATTTATTGAACCTTCAAATATTTATTTTATTAAATTTGAACTCATTGTTGTGACCAGTTCTAATTTTTCATATTAAATATTGTTATTATGGTGAATTCAAAGATCATATAATAAATTCAACCATATTGGTCAATTTAAGTTTTTTATTTTTTTAATCTTATATTCCATCATTATGGTCAATTTATTTATTATTTTATATTCCTCCATTGCAATACATTTAATTAAATTCATCGTTATGGTTAGTTCCAATTTTATGTATTAAATCCTGTCATTGTGATCCACTTAATTCTCACATATTAAATTTTGTTGTTGTGATCAATTTAATTTTCACAATATAAAATTTTGTCATTATGGTCAAATTAATTTGAACATGTAAAATTTTGTCATTGTGACCCATTTAATTAAATCTCACCACTATAGTTAATTTCAATTTTAGATATTAAATTTTACCTTTGTGATCTAATTAATTAAATCTCGCTATTGTGATTAATACCAATTGCATTATGTTATTGTGGTACATTTAATTAAATCTTACTATTATAATTCATTTTAATTTCACCTATTAAATTCTATTTTGGCAGTACATGTAATTAAATCTCATTATTGTTATGCAATTAATTAAATTTCAATGATATGCAATTAATTAAATCATATCATTGAGATTAATTCTGATTTCACATATTAAATTATGCTACTGTGGTCCGTTTAATTTATAAAATATTAATTTCTTATTATGAAATAACTTTCTTTTCATATCATTTTTCCTCTCCTTATATATGTTTTCATTTAATGTCATTCCCATGCCTCAAAAGCATAATTGATATAATACCAATCTAATGCTCTGAAAGCATAATTTACATTATATTATTTTCCTATTCTATAAGCATAATTTATATAACATTAATTTCATTCCCTGTAGGCATAATTTACATAACATTTATTTATTATCCTTTAAGGGTAATTCACACAAAATTTATTTCTATGCCTTGTAGGCATAATTTATCTAGTATCATTTTCCAGCTTTAAAAACATAATTCATACGATATTATTTTTTTCTACCTTGAAGATATACTTTTTTTTAATATCATTTTCTTGCTCCAAAGATATAACTATTTTCTTACCTCGAAGGCATACATTTTCTTATGATACACGATTATACAACATATATATAATTTATGTTACATTTTAATATTTCAAAAAAATTTAAACAATTAAAGAGATAAAGTTGCAATCTTTATCTTGAGTTTTTGCTTAAAAAACTCTTGAAAAGTTGAGTCCTATACCAAACACAACTCCCAAACAGTAACTATTAATGCTCACACCACTAATTAAAACTCAACCATATAAATCTCTATACTTCTCAATTATATTCAATCACACAAATTCCTACACTTCCATCAATAAATTTTCAATTTTTCTTAGTTGCCACACACACAAATAATCAATCATATTCTATTCATATCAAAGTCAAATATATAAAACATTGCAACAACATATATTAATCAAATCTTTAGTTAATAAACATCTTAACCACATTAAACTTATTAAACTTATGATTTCAAATTCCTATATTTTCCAAAAACATGGCCATAATTATCCAATTATACAATAAATACTAATTTCCAATAACTTAACTCATATATTTTCATCAAATTTTTATACTTAAAATTTAAATTTCATGATATGTACTAACTTCTAAATATACAATTTTTCATATTCTCAAATCAACAAATTATACTTGAATACATCTAATTTCACATCTTCTTATCAATACATATCAATCTAGTTATTTTTTGTCACCCATTTACATTTAAACATATAAATTCTTAGTTTCAAGATGTCATTACACCTTACCATAATCAATTCCCATCCAAACATACACAATCTCTCCATATATGTTGTATTAACACGTATCAATCTATTTTATACACCCCCTATAAATACTAACATTTTATATCACTAGTTTCATAAAACATGTTAATTTACTTACATGCTATTCTTTTTAATTTAAATCTCAAATAGACCCATTTCAAATCTAACTAGATTAACAACTTAGCTTACCATAAAATCAATTAATCTTGAAAAGTAAATTTTTCTAAATTTGTATACTTCAACTTTTTATATTTTTTTTCATAGTAATTCCACCTAATATTATTCGCAATCACCACCTCACATATATAACATTGACATAACATAATTTTGTTGTCATAGGATTAAGACAACAATCATTCTATGTTTCACTAATAATAATCAACATTGCAATTAACTCAATTAAACACAATAAACACAATAAAATTAAAGTACTTAAAAATAAATAGTATATTGATAAACTCGGTTTTAACATGATTTAGTAAACTTGCATCCACATCTCAAGTACCAAACCATTCTTAAGTATTGTATTCTTCATTAATCCGATCAAAAAATTAGTATCTTTAATGAATCTTCACAAAGCTCTTTTTCACCACTTGAAGAAATACTTTCTTTAAGATTTTTTTTTTATCTTAGTCATATATCTCACCAATGATAAAGAGTTTTTCACTTAAACTCTTAAGGGATTACAATTATTTGAAATGTAGCAATACTCTCTCAAAGTTAAATTATAAAATTAAAGTTTATATCTTTATAACTCACAAAGTAACAATTAGAATGTATGGAGGTATTTAAATGTATTGAATATAATAATTTATATTCTTATGCAAGAATATGAAGGTTTTAATACACATATATGAGTATGATTTATAATCGATAATTTAAAGTTGTTTTTGCTCTTAAAATAGAATGTATATGATATATATTCAAATTTTATACCTAATTCTTTAATTAGATAAGCTACATATATGTTTGTAGCAAATATTAGTTGTTTTATAACCTTGATGAAATGGTTGACCGGTTCATATTGGTCAGGATAATCGGTTGACATGCTTCAATAGATTTCTAATTGTTTATTCTTGATGAACAAACGGTTAACTGATTTAACTTAAAATCTAGATATGATAATTTTAAACTTGATGAATTTTGAATCAACTAAATACATATCAATCCTATAATGCATGCAATGCAAAATGTATGAATTTATTTTAAATTGTGCTATAAAGTAAGATATAAAGATTTATATAATTAGCACAAAAGTAAATCCTCAAGAACTAAGTCTTTATTTTCTTTGTATCTTGGAGTTGTTTATTTTTTTTTTCATTTAATTCTTCATATAAACATGTTTAAACTTAATCTCAACTAGCCATATCATTAGTTTATTTTTATTTAATTGTAATCATTACAATATATAAATATTAATATGTGACCTAAAAGTCAATAAATTTAACCAAACCATTAAGATCACTTTCTAAATTTTTCAATATTTACTAAACTAATATTTTGACCAATTGTTAACAACATTCACAATTTTATCATAATATCCACAATTTGTAATCATATGTCTTTCCTTTAATATCAAAATACTATACATATAAAATTCTACTAATTTCATATACAATTAGAGTAGTTTTTCACTTCCATAATATCTCAGTCATGCTTACTTTTAAAATTTTCATATTTCTTAATTTCCATGCATTATACATTTAACCCATAATTCCACTTCAATTTAATACATACACATTTAAGGTTTTCAAGGTTCCATGTTTACATTTTCCCTACATATAGTATAACATATAATCAACATAACAAACTATAATTTCAGTCCTAAACACAATTTCTCATATCTATTCATTAAATCAACATGCAATATTATAACATTCAAAACAATTTTCAATCTCCCACCAAGTTCTCCTCAAGATCATCCTCTATATGAGTAATTCCCCTTTAATGTACTTTCAATTTTTCTATGTTTTCACTCTAGTTATTACCCATCTCATGCCACTATCATAAATTTAATACAAAACACTCAATTCCAAATTTTTTTTCATAAAACTTGAATTAGATTCTATTATTGACTATATTTCATATTTGAGCTATAAACTTCTTAGAAGGTGAAATAGCTCGTCTCATAGGCCTTGTACACTTAAGATCCTTATAGACTAACCCATCTCAATAACTAGCTAAATTAGTTCTCAATCCAACCATCTTGTTCATAAACTTTTTGAATCTCATGTTCATCACCACCAATTATTATTGTATGGCAAAAAAAACCCATTTTGAATTATTCTTATCCTTTGATTGTGGTGATTCATATTTGGTTGACATTGTCAGGATCCAAAAATCATGTTAATATCAAGAAAATATATCCTCACACTTAATAGATGTCACTTTTTTTGTGAGACACAAACACAAACACACACACACACACACACACTATTTTAGCTTTTCACTATAATAAGCTCATTTTTTGCCTTTTATTACTCAATTTCAAAAACTTTATTTTTTTAAGAAACTAATTCATAACAAATCAAAAAAATTAACTTAGCAGCACAATCCAAAATAATATATAAACTTAAGAAGAAATACAAAAAAACATATCAATACGAAACCTACGAATATAAAATTGCGAATATAAAGTGAATTCATGTGAAATATGAATGAGACGAAGACAAAAAAATTAGCGAGAATAAAAAAACTAATGAAATAAGACTCAAATAACCTAAACTAAGAAAATACACTTTTTTAGACTAAATTTTGTGTAGTTAACTCAAAATCAACAATAAAAGAATTTTTCTTTGGCACAAAACTACTAGTTATGAATTTGTTTTTTAGTAATTCTTAGAAATAACTCATTAAAGTATGTTTAAATAATCTCAAAATCAAGATTTGACACTAAAACATCCCAAGAATCAAGAATTCTCATATTTGAGTTGTTGAATACAAGATTTGATGAAAAACTCAAATTTATAGCATAAGCCTTACCTTTTCTTGTTATGCTATTTCTTCTTTGTTTTCAATTATAAACAAACAAATCACAAATAATCTTCTTTTTGTAACTTTGCACAACTAAGTTTTAGATAATGACAACGATGAAATAACATGAAAACTAAAACATAAAAGGATATAGCATGATTTTAGAGCTTTACTCTAATTTCAACTTATGTGAGTTCTATGGTGATAATGATCCAAAAATTCATAGTCAAATCGACTCTTTCTAAGAATGCAAAATTTAAGCTTGTGAATAAGTTTGACTTAATGATAACGTATATTGAGACTTCAAGACTATAGAAATTAAATCCCCATCCAACATTTATAAAGAAACATAAATGACAAGTGTAAAAGATACCATAAAGTTTGGTTAATTCTTTGATAAGCTAGAGTGGTTCAATAAAGAACAAAATTAAAAGAATCCTTTCACAATCACATAATAGATTATCCTAAAATTAAATTCTATAAAAAAACTAAATAAAGCTAAATAACTCTATTTATAATAAATAAAAAGTCTTAAAAATATCTAGAAAAATAATAAAAGGTTTCTAAATAAAATTGACACGATGAAAAGATTGATGTCTTCTCCCAAGTGCAGGAGTGTCGAAGTAATAAATAACCCGGCAAGACCGGGGTCGAACCACAGGAAGGTTATTGTACAAATTATAAACAACAACAACAACAAAAACAACAACAACAACAACAACAACAATAATAATAATAATAATAATAAAGAGAAGAAGATGATGATGATGATGAGAACTTGGAGATAGAGTATTAAAGTAAAGATTAAACAATAATAATAACAAATGTCAAGGTTAGAGGTTCCACTAATGGTATGTCAAACAAGAATAGTATAAACTTTTATTGTTCAATTGGAATCCACACATAAAGGAGGTTCCATATTATAGATTGTTAACATGATTACATTAGTCATCTTATTCAATTAATGCTAATACTTGTAAATTTCATCAAGCATTCATAATTATAACTTATGTTAATAACAAATCAAGTTCCTTTCATAGCTCAGGTGTCGGTTATACCATACATTATGAGCTATGAAAGTGCCAAGCATTTGTTGTACCAATTGTTATACAACATAAATCAAGATTAATCATTTAACAAGCAAAGTATTAAAGAGTGAACAAGATAACAAATATAAAACATGTTAGTATCAAACATTAAAGTCCATGTTAAGTTTATACCATACTTATTCTTACACCATTAGTGTAACCTTTTCACCTTGACATAATTAACTTAGCTAGACATAATGGAAGAAAGAAAAATAGATAAACAAAATAAGAACACAAAAGTTAACTAAAGAAAGGAAAGGAAATGAAAGGCATAAACTTAATATTAATGAAAACAAAGCATAAAGAATACAAAGAGAGAAAACAAGAGCATGATCTTGATCTGGACACCAAGATGCCTAAATGCATGGCAAATACCTCCTTTTATAGGCCAAAATTGGGAACTATTGATTTGATGACTAATTGATGAGTAGATGGCCAACCCTTGACTTGGTGACAATCCTTATCTTCTCTTGTCTGCCCAAAACGTCATTGATGACGTCAAAATTAGAGCCACTTGAAAACATGAAAGTTCTAGGCAATTGTCTTAGCTTTCTTGTGTAAAAACTTCAACTCATTTTGACTTCTAGAACTCCAGATATGGCCAAAATACTGAACAGTGCTCGGGTTGGAGGACAGATTCGGGCTTCTTTGTTGTTGCAATAATTTGGACTTGAAAATGGCCTTTTTAGATCTTGGGCTCCATATGAAAGTTGTAGGCCTATGTCTTACCTTTCCATCCATATAAAGTAGACCTAAATCTGAGATCTATAGCTCCAGATATGACCCAATTACCGAACAGTGTTCCGGTTTGGATTGCACCGACATCTCTTTTCTAAGTTTGATCATCTCTTTGCCTTTGCAATTGAAATTCTTAAAGTCATCAATCAATCCTTTTATTTATGTGATAGGCCTGCATTTAAAATGGACATTTACCACAAATTAAAGGTATCTTATATTATTAGATAGATTATTATAAAACATACTTTAGTTAAGGAGTTATTGATACTTTAAGTGCAAAATGATGATATAAAACCATGATAAAAATGCACTTTTGAGTACTAATCAAAAATAAAATAAAAATTATAAATCAACTAGAAAAGTAAAACAATTCTTATATATTAGATTTCAAACCATATCAGAAGGTCTTTTTAATATTTGATCACTATAAATTTTAATCATATATAAAACATGAGCTTTAGAAATTTCTGGCAAAATCTTAACTAGATTCAATAGTTTGATATATGCTTGTTAGTGTAAAAATATATATTAGAAAAAATAAGTCCAATATCCATATCTAATGTCCTTGAATGATAAGAAACTTTGCCAATGAGAAACCCATCAAAGAAAACAAAAAGTTGCTAATTGGAAACCCTTGCTAAAATAATTCCAATTGCTACTACCTATGCTTTCCTTGTAGAAAATGAATCCTTATTAAATAAAAAATTCATATATTATAAGAAAATAAATTACTAGGCATAGTATATATTGATGAAAATATTTAGAAGTTTAGTTTTCAACCGAATTAGAATCATAATAAAATATCACTTATAGCATTTATAGCTTTAGACGTGATTTAAATAGTAGACAACAATCTAGATTGATAAATTTATAATTTGATAGGCCAAATATCTAGAATCAACCAATCAATTACTCTAGGATTCGCTTAGTTTCAAAACTTTTAATATGTTCAATTGATATCTCTAATAATCTTTTAGTAATGCTTGCTAGTTTGCATCATCCAGATAAGAGTTTGCTCTTATTTCTTTAATTGTCAAGTTATTGTTATAAATGATAAAATTTAAGTTGTTTTTGTACAAGGTTATGATATTAAATAAATTTTAAATGACATTGATTATTCATGTTAGGAAAATGATATCGAAAATTATCGATTAAATTGTGCCTTCGAGGCAGGAAAATTATGTAATAATAAGTTATGCCTTCATGGGAAATTGCAAATAGAAATTTTTTTCTTGTCAAATCTAGAGAAGGGATTTGAGATATAAAAATTCAATCACATATCCAAGTATGTAATTTAAGTATGAATGTTATTTAAGTCATTGACAAACCAAATAAGCACAAACTTTAACAACAAATGAAGCCTGGTCTAAAATATAAGATTGAATTCAAAACTTTTAATATGTTCAATTGATATCTCTAATAAATCTTTTAGTAATACTTGCTAATTTGCATCATCCAGATAAGAATTTGCTCTTATTTCTTTAATTGTCAAGTTATTGTTATAAATGATAAAATTTAAGTTATTTTTATACAAGGTTATGATATTAAATAAATTTTAAATGATATTGATTATTCATGATGGGAAAATAATATCAAAAACCATTGATTAAATTGTGCCTTCAAGGCACGAAAATTATATAATAATAAGTTATGCTTTCATGGGAAAGTGCAAATAAATTTTTTTTTCTTGTTAAATTTAGGAAAGAGATTTGAGATATGAAAAGTCAATCACATGTCCAAGTATATGGTTTATCAAGTATGAATGTTATTTAAATCATTGGCAAACCAAAATAAGCACAAACTTTGACAACAAATGAAACCTGCTAAAATGTAAGATTGAATTCAATACGGTTAAATACTAAAGAATAATTAAGAAAGAAACATGGTTAGAAGAAATACAAATAATCTTGAATTTCTTTGATCACATTACAAATGATCTTCAACTTCTTTGATCACACTAACTGGAGCAATGAAATAGCCGCCTCCTCTTCTTTTAATCTCTTTAATTTGCAATTTGCTGCGCGCTCGTTTTCTTGGTTATGCGTCTGCTTCAAATGGTCATGGTCGTTGACGAGCAAAACCTGGCTGAATGATATAATTGACGATGTGCGGTCCAAACATGAACACAAACGAGAAACATGGATATGCAAGCTGCATCAGTTATAGAAAAAGAAACTCATATCCATAAAAGACACATCTAGACAATAACTGGACCACCCTTGTTTCTATATATTAGAATGTTTTGCAAGAATCCTTTGAGCCTATGACATGAACTGAAAGAGAGATTATAAGGTCATGATACCTGAAGAAGCATGGATGGAGCTGCAGCGGTGTTATCAGGAATGACATGACTTCTAGTTTTTCTTCCGTTTAGTGTAGCAACTGATGGGCTGTTAGCTGTTGTTATGTCCCAAAAGCTTCTTTTCTTTGCTATTGGAATTGGCGACTTGAACCGGTGGCTTGGACTCTTCAATTCACCATTGTTTTTTTCCTTCGGCGGCAAACTAGCTCTTGTCACTACCCTCTTTGCTCCTTGCATTGTTCCTGCTGCTGATGGCTTTTCACTCTTTCGAGAAAGCTCATGTATACGATCATCCTTCTCCTTTAGCTGTGTAGCATGATCTTTCTTTAGTTTCTCAATTTCTTCCTCTAATGCCTTGACAGTCTGCCGAAGCTCTCTGACTGCTTCCTCTGCGCCCCTTTTTCTTGATTCTGGTGTGAAACAGTACCCACCTAAGAAAGAGGGTCTAGCTTTCCTTTTTTCAATTGGTCTGGCAGTAGATGGAGGAGTCTGAGTAAAGGTAATTGAAGGAGGAGTTGGAGAGGTATTTGCAGCCAACAATTGTGCCTGGAGTGAAAGTAGCTTTTGTTGTTGGTGTACTAATTGCACTCGCAATTCGCGATTTTCTTTTTGCACTTCAAGCAACAGTTTGGCCTGGTCAGTTTCGCATTCTGGTAACTGTATTTCTTCTAGAGTCTCGCATGCCTGCAAAAAATGAGAGGTAAGAAAGCTTTTATCCCCCAAATTATAGTTTTATTATAACAGAATCTCTAGGCAGTAAACTTTATCGTGGATAGTGCAGAAAAACCATTATGAATCCTCATTAGGAAAACAGATATGAGCTATTATGGAATAGTAGTCAAAATTGCATTTAGTATGGAATATAATGAACATGAACAGATGATCAGCTAAAAGGATGACCTTGGTTCGGATCTCCTTAGCTCGATCAGCCCAATGCAAAGTGTTTTGAGTTTCCCCAAACGAGAGATTACTTGGACTTATATTTGCAATCATTGCAGTGTTACAAACTCCTCCTAACGAATCCTTGAGAAGTTGAGTGAGCTTTGAATTTCGGTATGGAATATGTTTCTTACCCTCTACAAGGGCATTGATGCAGCTGCTTAGTGCAAGAAGTGACCTGTTTATATTGGCACCCTCAAGTGATCTAAGTGTTCTCTGATCAGTTGCAAGGGCTCTCTCTGAGCCAGCAAGGTCAATGAGTGATAGCTTTCCCACTTTTTGGACAACATTCATGGAAGCATCTCTAACTCGGTATTCAACAACCACCTGAAAAGAGCACAGCCAAACTTTAAAACAGCAAAAATACAAGAAAAAAAGGACCATATGCTAGAGCAATATATACGAATGTAAAGAAACAGATATTACCTGCAGTATAGCATGGGATCGTGAAGAGGTTTCGTTGGCACGAGTTGGTTCAGTGGTTCGGTTTTGGTTTCCTTGCTGAAGCAATGCCATCACCTGCCACAATACAGGGCAAAATAGTAAGACGTTCCAATATACTCGCTTATGAAGAGTTTGAACTTTATCATATCTTAAATGTTCAAATTTATGGAATTAGGAAATTACTTCATCGGTGGAATAAGCTCTGTACTGAGTGAGACCTGCTGCTACTATTCCCTGTTACATTGAAACGAGTATCGTCAACAGCATATCAAATCTAAAATGACAGATGTAAGTTGAATAATTATCATGTTTCATTGCTGGGATCCAATCCTGATGAGCTGGTGGACTAGAGGAAAATCATGATATAATCTCCTTTAACATTTACTTGCATCAAAATTATGTTATGCCTATACCACAAGATTAAACATAGTGAATATATGAATTCTTCCTGGAAAATAATGAAAAAGATGGAGCGTTTATGTTATTGCCGACGTTAGAGGAATATAAAGGGGAAAAAAAAAACCCACGAGGTCTTTCAAGGAAAACAGGAACTCTCTATAAAACATCCTAAGTGGCACAGGGTCATTCCAACTAGAGTAACAGAAAATTTAGTTGTTTTCTACTAAGAAGAATAGAGGGCAGACCTGTTTATCTTCTCGAAGCACCAGAGGCCTTCCTGGAGAGAGCAAATCTCTGACAGTTTCATTATAAACTTCAAGATATGAGAGGTGAACCACATGGTTTCCATCACAGCTCCTTTGCCTAATTTTGGTAAAAAGATCCTTAATTGCCAAAACCATCACTCCTGGATTCTCTACTGTCCCCAGCATTGTATATGTTTTACCAGCTCCTGTGGCACCATAGCAGAACACTGATCCATTCCTTCCTTGCAATACTTGTTCTACAAGATCTGCAGTCCTGAAAATGCAATTCAAATGGATACCCATCTTGTGGGTTAAGCAATCTATCACATACACACATACGGTCCCCTGACGTTTCATATTGTGAAAATGAAACGCTGGGATAAATAATTGAGCTGCAGTTTCTCCGACAGGAAAACCTTATATTCTGTTTGGTTGCTCAGAAAATTCGAAGTAGGAAACTAACAACGACACTAAGTTGTTCATAATGTGATTCGCTATACAGCGACTCCATTGAATCATTAGATTCATTAACCTTATCACTCTTCCAATATTTAGCAGAGATTTGGTAAGTGATCCCATATTCGAGTACAAATACCATGACATGTCTTAGACAACATTCGCAGAGAGATTGCAGCGAGAACCATAAAATTCAGCTCAGCTCTCAAAATTGTGTTTCTAGTATCCGAAACTTATTTCAAAAAATGGGCTAACTACCAAATTACCAAATCAAACATTATAATTATGGTGAATTCAAACTGTGAACAGGAACCATAAAATTCAGAACTCAATTTTTGTCTCTAGCAACCGAAAAACTAGTGCCGGAAATGAGCCAACTCTACTAATCACCAAAACAAACACCAATATAATGAATAATTCAAAAGCACAATACCAAAGAAGCATAAAAATGTTGCAGAACCAAAAGGAAACAAATCCATGTAAAACTAATCAAAGCAGTTTTTTTTTTTTTGTAAGCACTCACGTGGTGGAGTAAACTTCCTTTTGAGATGTTGAATCTGGAAATGCAGCGTCAAATGCAAAATGCCGTCCACGGAGCCTCTTTAGCCTAAGATAATCATTCTCGTTAGCAAACTCACTCAGATAAACATCTCTCCTATTCACAATCCTCACACAACACCTCAAACCAGCCTCTCTCTCCTTCTTGGCCATTGGCCTAAGCCTCACAAACACCAAAATCCGGCTTCCACTTGCATCATTTTTACCGGAAACAGTCTCCAATCTTTCATTTTCTTGCACTTTCTTAGGCCCAATAAACCCTTTCGGCTCTGTCTGTGAGCTCTCCATTGAAAGCTTCCTCGCCACCGTACTTGAGTCTTTAGTCTTTCTTGGACATGTTAAAAACCTGATAACCCGATCCGGACCCATCACAAGATTCTCCTTGGCATCATCAACAGGTGGTTCTGGTAACACAAAGGTTCTTGTCACTGTAGAAATAGGCTTTGCACTGGGCAATGTTGGCATTGTAGGCAATGCATTGTCTCTCATTATATTGTTTTGTTTTGGATCTTTTGTTTCTTTTGAATCTTTCTCTTCTCTCTTGCAACCATTCAGAAGATCCACACTAGGATGTGTTGAGAATCGCTTCTCTTCAGGTTTCGGAGACAGGTTCCTTAAAGTTGAAGAAGATTTCTTCTGCTGCTCATACAAGAGGGTTAAAGCTTTCATCTTTTCTTTCAAGCCATGATGTGGATTTCTCAACAGAACCTCCATGTTACTGTCTTCTTGATTTGAGTAGCTGGGTGGTCTTGTTTTTAGATTTGGGTTTGGACCATTTTGTTCTTGGCTGATGGCTTTAGACCTTGTTGACACTGGCATTGTAAATTCTCTCTCTATCCAAACATGCCCTGATGGGTTTTTCAGTGACCCAGTTGGTGAAACTTATCAAAATGCAAGAAAGTTTGGATCTTGATGAAAAACGGATGGCAAGAAGGGTTTGGACAAGAGAATGGAAGCTAAAGAAAAGAAATGGGAAGAGAGGGAAGATCAATATCACAAGTTTGACTGATTTGGTGGCAAATACGATCCATTGATTTGGATTTAGATCGGACGGTTTGTAGTAAAGCGGGGAAGATGACTTTCAAAGTTTAGTGCCAGTGTCAGCCCTCTTTTTGCTTCTTGCACTCCGCTGGAATCCAAAGTAGTGCTCTACATAGGAGGAGGAAATGGAGTGGAAAGAGTTATAATTGGGGGAGTGTTAGGGTTAGATTTTTGAAATGAAGATTTAAAAAACGATTGATTGTAACGGTCAAAATATTGTCAGCCAAACGTTAGCTATTCGAAGATGTGGGGTCCATCTGGGAATATTAAAAGCAAAATCTTTTTTATTCTCAGTTAAACATAAGAAATAATAGCTATTTTTATTTTTATTTTTATTTTTTAATAAATGATATATATTTTTATTTTTCAAAATATTTTTTTTAATTTTATTTTTATTCTCAGTTAAACATTATTTTTTCATTCCTTTTTTAATTATTATTATTACATAAAAAACATCCCTTGAATTGAAAGAAATTTTAATTTTTAAAGCATATAAAAAGGTAAATTATTTTCAAAATCTTAACGTGGAAAAACTCAAAAACTTGTAAAAATGAAAAAACTTGAAAAAAAACATAAAAGTAAAAACGTTGGTAATTAATGAAAATCTAAAAAATCCCATAACCTATGAATATTATTTTATTGCTAAGATATATTTTTATTTATAATGCTTTGTGGACATGGTTTTTATTTTTATTTTTAAGTTTTTATTCTAGGCTTTTTAATTCTTTATTTTTTATGTTATTTGGGTTCTCATGTTTTGTTTAAATTAACTTTTCATTCTTTTTTTTTTTTAATTTTAAAAATTTATTTTTCTTTTGATGGTTTTAATGTATATTTATTCTTATATATATAAAAGACAACTATTAAGATTATATTTGAATTACTTTTTACTTGATGGACATGGGTTTTTCATTTTTTGGATTCAGCAAAGTTGTTTTTCTAGATTTTTCATTTTTTTTATATATTTTTTTATGTTTTTAAGGTTTTTTTAAAGTCTATATACTTTATAGAGTAAAATTATAAAGTCTATATACTTTAAGGTTTTTCATTTTTATGTTTTTATTTTTCTTTAATGTTTTTGAATTACCTTTTTTTTTTAATGATGTGAGAGAAATTTTATCGAAAAAAGTGATAAAAGGATATGAAAAAAAATATGTATATATAAGATCTATGAAAGTAAAAAATTCTAAATTTTTTAATTTTTAGTGTAAGCAGCTATTATAAAATGTATATTAAAATCTAAAGAGAATGCATATAAGACAAGGGTAGCAATTATAATGATATAACTTAAAAAATCATTGAATTTTTAAAAGAAATTAAAAATTATTCAATTTAAAAAAAATAAAAATACAATTCGAATTAGGTTCATATATAATAAAAAAATTATTTGTGATTTTATAGTACTATAAAATAAGTCATTTTCTATGATGCGAGTATAATATTAGTCTGCAATTAAAAAGAGAAAGAATTACAAAGTTTTTAATGAGTTTCATATTCCTTATAAATAGTGTTTAGATTGCAATAGAGTAAGACTACTCTTATGAGATATTAGCAAAATCTGTATAGCACTCATAAACAATCAGACATATACATGATTTTTTATGTGCAAAACGGAGCCAAACAAGAAGAGATTGTAGGGGGTATAATATGATTGGTGACATACCTAACTTATAATAAGAACTTTTATTCATAAAAATTTAAAATTTCACCAATAATTCTGGAAGTTAAATCATATTTTTTATATGATTTGATTTTTAATCCAAAATACACCTAGCTAGGTGCATTACACTCTATAAATAGAAGTTTGGTAAGTATACATTTTTTATTTCAAAAATCTTTTGAACTATATAGGGAATTGTTATAAATAATGAAGACTATTTCAAAAGGTTTTTATTTAAAATTTTTATATTGAACTTTGATATAGATCTGGTGACCTCGATATACACAAAACTCTTAAATTTGACAATCACAACGGACCCAAAAAAATATAGATCTAGCGAACATGGTGTTTTATGGTTTAATAATCAACTTAACACAAGGCAAACATGAGTCTGGAAATGATGTTAGGTCCAAAACACTTGGATTTAAAGATTATGGTGTTTTATGCTGCATCAGACCTAAGATAATCTCCTAAATTAAAAATATTAGAGGCATGGTAAAATATCATGCCTTTTTTAAAAATTAATTTTATAACAATCACGGGTTACCGTTATTTTGATTTTTTGATTAAACATTAGTTTCATTCCCCTCGATATTTCTAATATCATCTTTTTATCAAGTGGTTTAGTTAAAGGATCACCTAAATTTATTTTTGACTTTACATAATCAATTGAAATAATTTTATTTTTTAGTAGTTGCTTTTATAATATCATGTTTTAATTAAATATGTTGATTTTTTATCATTAAAATATTTCTTCATAACAATGGTTATTGTCACCTGGAAATCACAATGCATAGATATAGAAGGTGTTGGTTTTATTTCTAATGGAATTTCAATTTAAAAATTCCTCAACCAATCAACTTCGTTTCCTATTAATTTTAAGGCTATGAATTTTGACTTTATGGTGGATTGAGGAATTAAACTTTGCTTGGATGATTTTCAAGGCACTACACCACCAATAAAAGTAAAGATATAGTCACTAGTGAATTTAATCTCAATTCAATATGAAATCCAATTATCATTGTTGTATCTTTATAATACAACGAGAAATCTACTATATAGAATATCATAGTCCATGGTAACTCTCAAATATTTCATTAGTTAGACTATTGTCACCTACTACTCATGATTAAGATTTTATGTATATTTATTCAATCTACATACAATGTATGTTATATCAGGTCGAGTGCAGTATATCAGATGCATCAGACTCTTAATAATCTAAGTATACTTAAGCTAAGTAACAACTTTACCTTTATTTTTATTTAATTGAGTGTTAGCATCAAAATGATCAAAATTTTTGACAAGTTTTCTCTACACAATGTTCTTGTGTTAACATTATACCATTGTCCCTTCTTATAATTTTAATATCCAATACTACACTAGCTTCACTCATATTTTTAATATTGAATTTAGAGGCTAAAAAATGTTTAGTGTTATGAACGATATTCCTAAAAAGTAATAAAAGAGTTATAAATCCAAATAGAAAAAAAATCCTAAATTAACTTTAAAAATATAACAAATCTTGAACAATAACTTAAGGCCTTCCTAAATTCTTATAGGTATGAAATTATAACCTGAAAGGAAATGAAACTTTTAGAATCTTCTAGTAAAAATTCAGTTTAATCTAATAGTTAAATTAAAAGTTATGTTTATTGACTTAATGCTTTGTATTATAAAAACAAATCTCATGCATCATTATATAATACTAGCAAAATTAACACAACTCTCATTATCAATAATTACATTACATGCCTCATTATTTATATGACATCTAGCATATAACATATTCTCTTTTTGTTACTTTACATCATCCTCCATAATCTCAACATTAAATGTTCTTCATATCATCAAAGTCTCTTTATCAACTAGATACTCAATATTATCACAATCCTCAAGTGGTGACATCTCATCCTCGAATTTGTCACTTTGGATTCAATACCTCCATGCTCCTTTATAACTATAATCTCTTTTTTTTAGACATTATGAAGCTATATGTTCACTCCCCAGACACCTAAAACAGTTGATATCACAATTACAATTAGATGGGAATTTGGCTTTACCTTTTGTCTCAGTCTTTCCTCTAAGCCTCAAATGATTCAACTTTGTTGCCCATAATATTCAGCTTTGATGTTGTAGCCTTTTCTTTTTTATAACTCAACCTTTAAGTTGGAAAAAAATCCAAGTTATCTCATTGAAGTGTTACTACCCTTTCTATTAAACTGCCTCTTTATCTTGGTAGCTATATGAAATATATCTTCAAGTTCAACATAGTTCAACAACTTAGCCATTGATTGATACTTAAAAGTATATTTTTATCAAGGTTTTATATCATTATTTTGCACTTGAAGTATCAATAACTCTTTAAATAGAACACTTTTTATATTAACATGTCTAATAATATAAGATACATTTAATTTATGATAAATATTTATCTTAAATGCAGGTCTATCACATAAATAAAATGATTGATTAACAAGTTTAACCACTGAAATTGAGAAGACAAAAGAGAGGGTTAAGTTTAGAAAATAGATGTTAGTTTAGTCCAAACTAAAACACTATTAAGTCATTCGGTCATATCTAGAGCTATAAAACTTGGATTTGGATCTGCTCTTTATGGATGAAAAGCTTATACATAGGCCTAAAACTTTTATGGGAATGAAAGATTCAAAAAGGCTATTTTTAAGTTCAAATTATAGCAACAACAAAGAAGTTGGAAACTTTCTTATAGCCTAAACATTATTCAGTATTCAGCTCATATCTCGAGTTCTAGAAGTCCAAATATCCTCAATTTTTTTTTGTTGAAAAGCTAAGATAATTTTCTAGAATTTCATGAATAAGTTTGTTCAAATTCTAATATTAGTAATTGTGTTTTGTTCAGATAAGAAGATAAAGATAGTTACTAAGTCAAGAGTTGGCCACTCACTCAATAATTAATCATCAAATCAATAGTTTTAAATTTTGATCTATAAAAGCAGGCATTAGCCATAGATATAGGCATTTTGATTGTCAGATCAAGATCATGTTCTTGCTCTCTTTCTTTATATTTTTGTAATGTTTAAGTTTTACTTTCATTAATTTCTTATTTATATCTTTTATCTCAGTTACTACATTTATATAATTATATTCTTATCTTATTTATTTATGTTTTTCTTCTTTATTATGTTTAGCTAAGTTTATTATGTCAAGGTAAAAAGGTTTCACTAATGGTGTTAGAATAAGTATAATATAGACTCAACATGGACTTCAATATTTATATCCAAGAAAGTTTGTTGTTAACATGTCATATCTTTTTATCTTATTAATTCTTCATACCTTATTAAATAGTTAATCTAGATTTGTGTTATATAACACTTGTTATAATAAATATTTGATACTTTCATAACCAACCTTATGGTATAACCTACACTTATGGTATGGAAGAAACTTGATTTGTTGTTAACATAAGTCAGAATCATGAATTCCTAATAATATTTAAAAACTTGGTATTATTTAAATAAGATAATTAATATGATCATCTTAAAAATTTACAATGAACTATTAAAGATAAATAATCCAATTGGAACCTCCTTTGTTTGTGACTTTCAATTGAGTAATAAAAGAAGTTTATACTATACTTATTTAGAATACTATTAGTAAATCTTCTAACCTTGACAATTATTTTCATCATTGTTTAATCTTCACATTAATCTTACATCTTAAAATCCTCTTTAAATCGTCGTTGTCATCATTATTTATAATTTATATAGTTAATCTCCTTGTGATTCGATCCAAGTTTTGCTAGCTTATTTATTACTTTGACAATTTTATACTTGAGAGAAGACATCATTCTTTTAGTCATGTTAAGTTTTTAGCACCATTATCGGGGAGGTAAATTCTTATAAATTATAATATTTATTTTGTTTTGTTTTTTTCACTTTTCTTGTATCTAACTTTGTTTTCTTTTTTCTTTTATTCTCTTCCTACACGTGCATGAGAGTTTAGTCATGTATATTAAGTGGTAGACTTTGTAGGGTATTCTTTTTATTTTTAGAAAATATAGCAAAAAAAACTAATAATTTTATAATAAAAATAGTGAGAATAATCGAGTTAAATCACTTATAGATCACATAAATCCCACAAGAACAAGTGCAGTCTCATGCATAGTTTGTCCTCCTAATGCATCTCATTTTAATTTTAAACCAGATATTATTCAACTTTTATGTTTTTTTTCATGGCTGGCCAAATGGCAAGTTTATGCAGCATAAAGTACTCTAAAATTGGCACTATATTGTTAGGTTTACTTATCACTTGATGAAAATACAAGAAGACCATATAAACAATTTACTACTATAAGCTTAACTGTTGATAATTTGTAATGGTGTTATTGTACTATTTCAAAAATTATATATTTAGCATCTTTTAGTTTGGTATAAATTATGATTACCTACTATAGTTAGAAAAAATTTTAAATCTAACAAAACAACTAAATTACCCTTATATATTCTTTCTTAATAAAACCTAGCCAACAAAGAGGGACCCTCATAAGAACAAAGTCAAGTTAGATTTCTGTCAAGGATTTCTAAAAAGTAAAGTGTGAGTATGATGAGTTCAAGTTTCGTATAAATAACTTGCTTGATTTTATTCGTTGCAATCTAATGCCTATCATGCTTAAAGACCTAAATTATGCATTCAGTAAGGATGGATTGCCATAACCAAATTTGAGATGGCTAAGCAATAAACATTTAGCCATGCAATGTCATAACGATTTTAATTATGGCATGAAATGAAAAATATCATTAGTTTTTGGCCATTTCTTGATTTTCTCTGTTTTCTTAATGACATGACTAAAAGATTGATATTTTCTTCATAGGAGTATCGAAGTAATAAATAACCTAGCAAGACTAGAGTCGAACTATAGGGAGGTTAAT
Source organism: Populus ilicifolia (assembly GCA_015708895.1). NCBI lineage: Eukaryota > Viridiplantae > Streptophyta > Magnoliopsida > Malpighiales > Salicaceae > Populus > Populus ilicifolia. The sequence continues at coordinate 107,726 of SRLM01000381.1, read as the reverse complement.
TTTATTAAATTACAGATAGCAACAACAACAACAATAATTAAGAAAAAGAAGAAAAAAAAAGATAAGAACTTTGAGATGAAATATTAATGTAAGGATTAAATAATGATAATAATAAATGTCAAGGTTAGAGGTTACACTAATGGTATGTCAAACAAGTATAGTATAAACTCTTATTATTCAATTGAAAACCACATACAAAGGAGGTTCTAATATGATTATAGATTATTAACATGATTACATTAATAATCTTATTCGATTAATGCTAATACTTGTAAATCTCGTCAAGCATTCATGATTATAACTTATATTAATAACAAATTAAGTTTTTTTCATAGCTCAGGTGTCAGTTATACCATACAGTATGAATTATAAAAGTGTCAAGCATTTGTTGTACCAAGTGTCATACAATATAAATCAAGATTAGTCATTTAACAAGCAAAGTATTAAAAAGTGAACAAGATAACGAATACAAAACATGTTAGTATCAAACATTAAAGTTCATATTAAGTTTACATTATACTTATTCTTACACTATTAATGTAACCTTTTCACCTTGACATAATAAACTTAGCTCAAAATAATGAAAGAAAGAAAAATAAATAAATAAAATAAGAACATAAATAAGATAATAATTAACTAAGTAAAGGAAAGGAAATGAAAAGCATAAACTTGATATTAATAAAAGAAAAGCATAAACATTACAAAAAATACAAAGAAAGAAAGCAACAGAATCATCTTAATCTAGAAATCAAGATGTCTAAATGCATGACAAATTCCTCCTTTCATAGGTCAAAATTGAAAATTACTGATATGATGACTAATTAATGAGTGGGTGACCAACTCTTAACTTGATGACAATTCTTATCTTCTCTTGTCTGCTCAAAACACCATTGATAACGTCTAAAGTGGAACCACTTGAAAAGATAAAAGTTGTAGGAAATTATCTTAGCTTTTTTATGTAAACAATTCAGGTTATTTGGACTTCTAGAACTCCAGATATGGGTCAAACACTGAACAGTACTCGGGCTGAAATATAGAATTGGACTTCCTTATTGTTGCTCCAATTTGGACTTGAAAATAATATTTTTAGATCTTGAGCTCCATATAAAAGTTGTAGACTTAAATCTGAGATCTATAGCTCGAGATATGACCCAATTACTGAATAATGTTTTCATTTGGACTTCATTGACATCTCTTCTCTAAGTTTGACCATCTCTTTGTCTTTTAATTTTAGTTCTCAAATTTATTAATCAATCCTTTTATTTATATGATAGGCCTATATTTAAAATGAATATTTACCATAAATTAAAGGCATCTTATATTATTAGATATATTATTATAAAACATGCTTTAGTTAAGGAGTTATTGATACTTCAGGTGCAAAATAATGACATAAAACCTTGATAAAAAATACACTTTTAAGTATTGACATGAAAAATAGATTAATATCTTCTCTTAATTGCAAAAGTGTCAAAGTAATAAATAATTTGGTAAGACCGGGGTTGAACTATAGGGAGGTGAATTGTATAAACTATAGATAATAATAATACAACAATAATAACAATAGTAGTAGTGATAGTAATACTACTAATAATAGTAATAATAATAATAAAGAAAAAGAAGGAGAAGAAGAAAAAGATGAGAACTTCGAGATGAAATATTAATGTAAGGATTAAATAATGATAATAATTGATGAGTGGGTAATCAACTCTTGACTTGATGACAATCCGTATCTTCTTTTGTCTACCCAAAACATCATTGATAACGTCCAAATTGGAATCACTTGAAAACATGAAAGTTCTAGGGAATTATCTCATCTTTCTTATGTAAAACATTCAGGTCATTTAGACTTCTAGAACTCTAGATATGGGTCAAACACTAAACAGTGCTCAGGCTGGAAGATAGATTTAGACCTCTTTGTTATTGCTCTAGTTTGGACTTGAAAATGATATTTTTAGATCTTGGGCTCTATATGAAAGTTGTAAGCCTATATCTTACCTTTCCATCCATATAAAATAAACCTAAATCTAAGATCTGCAACTCTAGATATGACCTAATTACTAAACAATGTTCCTATTTAGATTGTACTGACATCTCTTTTTTAAGTTTGGTCATCTCTTTATCCTTTCAATTTCAGTTCTTAAATTCATCAATCAATCCTTTCATTTATGTGATAGGCCTGCATTTAAAATGAACATTTACCATAAATTAAAGGTATTTTATATTATTAGATATATTATTATAAAACATACTTTAGTTAAGGAGTTATTGATACTTCAACTGCAAAATGATAACATAAAACCTTGATAAAAAAAATACACTATTAAGTACCAATCAAGTATTAATCACCCCCCAACTAGCCTCAATCTTGCACATCTAGCACCGTAATTTTTTTTAATCGTATTATGAGGTAGAACGGGAAAATACTTTTTTAATTTTTCAAGATTAGTGTCTATTTTCAAATGAGAATTGAAAGAGAGATTCAAAAAATTGCATAAATATATACATAATTATTAGTTATTATAGAAAACTGAAAGAACCAACTTAAGCCATAGAGTACTATTGTCTGCCATTTGACCAGAATGAGAAAAGCTAGCAAAAATCACTCAAAAAGAAATACAAAAACAATATGAAAGAAAAAAAATCAATCTTTATATACAAGATCACCCAATTCAATAGAGTTATTTTCAACTGAAAAATTACTAAAGTAAACTTTCAAACGATGTCCATTTACCTTGAAAATATTGTTATTCTTTGGATTCTTCATATCATAGGCCTTATATGGATACACATGTTTCACAATAAAAGGACCACTCCATCTTGATCTTAGTTTTTCAAGAAATAAATATAGTTAAGAATTATAATGTAAGACTTTGTTACCAATATTGAATGTTTTTCTCAGAATATTCTTGTCATAAAACTCTTTGATTCTTGCTTTATAAATTTTTAAATTTTCATATGCATCATTTCTTATTTCTTCAAGCTTATTTATTTGTAATTTACACAATTGACCAACATCATCCAGATTTGAATTGAAATTTTTAATAGCCCAATAAGCTTTATGTTCAAGTTCTATAGGCAAGTGACAAGGTTTTTCATAGACTAGTATATAAGGTGACATACCTAATGACGTTTTATAAGCAGTTCGATAAGCTTAAAGTGCATCATTAAGTCTTAAAGACCAATCTTTCCTATTAGGATTCATTGTTTTCTCCAAAATATGTTTGATTTCCCTATTAACAAGCTCTACTTGTCCACTTATTTGAGGGTGATAAGGGGTGGTAACGTTATATGTGAATTCATATTTCTTCATTAAAGACTCAAATGACCTGTTGCAGAAATGTGTTCCATCATCACTTATTATGGCTTGAGGGATTCCAAATCGACTAAAAATATTTTCTTTTAAAAATTTTATCACTATTTTGTGATCATTGTTTTGACTTGGAATTGCCTCTATCCATTTTGAAACATAATCTACTGCTACTAATATATACAAGAAATCAAATGGTGGAGAAAATGAACTTATGAAATCTATACCCCAACAGTAAAAAATCTCAATGACAAGAATAGGATTTAAAGGCATCATATGATGTTTTGAAATAGATCCTAATTTTTAACCATTTTCACAAATCTTGAGAATGCGTGTAAGTCCTTGAACATGGTGAAAGAGTAAAATTTACTTTGTAAAATTTTTACAGTTGTCTTTTTTTATAAGAAATGGCCCCCACATGCCTCACAATGATAAAATTTAATGACACTACTTACCTCATTGTCAAGAATGCATTTTTAAAATATTTGATTAGTATAATATTTGAATAAATAAAGGTCATCCCAATAAAAGTTCTTCACTTCATTCAAGAACTTTCTTTTATCTTGGGTACTCCAATGAGCTGACAATTGTCCTGAAACAAGAAAATTGATAATATTAGCAAACCAAGACATTGTATAGATAAAAAGTAAAGATTTATAGGGAAAGTAATCATCAATTGGTGTGATGTCAGTTTTCAAATCTATGAAAGTGCCAAGCATTTGTTATACCAGGTGTCATACAATATAAATCAAGATTAATCATTTAACAAGCAAAGTATTAAAGAGTGAACAAGATAACAAATACAAAACATGTTAATATCGAACATTAAAGTCCATATTGAGTTTACATTACATTTATTGTTACACCATTAATGTAATCTTTTCACCTTAATATAATAAACTTAGCTAAACATAATGAAAATAAATAAATAAATAAATAAAATAAGAACATAAATAAGATAAGAATTAACTAAGTAAAGGAAAGAAAATGAAAGATATAAACTTGATATTAATGAAAGTAAAGCATAAATATTAAAAAAATACAAAGAGAGAAAGCAAGAGTATGATCTTGATTTGGAAACCAAGATGCCTAAATGCATGGCAAATGCCTTCTTTTATAAGCTAAAATTGAGAACTATTAATTTGATGACTAATTGATGTGTGGGTGACCAACTCTTGACTTGATGACAATTATTATTTTCTCTTATCTGCTCAAAACATCATTGATAACGTCCAAACTAGAACCACTTGAAAACATGAAAATTATAGAAAATTATCTCAGCTTTTGTGTGTTAAAAATTTAGGTTATTTAGACTTCTAAAACTCCAGATATAGGTCAAACACTGAATAGTATTCGGGCTGGAAGATAGATTTCGACTTCTTTGTTATTGCTCTAATTTGGACTTAAAAATAGCCTTTTTAGATCTTGGACTCCATGAAAGTTGTAGAACTATGTCTTACATTTTCATCCATATAAAGTAGACCTAAATTTGAGATTCACAGCTCCAGATATGACCCAATTACCGAACAGTATTTCAGTTTAGACTGCACCAGCATCTCTTTTCTAAGTTTAACCATCTTTTTATCCTTTCAATTTCAGTTTTTAAATTCATCAATTAATCCTTTTATTTATATAATAGGCCTACATTTAAAATGAATATTTATCACAAATTAAAGGTATCTTATATTATTAGATATATTATTATAAAACATGCTTTAGTTAAGAAGTTATTAATATTTTAAATGCAAAATGATGACATAAAACCCTGATAAAAAATACATTTTTAAATACTAATTACTTAATTTATGTCAACACTTTCTATTTGTTGACAACTTTAAAGAAAAGTTCTCAATGACAAGGAACCTTCCAAGAACACATGTATAATGTCTTGTGTCCCTTTACTTGCTATTTTATCTTATATTTACAATATTATATTAAATCAACTTAAAATTTATGGGTCTTATTTTTTCTTGAATAAAGTCTGAATTGATAGTTTTTTATTAATTGAGTACTAATATTTTTCTCAAAAAGAAAATCTTTTTACTTATTACTTAAATAACCATATGTTATTTGATAAAATGCTAATGTAAACTAGTTGGGATAGGCCATATGGATTTACTTTCTTTATCTCTTTTTAAAAACTTATTGTGACATTCAACCTTTTAATTTGTAACTTTGGCTCTTTAACAGATTATTTGGGAAGGCTAACATTAGGGTTTAGAAAATGAAGAAAAGGTTACATATACAAAGTTAATGGATAAAAATTTATCTCTACAAAGAGATACAAATCTAAATAGGGTGCTAAAAGGTCAAGTGAAAGACTTTTTATTTAAATTTTCATAAAAGATTCTAATACATGGTTTGAATGATCATTATATACTTCAAACAACCTTTTAAGTCTAGGAAAAAACTAGAATAATAGGATTAAGATCAAAATAAATGAATTTGATAAAAAAAAACTAAACAAATAATAACTAACACTAGTTTTTTTTTATGTATTAGAAACACAAATAGATAGAAAGCTTGAAAACTAGAATAGCCATAACTTCTTTTACATAACTTTAATATATATATATATATATGGCTAAATAATTAGAAAAAATCATGTTTTGAACTTAAAAAATAAGCAGGATTAGCTTATTTTTTCATGTAAACTTAGACTTAAAGTTGGACCATGAGTTGATAACAAACAACATCAAGAAATTTTTTTATTTGCATCGCCAATCCAAACTCAGGTAATCCAATACCAATAGAACCATTAAAGAACACTCATATGTCAAGTTTGGTTTTTTAATTTTATTTTTTATTTTGCAAATATGATCCTTTTTATCTTAAAAAAAAATCATGTTTTAATCTTAAACTTGATTTTGTTTACACATTTAATTCTTAATTATTATTGAATAAGGAAGAAAGTCATTAGAACAAAATAGAAGGAGAGAAATGGTTTGTTAAACCATATTCCAACCATTAAAAAAAATCAATCTTCACAGTGAATTCTTCTTAACAAATAGAGTTTAGTTGAGGTTGTGTTACTCTTTAAACATGTCTGGAAAAAATAGGTTGGAGCTCCTATAATTATTTTTTATTTGGTTGGATTTTTTTAGAGTAATTAAATAGTGTTTTGAGGTTGGAAATAGGTTCATTGAGGTTCCCATATTGTTTTTAGGATTTTTCCAAATAAAAAACAAGTTAAAAGTTAGGTTTTTCAGGTTCAAAGATTTAAATTCTATTTTTCTATTTATTAAAAATGCTTAGAAAACATGATAGCTGATGACAAATCATTTGCCTAGAAGGACAACAAGTTATTTGATCAATTATATTCTATGAAACAATGATAGATTAATTTTTTCAGTGTTCTTCACGGAGGAATTTCAATGTGCATCATAGATCTCAAATTATAGAGGTTGGGAGACCTAATTTGGCCTTTACGTAGGGGATTTTACAAGGCTTGTGATGACAACAACATCATGGGGCCAGAAGGCCATTTCGTCCCTCAATCTTATTGTACTTTCTTAAAATCGATGTCCTGCAGATTTTATTTCACAACTCTCAAATAAATTACAGATTATAGTTCAAAATGAATAGATTAACAAGGTGAAACAGTTTGCTTTTTTCCTTTGCACCATGTTTTCAAGAGTGTTTATTATTATTATTATTATTATTATTATTATGAATTGATTTGATAGTTCATCTGGAGCTTTACAAATATCAAGAGGAATAAAACGAAGCCATCTTTCTGAGTCTGCTTTATCACTAGTTGAACCAATTGGTAAAACAAGAGTGAGTGGTGGGCATGTTTCTTCACCTGAACCTCAGGCCCTGGGACAGAGGAGATCTTATGAGGAGGCTTGCCACTTTCAAGTCAATGACCTGGTTCGCTAAGCCCAAGGTTCGTTTACTTTCAATTTCTCTTCTTGCAGCTGACTTTGTGCATACGTATGGATGGGTTTTTTGAGGAATGTTTTCATCTCCTGATGATTTAACCATTCCAATACGTGGAATCCAATCTCCAAAGCAACTTTTTGTTGAACGATGGGGCTTCCTCTTCGGTGTATTTTATATTGCTCCCTCACTCAGTTCTGTAGGCGGTAATTCGCTAACGTGAGGCCAAGTAAAATCTTCACGTACAAGCCTGTTATACCATCTTGAAACATAATGAAAGCTAGCTCTGATAGTAGAAGCCCTTAACATCATCCTGAACTAGGAAACCTTATGCTTCTGATTTACTGTGAGGGACTTTTTTCTTCTTCTTATATATTACTGAATTTGTATGTACCTCTTTTGCTGTGCACTGCTTTCGCTTGTTTTTATAAATTTATGGCACTGCCTCAGCGCTTACATTAATATAGTATTCCTGCATCACCCCTATATATATTGTGTGTGTAGGTGTGGTTTTCATATTTGCATATATGCTTAAAGCTAAACAATGATTAGATGCATGAAATAGTTTCTATACATTCACACAATATGTCAATGGCTGTTTTCCTCGTGCTAGATTTGTTGGTGAAGTGTAAGAATAATTTTTGCTTTAAGCATATGCAGGGCCATAAGACTTTTTGTTAATACTATCTTTTCTTTTCAGTATATTAATTGCACCGTGTTTGTAGGTTATATGCTCACAAGAATATGCTATGTGTGCCAAACAATGACCAGTACAAGAGATAATTTACTTTGCCATGTGTTCATGATCAATATGTTGATGGTAGTTTTCCCTGTTCTGGAGTTTTCATAAGAGTAATGACAATCTCAAGCATTTGCAGGCACAAAAACTCCTCAGTTTATGTGGCTGGGAACCACGTGCACTGCCTTACGTTGTTGACTGCAAGGACAGATCTACACAGCTTGTTAAGGATTCGGATGTCAGGGATTCATACTGTTGTGTATGGTCCCACACCATGTGATGGTGGGACCATCACATTAAATGTCATGTGATGGCTGTCTCTTGGTGTTAATATTAGTGTGGTTCGGGTATTGTAGTAACAGATTTGAAAAGAGAAGAGAGGAGAAGAAAATCAAGAGAGAAAAAGAGAAGAAAAGGCAGCAGAGCAACCTGCATTCTTTCTTCGATTTTCAGCTCGTTCACCGTTGGATCGGGCTGAGATTTTGACAGCAGCTTCTAGACACATTGATCTTCATTCTGGACGGTTGGATCAAATATTGGTGGTTTGGAAGCAGACCGTTTTGACAGAAAACGGGGCTGTCAGTTTTGTGAGTTTTTCTCAAATAATTCTCCTTTAATCTTGTTGTAATCCAAGAATAAGTTGTTCTTGATGATATATATATTGTATCCCTTAGTTGAATCTGAGGAAGAATGATTGTGAACCCATTATTTGTTGATAGTGGAAGTTTTTAGGTGGACTACAGTCCCGTGGTTTTTCCCATATTGGGTTTTCCACGTTAAAAATCTTGGTGTTGATTTTGTGATTTTTGCATTATTGTTCATCATTGTTTGATTCTGTTTTACTGCACAAAGAGGGAAAGAATTAGGACTTGTGAATTGTAATTGTATTCCGCTGAATTGATCCGGGTAAATTGGTGTCCAGCTGTTCCGAGTTTTCCCAACAAAGTGGTATCAGAGCACTGGTTGTGTAGATTGAATTTCTTTTGCAGTTAAAATGGAAAAGGAAGATTCGGGCATGATAAAGCTTACTTCCTCAAATTATTTTCTATGGAAAACAATGATGGAGGATCACTTATATTGCAATGATTTGGCTTTGCCGATTGAATGTAAAGGAATAAAGCCTGATGATATGGATGATGCAAAATGGAATGGACTAAATAGAAAGGCTACTACTAATGTTAGAAAATGGGTATCTTCTAAGTCCATTAATCATATTTCTCAAGAACATGACTGCTATACAGTTTGGAAGATGTTGGAAGAAACATTTGCCAAGGAGAGTGCACAAAACAAGGTTTTTGTAATTAGAGACCTTGTGAATTTGAAGTATAGAGATGCTGAAGATGCTTCAGTGCATATAAATGTATTCCAAGGGTTTTTGAATCAGTTGTCATTGATGAATCTGGAGTTAGCTGATGAAATGCAAGCATTAATCCTACTGAGTTCATTGCCGGATAGTTGGGAGACTTTGGTGGTGTCACTTAGCAATTCTACTCCGAATGGGAAGATCACTTTGAAAACAGTGAAGGATTGTATCCTCAATGAAGAGAAAAGGAGGAAAGGCACAAGCACTTCTGAGTCTCATGCACTTGTTACAGAAAGTCGAGGGAGAAGTCCAAGCAGGTTCTCTTATAGCAAGCAAGATAAAGAATCCAGCAATAAAAAAGGCAAATGGAAGCCAAGAGGAAGATCTCAGTCAAGGAAGGGTTTTAAGTGCTATTATTGTGACAAGCCAGGGCATATGCAAAAGGATTGCAAAAAGTATAAAAAAGATAAAAAGGGTAAAGATGAAGATAAGAATGAAGAGAATGGTACAACTGCAGTTGTATTTGATGGTGATGTTGTCATTGTTTGTGATGATGGTTGTGTTAATCTTGCATATCAGGATACCACCTGGGTTGCAGATTCAGCAGCTTCTTACCATGTTACACCCCGACGTGATTTTTACACATCCTACACTGCTGGTGACTTTGGTCAAGTTAGGATGAGAAATCAAGGGATGGCTAGTGTTGTAGGCATTGGAGACATTTGGTTGGAAACCAATACTGGGTGCAAGTTGCTACTCAAATATGTTAGGCATGTGCCTGATATGTGCCTACACTTGATCTCTACAGGTACTCTTGATGAAGAAGGCTATCACAATTACTTTGGAGATGGTAAATGGAAGCTCTCCAGAAATTCTCTGATTGTTGCTAAAGGGAAGAAGATGGGTCTCTACATGTCACAAGCTAAGGTGATCAAAGGGGAGGTGAATGCAATTGAAGATTGCTCTACTGATCTGTGGCATAAGCAGCTTGGATATTTGAGTGAGAAAGGCCTTGGTATCCTTGCCAAGAAGAACTACCTTCCATTAAAAGGTATGAACTTGAACACATGTACTCATTGTTTAGTTGGCAAACAACATAGAGTTGCGTTTCAAAGATCACCTTCACATAGAAGATCACATGTTCTTGATTTAGTTCATACTGATGTTTGCTCTATGATTGACAAATCTCTTGGAGGTGCATTGTACTTTGTTAGTTTTATTGATGATCACTCCAGGAAAATTTGGGCCACTTGTTTGAAATCCAAAGATCAAGTGCTTGATGTCTTTAAGGATTTCCATGCCAGAGTTGAAAGAGAAACTGGTAGAAAGCTCAAATGTGTTCGAGCTGACAATGGTGGTGAATACAGAGGTCCTTTTGAGAAGTACTGCAGGGAACATGGTATCAAGTTGGAAAAGACAGTTCCTAAGACTCCACAGCAGAATGGAGTGGCTGAGAGAATGAACAGAACCATTGTTGAAAGAATTAGATGTATGCTCTCTCATGCAAAGCTGCCTAAGTCCTTTTGGGGTGAAGCAATGAAGACTGCAGTTGCGATGATCAACCTTTCTCCATCAGTTCCTCTTGAATTTGATGTTCCAGATAGAGTTTGGAAAGGAAAGGATATCTTTTATGCACACTTAAGAGTGTTTGGATGCAGGGCATTTGTACATGTTCCTAAAGATGAAAGGTCTAAGCTTGACAGCAAGACAAAGCAGTGCATTTTCTTAGGCTTTGAAGATGATGAGTTTGGCTATAGGTTGTGGGATCCAAAGGAGAAGAAAATTGTAAGAAGCAGAGATGTTATCTTCTTTGAAGATCAAACCATTGAAGACTTTGAACAAAAGGAGAAAACAGAGTCTACTGTTTTTATTCCAACTAATTCAAATCCAAGACCTACTCCATAGTTGCCTTTAATGCCTACTAATCATGGGGGAGACTTGCAAAATGATGATGGTGGTGGTTCTCTTATTGAGTCATTAGTTGGTGATCCTGAAGCAACTAATGATGATGTTGATGTTATTCCTGAACAAGTTATGCAGAAAGCTCCAGATGAGCCACAATTGAGAAGGTCAACTAGACTTCGCCAACCTTCCACCAGATATTCTCCTCATGAGTATGTGTTGGTCACTGATGGGGGAGAGCCAGAATGCTTTAATGAAGCTATGTCACATGAAAAGAAAAGTGAGTGGTTGAAAGCAATGCAAGAAGAGATGAAATCCTTGCATGAAAACCATACCTTTGAGTTAGTGAAACTTCCTAAAGGTAAAAGAGCACTCAAGAACAAATGGGTGTTCAGGTTGAAAATTGATGAACATTGCTCACAGCCAAGGTACAAGGCAAGATTGGTTGTGAAAGGCTTCGGACAGAAGAAGGGTATTGATTTTGAAGAAATCTTTTCACCAGTGGTCAAGATGTCTTCAATCCGAGTTGTGCTTGGCTTAGCTGCTAGTTTGAATCTTGAAGTAGAACAACTTGATGTGAAAACTGCCTTTCTCCATGGTGATTTGGATGAGGAGATCTACATGGAGCATCCTGAAGGTTTTGAAGTAAAAGGTAAAGAGTAGCTAGTTTGTAAGTTGAAAAAGAGCTTATATGGGTTAAAGCAAGCTCCAAGACAATGGTATAAGAAGTTTAATTCTTTTATGGTGGATCATGGTTATGACAGGACCATTTCTGATCATTGTGTATTTATAAAAAGGTTTCCAGATGAAAACTTTATTATTCTCTTGTTGTATGTGGATGATATGTTGATTATTGGCCATGATGCTAAGAAGATTCAGATGTTGAAGGAAGAGTTGAGCAAGTCTTTTGCAATGAAAGACTTGGGACCAGCAAAACAGATTCTTGGTATGAAGATCACACGTGACAGGAAGAAGGGGAAACTTTGGCTATCTCAGGAGAGATATGTTCAAAAGGTACTTGAGAGATTCAACATGAGCAACTCCAAACCTGTTTGTTCTCCACTTGCAAGCCACTTTAAACTAAGTTCTAAGCAGTGTCCTTCAAGTGATGAAGAAAAAGATGAGATGAAAAAGGTTCTTTATGCATCCGCAGTTGGTAGCTTGATGTATGCCATGGTTTGCACAAGGCCGGATATAGCTCATGCAATTGGTGTGGTTAGTCGGTTTCTCTCCAATCCTGGTAAAGAACATTGGTCAGCAGTGAAATGGATACTCAGGTATCTCAAAGGTACTTCTAGTTTCAGCTTATGTTTTGGTAATGATAAACCTGTGTTGGTTGGATACACAGATGCAGATATAGCTGGTGATGTTGATTCTAGAAAGTCCACATCAGGATACTTAATGAAGTTTGCAGGGGGAGCAGTCTCATGGCAATCAAGGTTGCAAAAATGTGTTGCACTATTCACTACAGAGGCCGAATATATTGCTCTTACTGAAGGGGGCAAAGAGTTGTTATGGATGAAGAAGTTCTTACATGAACTTGGCTTAGTTCAAAAGAACTTTGTGTTGCACTGTGACAGTCAAAGTGCAATCCATCTCAGTAAGCATCCTACTTTTCACTCTCGATCAAAGCACATTGAGGTTAGATATCAATGGATTCGAGATGCTATGGAGATGAAGTCATTTGTTGTTGAGAAGATCCATACTGATGACAACGTGTCTGACATGATGACCAAACCTCTACCGAGAGAGAAGTTTGAGTTTTGCAGAAAGAAAGCAGGCTTGTTAGAGCCTTCTAAATTGAATTTTACATATTGATCGCCAGCATGGCGAATTCCTCACATAGTGTGTGAGGGGGAGATTTGTTGTGTATGGTCCCACACCATGTGATGGCTGTCTCTTGGTGTTAATATTAGTGTGGTTCGGGTACTGTAGTAACAGATTTGAAAAGAGAAGAGAGGAGAAGAAAATCAAAAGAGAAAAAGAGAAGAAAAGGCAGCAGAGCAACCTGCATTCTTTCTTCGATTTCCAGCTCGTTCACCGTTGGATCGGGCTGAGATTTTGACAGCAGCTTCTAGACACATTGATCTTCATTCTGGACGGTTGGATCGAATATTGGTGGTGTGGAAGCAGGCCGTTTTGACAGAAAACGGGGCTGTCAGTTTTGTGAGTTTTTCTCAAATAATTCTCCTTTAATCTTGTTGTAATCCAAGAATAAGTTGTTCTTGATGATATATATGTTGTATCCCTTAGTTGAATCTGAGGAAGAATGATTGTGAACTCATTATTTGTTGATAGTGGAAGTTTTTAGGTGGACTACGGTCCCGTGGTTTTTCCCATATCGGATTTTCCACGTTAAAAATCTTGGTGTTGATTTTGTGATTTTTGCATTATTTTTCATTATTGTTTGATTCTGTTTTACTGCATAAAGAGGGAAAGAATTAGGACTTGTGAATTGTAATTGTATTCCGCTGAATTGATCCGGGTAAATTGGTGTCCAGTTGTTCCGAGTTTTCCCAACACATACATATGGTCATTAATGGGCAGAATCCAAGTATCCGATTCCATTATGTTGCTTCTGAGCAAAGTGTGGAGGCAAATGAAGAATCTGGCTCTTGTAGTGGGCGACATGCTGATCCTAATGCTGTTGTTTAATATTGCAAGCTCTGTGGGGCAAGTGTGGGGTTACGGGCTTTTTCTATGGTTCCACTGCCATTAGAGTTGTTTAGATTGGTCGGATATGCTGAAGTCATAGTGACAGTAATTCAGGACAAGATTCAGCTAACGAAAATCATGCGGGCAGAAGGGGAGTCATTGGAGACTCTGCCTCAAATGGTGCTTTGTCTTCCATGCATAGACCATCAGATTCAAGTGTGACGATTGTTGGGGGTCCACTCCCCACAACACAGAACTTATGATTCTGATTTTAGGGATCGTATATGTGATAACCAAGAAATTACTCGATCTGGATCTGAAAACAATAATCTAACTTCAGAAGAAAGGGAATCTGCAGAACAGAATTTTGGTGAAGTCCGCATGAAGCTGTGGGTCTGTTGAAGAGCAATAATCATGATCAGGGCAGGGGCAGTGTAGTTACGCAACAGGCAACCAATCTTCTTGTTTGAAATTTGAAAGTAGTGAAGGTGTTGCTTTTAGAAAAGAGAGTAACCACCCAGAGTTCTTCAGAAAGGACAGATATCACTAAGAACCTACTTTTCCTGAAGCTGCTGGGCATGATTCTGCGTGCAATGTTCGATACAGAGTCCAAGAAACACAGTGCATGGTTATGATACAACCGAGCAGCTTCCTTAAAATGAAAACAATATTGAATTGCTTGGTTCGGTAGTGGGGGCTTTACGAGGTAATCAAGTTAGCACATGTCCAAGTTTCTTGGTCAGATGCTAGTGTCCCTGTCGGAAATGGAAAGAGAAATGGAAGTAACTCCTTAGAGATGATTATTTCATCTATCAATCATGATGGACAGCAAATTCCAGGAGCAGATATCTCAGGCAGTAAAAATGTTGCCTGTCAGATAGATATGAGGAAAAGTCAATCTTGGTCTGATATCCAAAACACTACAGATGCTCAAGAAAAAGGCCAAGGCACAACAGGTGGAGTGCAGGTTCCAGTGAACAGTGAAGTTGTGGCCTACAGTACAGGTAGCCTTCTTGTTCTTTGACTCTAATATTGAAGTTGACTGAACATTCATCACACGTTGGATCTATAGAAGCATTTTCCAAATGAATGGAATATTGGCATATAAAATTCTGTCTAGCTCTTTTATTTAAGTTTTTGATATGCAGCTTTTCATTTGAAGAATAAGTTTTCCCACTATGCATCTGCAGAGGTTGCGGTCAACATTCAAGTGCTATTATTTTCTAATTTTCATTTAATCATGAAAGATGTTAATTAATCATGATGCCTTCATGTTCCAGGAAAGGATCCTAAGCAACTGACATTAGACAAAACATTGGAATTTAATCCAATCAGACAGCGTGGACATTTTTGCACCTGGATTGTATCAACAAGCAGCAGGGCACCTGGTTGGCAACGAACACTATCTGCTTTAGAGCGTCAGAAAGAGTTTTCTCATCCTCATGCAAATTCTCCTCTATCTTCCTCCCTGATGAACGTAATGAGAAACCTTACATCCCTTTTGGTGAAGCACTGTTGTGCTAACTACGTTTACTGACCTTTCAGGGCCCTTTACAAACTTTTGTGCCATCCACCAAAACAGTGAGATCTTTTTAATTAAAATTGACATCATCATAAAGCCAATGTCCTGACAACTGAAATCAACTAGAGTGGTGTGTGAGATACTGGTAAATACTTGAGGAATATTGATGTTTGTAATGAAGACTACATATGGAGGGAAGTGATGATTCTGTCTCGGTCCCTCCATCTTGTAGATGTTGCCAGAATCAATGACACTAGTAGCTGGGGTTTATTTTGGTTGAACAGCCTTGTTCTGTAATTTTTATCTTTGATGGATGATTGCTCAAAATTTGTTATTTAATAGGTGGATGATCCCTTTGCTTCAGTAGGGAAGCTTTTCATGTCTCCTATAAAAAGAACGAAGCCTACTAGTGGATCAAGCTGAAGCAGCAGGTTCAGCTGATCAGTTTTGCAGGGTGTGGAAGTGCTTTCAGAGATATAATGAGATTGTTGTGAGGAATAGCAATAGAATTTTTTTCTCACAAAATTTGTGATCCCATCATTTAAAAAATAAATCAACAGAAAAAGGGTTGCAACTAACATTTGGTGCTACTCCAAGCCGCAATTAGTGACCACCACTTTAGAATACGGTCGGTTAAAGCCTCTTTCTGCAACCACAGCTCTCTTGTCCCCTATCAGCTTTGCAACTCTGCTCACCAAACAAAATAAATATTACTGTCAATGATTGATGCAATGCTACGTTATCATCAGCTTAGATTGAGGTATATACTATTTGCTTTCTCCTGCAGATTCGTTAACTCACCTGAAATAAGGAGATCTGGTATTCTCCTGCACGGTCTTCACCTGTCCAATCTTCTCTACAACCTCCAACCCTTCCAATACTCTTCCAACTACCAGAGACGAGGCATCCAGCTCTGGTGAATCCTTAGTGGCTATCACAAACTCCGTACCGTTGGGGTCAGTCCCAACTTCCTCTTGATCGATCTCAAGCTTTCCTTTCCTTGCGACCAACTTCAACTTTGGAGGCGGTTTAGAAGGATCCCTTACAATGATGCTTACAGTTCCAGCCAGATTCTTGATACCTGGACAGGTTTCATACTCCCTCTCCCATTCATCTACTAGACTTTCCGCTGCCAAGTTGCTTCCCGTTCTCTGCGCAAGCTCAGCATCCACACCATATGACCTTACCCCACCATGCTGCACATAGTTTGGCGTGATTTTGATGAATTCTTTTCTTCTGTAACTAACACCAGCAGCTCCTCTTACAAGATCGCTAAACCTAGCAGCTCCAGCTGGGACATCCCCTCCATATAGTCCAACAACAATGCGGCCAACAGGTTCTCCATCAATTGATATATCAAGAAATGCTCGCGTTGTTGTAGTTTTATTGTTGCACTCTGGTCTAGTGCTTGTATTATTTTCTTCTTGTGGATCATTTTCGCTGGCATCTGGCAAAGCTTCTTCGGCTTTTGCTTTGGACATATTGAGTGGCTCTAACGTTTGAGAGCTTAGAAGAAGAAGCAATGAAGAGTTGCCAAAGATGGCAAGCTTTCGTCGCGATAGTTTGCAGCATTGCTTGATTATGGTAGATGATGGAGAAATGGGTATGTTTTGGATCTGTGAAGGATGTGTTGGTGGTATTGGAAGATGGAGTTTAATGGAGGACTGAAATACTTCTGGGATCCGCAACATTTCCCTTTGAAGAGGCTCTTTTGGTTTTGTTTTCTTCACTGCTTCTCCCGGGTTTGGTGCTTTAACTTGTTCAAGATTGTTTTCTGCTGTCAAGGAAGTCTCTGTTTCTTCTACTATTTTGTTGCTTTTTTTAGGATAAGGAAGAAGGAAGCACAAGCCATCCACAGGATTACAGGAATAAAAATTGATGGTTTTTATGGCATGGAACGCTCCCGATTTATCTGAAACAAGACTCTGTGGGACAGCCTCCAGTTGTAGAGAGCAAAATTCAATTCAAAAGGGAAGGAAAGGGGAAATCCTGTCAGTTCTACGGGGTGACCATCTTTCGAGTCCCATTCATGATTATTAAACCTCACCGAGGACAAGGCTGAGACCATATTTTGGGTAGATTAATTCTATTTAAAAAAAACTAAATTAATTTTTTTATTTTATTATAAAAATAATAATTAACATGTTTTGATTTGGTTAATTAAATTATGAATTAATAAAAAAATTATCGCGTATCATATTACTTCTCTTTATTTTTAATTTTTTGTTGAATTTAAAGTTTGTTTGATATTGTACCAATAATTATTTTTAAAAATATTTTTTTATTTAAAAATATATTAAAATAATTTTTTATTTTTAATATTAACATATTAAAATGATTTTAAAATTTTAAAAATTAATTTTTAAAAATAATTAAAAAATAATTTTTGTCAAAAATATTTTTAAAATAGAAAAAACAAATAAAATTAACAGTACTTTATCAACTTGCTCCGTTGCACCGGTAATATCTGTAGTCTCATCCCTTCCTATCCCGTGTTGTAAAATCTATGACATCTCCAAGGTTTGGTTTGTGGTTCATCAATTTAGCCTCTCTCTTTTTTGTGTAAATAAATTTAACCTTAATATTTTGAAAAATATTAGCAAAAGTAATTGTATTCCAAAATGGTTTAATTTAAATAATTATATATATATATATAAAAGAAATAGGAAGGCAATTAGACTTTCAAAATCCTTAAAAAGTAAATTAATAATTTTATCTCGTAAAAAACATACAGCATGTTTCTTTAAATATTAAATTAGTTCCTCAAAAATTTATTAAATTTTTAAAAATAAAACAAATAGATATAGAGTGTCTTTAAGATTTTCTTTAAAAGAGATTTACTTTTGATTAACACATAATTATCAAAAAAATATTTTTAAAAAAATAATTTACTTAAAGCATCTTGTTTTTTGAAAGTAGTAATTTTTTTTTCTATACTTTGATAAAAACACATTAAATATAGAATTAATGTTAGTGTCAAATTTTGATATATATATATATATATAAATGTAAATATATCAAATCTTAAAAACATTGTTATTTTCTTGTCTCTCTTCAACCCAACTCTTTTCCGCTAACTCTGACTACTGTAAACAAGTTAGCTATCACAAAACAGAGCCACCTCTATCAAAATTCAATATAAATAATTTTTTTATATCAAATCATAAAAAAAAATCCTCAAATATATAAACTAAGAAAATCCTTAAAATCTTAGATCTAAAAACCAGAAATCTTAAATCACCAACACTACCATCTTCAACAAAGCACAATATAAATTATTTTGTTTATCAAATAAAAATTCATAAATCAAAAATCAAAAATCAAAATTGAATAAAAAGAAAAAGAAAATTTAATTATTTTTAAAAAATTTACACAATAAATAAATATTCATATGCCGCTTAAGGGGAAATAATAATTATTCACTATTGAACATTGAAACAAAAGTTAAACTTAAATTTCAATAATGAAATCAACTAGATTTAAAAGGAGTTCACGAGTTCACATACCAATTAAGGGGGAATAATAGTTATTCACTATTGAACATTGAAATGAAGGTTAAACTTCAACTTCAATAATGAAATCAACTAGGTTTAAAAGGAGTTTAAATGAACTAGGAAAGTTAGTAAGTAATAAAATTAAAAGTCACAATGGTAGATTAGAGAAAAGCAATTAATTACACAAATAAAGAATCATATAATTAATCAGAAAATCAAGTTTTATTTTAAATAAGAGTTTGTAACAAATTATATTGATATAATTACAAGTTAATTAAAAGTTATATAAATATCAAGAAAAAAATGTACAAATCAAAATATGAATTGTAATAGAATTCATGTTATAATCTCTTAATATGTTATGAGTAGTGTGTAAAGGGCTAGGAATTGTAGTTTTTATAAGTTTTCATTTCTATAACAATATTTTAAAATAGTTATCTAGTTCATGGAATAATGGTCAAACTCATATATATAATTTTTTATATTCAATTTAGCTTCTATATGTAATATATTTTTTATGAGTTACTTTTTATTTATATAATTTTTTTCTTTACCATCTTTACAACTTTATTTTGTTTTTATTACTTTTTTATATTTTTCTAGTTTAGTTAATATTCTTTCTTTCAAATTTATTAAAATGAAGTAGGGCTCCTATATTCCATTTAATCTATGAGGAAGCTATTTGTCTTCTTTTAGGATTAATTTTTTAATTCTATTTTTTCATTATTGAAAAAAAAATAGCACAATTGATCCAAAAACTATTTAACCAATTAATGTATTATAGTGACTAGTGACACTTACTTATTTTAACAAATTACACTATCAAAAGCCAACATATTGGCACTACTTATTTATTAATATAATAATAAATATGTCATCATACTAGCTAAAAAATAAAATAATAAAAAATTATAATAATAATTTATAAACAATTAATAAAATAATTGATAAAAACCAATTATATAGCCATGAAGAATTTGATGATCAATCACCAAATTAGGAGTTAATCGAGTAGCCTTAATTAGATGTACCAAATGATGGTCTTTTATCATCTAACTCTTTTGATCAATAAAAGGTTGCATATAGATAGAGTCATACTTTTATACAATTTACATCTTTGCTACATTTCTTAACATTATGGTTTCCACCAACCTTTAAAGAAAATGATTGTATTTTTACATTCTTAACACAACATAGCATATATTTATTTTTAAGGATGGATGGTTCGGTTAGGTTTTTATAACTATTGTATTAAATTCCAATTAGCCATTAATGGCTCCTCTTACAAAATCATTATTTTATTCTACAAATGAATCTATCTAATAATAATTTAAAAGTCATTTAGTTGGATATGAAAAACACAAATAATATAATTTATTATGATAATATTATGATAATCAATAAAATTATCTAGATCATGGTCAATCAACTCATTCAGATTCAGAGTGAGTAGAGATAAAATCGATCTCTCATACACATTAAGAGGGCAAGTGTTAGGACATCTTCCAACAATGAACACTTTAAAATAGATGTATATGAGTTTTCAACCACATTCTAAATATTATGTCTATATAGCAAATACAATCAAAACCCTTATAATAATATAGCATGATCACACACAAAGTATCACCCCCTCCATATATATATAGGTACCCTCAAACTAATTATATGGCTTAACAGCCTCACTTACAAATAACTTAACACGTGCTTCAACAATATCAAGTTATCTTCTTATAAGGTAATGTCTATAATCTTTACCTCAAGAACTATTATTGACCATCAACCAAGAATAAGTGCAAACCCCTAAATAAGATATGTAAAATTAATGATGAAAAATATTATTAATGAACAATTTTTTTCATAAATTATAGAACAAAAGTTAAAGGTATCTTTTTCTCTAGAAAGTTTCTATACAAGTAACGAATATAGATAAATTTCATTAAAAGCACGACATTATAAAATTTATAATGGATTTATGAAACTATCAAAAATAAAAGGAAAAAATATTGTTACAATAATAAAAGAGTTTAAAGAAATTTTCTTTTTAAAAATCACTTTTAAGTTTCTTTATCCAGTTTCTATATCCATTTATTTCTTTATAATAAATCTTATTATTGGTAACTATAAAATAGAAGATGAATAGTTCTCCTAAATGTTTAAATGCTTGTGAATTTCATTGTCTTTTTATTAAAGAAAAACTAACAAAATTTCAAGTCCTTATACCAAACCATGAAATAGAGAAATAATAGTTTGTAGTTTCTGGTAGTTCGGAATACCTTATCTAGTTTAGTAAAAATTCTAGACAATTGAATCTCAAAAAAGATCTTGTGAAATCTTCATTCCTCATTATAATATTCTTGTATTCTGTTGAACCATCCAATATAGTTTACAGTAGCAATGATGAGCCATGTAGGAACATTATTTTTCTTATTGTTGAGATTTACGTGATGGTTTTGAAGGGGAGATTTTTTTTTTCAATAATTATTTTTTCTTAGGAATTTCTGCTTAAAGAGGATTAAGAAATTTCTTAGTCATATTTAATGATGTATTATTGATACCACATAAGTTTAGACAGGGAAACAATCAATGTGATTTTAAAAATAGGTTACAAAGATAAAGCATAACTTGAAAATGCCATTTACTAGTTTTGAAAAGAGAATGAAAGCTTAAAGTTTGTGGCTATATTTTTTAGAAAAACTTTATGATTTTTGTATGACATAAAGTTAGAGATTTTATGAAAGAGATGATAAGCTAGTTAATAATTACAATATAAACATTGTAGTTTGAGATTTTATAAAGGAAATAATAAGGTAAATAATAATTGCAATCTAAACTTTTTAGTCTCTGAAAATCTAAGTGTTGCATATAAATAGTTAAATCATGCTTTTTTGAAATGATTTAATTGACTGACATGTTAGATAAAAAGGTATGGTTGATGTTTTTAGGAAATAGGACTTATTTTTCACATTATTTATGGTCAAATCCTTCAATTCATTTTAGCATTTAAATGACAAAAGATATTCCTTTATTAGCTCTAAAATAAAAGAATATGAGAGGTACTGTTTACACCAAAGACAAACTTTCATGTATTGAGTAAGTAAAAATAGTATTTATTCATTGTTGAATATTGAAATGAAAGATAAAATTGATCATTAATGGTGAAATTAAATAGGTTTAGGAAGAGTCTAAGTCAATCTAAAAAATTAAAAAGTGATTAACTAAAAAAATTAGAAGTTGTGATCATTTTTATGAAGCAATCAATCAAGAGAATTAAAAGTCATGTTCATCCAAAAGAGTTAAAAGTTGTGATATACCTAGAAAAAGTACTCAATCACTCGGATAAATGTTCATATGATTGACCAAAAGACCAAATCCTACTTTGAATAATAATTTATAACAAATACAATAGTAAAAGTTAAAGTTAGTTATGAATCATCTTACTACTATAAATGAGACATGCTATAAGAATATAAATTGTATTAGGTTTCAAGTTTCTGAGCTTCTAATTTGCTACGAGTTATTTATATAGTGTTCTCATAGAATTCCATCTATGTAACAACATAAAAAACATCATCTAAGTATTGGAAATGATGGTCAACCCTGTATACATATATTTGTTTTTATATAATTTACTTTTCTTTAATAATTTATCTTTTTAAGTTATCCTTTATTTATATTTCCTTGCTTTTCTTTATGATATTTATAGCTTATCTTTTTTATATTTTTTTTATATTTTTCTAATTTAATTTATCCTCGTATTCTTTCTTTTGAATATATTAAAATTAAATTGATTTCTCAATATTTTATTTGATTTGCAAGTTCATACATGTACTTAAAATGATGGTCAACCTCGTATACACATATATTTTTATATGCAATTCACCTTTCTTTTATTATTATTTTTTAATTATCTTTTATTTATATTTCTTTGCTTTTTTTATATAGTCTTTATGACTTTATCTTTTTTATTTTACTTTTTATATTTTTCCTGTATAGTTTACCTCATGTTCAATTTTTTAGATATGTTAAAATCAAGTGTAGTTTTCTATATTTCATTTGATTTGCAAAGCTATTTGTAATAACTCTAATTTATTTATATAATATTTCATATATACATATTGTATTATTATTGAAAGTACAAGAGTGTATTTTTTTTTTCTATTGAAAATTCAACAAAGCTTCCTCTAATTTCTTAATATCAAATTATTGACTCAACTAATTGTCATAACCTGTAAATAAAAATTTAAATATTTTTTTCATCATTTAGAACTTCCTTATTTGTATTAAACCCAACATAAGAACTTTTTTTCCTTCAATATTTACTCAAATGAATCAATTTTATATTATTCAATAAATATTACAAATAATGAGATGATTAATTTAATTATGACATAATTCAAGACACAAATTCATTATAAAGCAAATAAATCTAAAATTAAGTCCATGGAATTATGGTTATGTGTTTTCAAAAGAAAGCTAATTTAAATACATCATTCACTTAACTTAGATTTATATACTTTTTTGGATATAAAATTACATTACATAGCAAAACATGCATTTAATTATATAAAAATTACTGATACAAGATTTACTACTTGGTATAATATTGTAAGGTACCTAGAAATTTATATAATACCCAATATAATCAATTTATAAACAACGAGTATTTATTATTATTATTTATAGAAATGATTAATGTAGTATTAAAATGAATATTTGGTTTGGGCTATCTATACAAATTGTATTAGTTGGGAGAACAACTTGCGAAATTTTTATAATATTGCATGACGGTAACATAGGAGGTCTGGGAATCAACAATTTTTTATTTTTATCTGGCAATTAATGCAAATTGCTTGCAGTTTCATGGTATGATGGTGTAGATCATGTAGCTAGGATTCCGGTCATTTTTTCAAGGTTAATAGAGGTAGAACATCTGGGAAATTTTTACCCAAACCCCTTCAATTTGTAGGATTTCCTTTCAAATGTTTTGTAAATAAGCTTGAAAATACCCCCCCCCCCTCTCTTCTCTATTGTTATTGGCTTTAGATAGGAAAAAAAATGTTTATAATCTGATATCATTTTGTCCATATCTTTTCTCTTTTCTAACAATTAATGCTATATTCTCTTTTATTTCTTTTAATTTTATTATTTTCCATTCAATTCTATATCCTTAATTTAATTTATTCTATCTTAAGGTTAAAATTTTAATATTTTAAAAAATTAACTATTATTTATCTTCATTTTAGATGCAGTTTCTTTTATAATTTCTCCTCTTTAAAAGGGATAAATGAAGAACATATAACAAAATTAATTCATAAATTATCTAAAAGATAAATAGATAAAGCGCATATAATTTAATATTACTGTCTTCTTCCCAAAACAACATGTAAAAAAATTTGTAGGCATAAGTTTCTTTTCCCTTACACCTCTTTAATTTTTCATCATATATTACAGCAATCGTGTGTTATCTTATCATTTGCAATCTAGCATTATGACAATAACATGGTTACAATAGCTTTTTTTCTACAAGAAAAATCCCATAGCAGCAAAAGATCCCACAAGAGGAGCACATGCATGAAGCAATAACGAGCTCCTTTGCATTTGTTCCCTTCCTTAATTCTTCCTTGTCATATATGTAATTGCTTAGTTTTTTTGTTATGGATTTTAAAATAAAAAAAAAAGATTTAGAAGTAAAGTAAAATAAAATAAAATAAAAAAGAAATAAAACGATCTAGATTTTGATTCGGAAAAATGATGGTAGGAAAAGGAAGAAAATACAAAAAATATACGGTAATTTATGCATTAAAACAATTAGAATTGTGAACCTATACTATATTATTTTTATTTTTTTTGTTTATTGAGTTTAAAGATTTTCAGCTCAATATGTAAAATAAAATCAACTATATAAGCAAACGATAAGATGTAAAAAAATTTAAAAAAAAATTACTAATTATTATTATTATTTAATATCTACACATATCTTTGGAAACAACAAACAAGATGCTGACCTGTGTAAAGATGAGCTTCTGAAAAAGAAGAAAGCGAAAGCCAAGAGGGAGAAAAGCTTAATTAAATGAAATATTAGGGAGATTACTATAATTTGCAGAAATGTATTAGTGACTAGCTGTAGCACAAGATCTCCTGCAGGGTTTTAGAATAATCCCAAGAGATCAATGAATCACTAACGCCATCCCCTAGGGTTTAAGCAAGGCCCCCTTTTTCCAAAAAAACACTCACACACAAGATGGCAAGTTCAATGGCTGTTCTCTCACGCAGACTTTACCTTTCCCTTCTCTCGTCAAACCCAAAAATTTCACAGCTTTCAATGCCCTTTTGCACCTCCTCCACCACCACCTCCAACAACCTCTCCTTTCGTGAAGAAGAGTCTGAATTGGACGGCTCAGACACTCACTCAGTCCCCAACTCAACCACCTCAAGTTCACCATCATCATCAACAACAACATCTGAAGGATCGAGCGGGTCACGAATGGTCCAGGATCGTCCCCTTGAAAATGGCCTTGATGTTGGCGTTTACAAGGTAAACGCTACATTATACTTAAAAATGTTTACTTATTCCCTGTTTTTTGTTTTCTAATATTTAGTGTTTCAATTGCTGGGTCTTTGTTTTTATTTTTTATTTTATTTGGATTTTGGCTGCTTTTCTTTTAGGAATCTCATGGAAATGAGAAATGTCTCCTGGCATTGATTTTTTTATTTTTTTTATCTTGTCAAATGAGCTAAGATTTAAGCTTTATAAAGATTTCTTTTCGGCCTGTAGGCGATATTGGTGGGGCAGGTGGGGCAGCATCCATTGCAGAAGAAGTTGAGGAGTGGGAGGGAGATAACGATTTTCTCAATGGGGACAGGTGGGATTCGCAATAATCGAAGGCCATTGCAGAATGAGGATCCAAGGGATTATGCAAATAGGTGCGCTGTTCAGTGGCATCGAGTTTCAGTCTACCCAGAGAGATTAGGTCGTGTTGTAATGCAGAATGTTGTGCCTGGGTAAGGTTTAAGCAAAGTATATTTGCTTTAATGCTACAGTACTTATGAATTGCTTGTTAGAATCTTATAATTTGACTCGATTCGCTTGCAAATGATGCTGAGTCATGTGGTGATTCACAGATGGACATGAATTATGCTAATCAGTCATGGTTGAATTTGGTTCAGTATGATGCACTTTAATCACATGATTTGACTCAAGTAGCATAAAGGTCAAATGCCTATTTTTGAAATAGATGGTAAGAACTAAAAATAAGAATCCTATTAGTCCAGATATCACGAATGGCAGTATATGTGAACCCTTTTCTTTGATAAATATTTTGATTTGAAACTGTCTGTAAATTAAATTTCTGCTAGGGGATGAAAAGAGACCAGTAGATACGAACAAAGGCAACAAAGATGGTGATGGTGATATCATTATTGTGGAGGATTAATACTTTGTATTAAGACCCAGAGATCTGGTAGTTTGATAGAGATTAGAAGATGCCTTTTAGAGATTACTATATATACTATAAGCTAATTAAGTCACTTGGATGATCAAGTACCAAAAATGCCTTGAGCTTTTTTGAATTATAAAATATAGCATTGCTATTTATCTTTTGTAATGCATATTTTGTTTGTTGCCAAATCTGACATTTCACTATTCAATTTGATCAAAGAATCCCAAAATGGGCTTTCCAATTCAACAGTTGAATTTTGATTTGATGATACACACTTCCAAACATGGCTAGTTTCAGTTATTTGAATGTTGGGATTTGGCTTCAAGTGATGATCCTATTACTGGAAAGGTAGGGGCCAGTGAGTGTTAGTATCTTTTATGCCAGTGCAACTTCAGTAGAATTTTGAAACCATTCATACCATGGTATAACATCACAATTTCAATTGCCAAACAATTTAGTTATGGTTGTATTTTGAGTTTGTTATCATTTAGCATTTTACATTAATGAAGGTGTCTTGTACTTTACGTTGGAGTTTAGGTTCTAGCAACAAAACATGAGATGATCTTGGAATTTAAGGTGTTGGGAGGGAGGATGGGTACAATTCATCTTGGGATGGTAATTTTGAACCTTGGAAGCTGTACGAATTGGAATGGAATCATATTCTCACCTTTGTGGTTTGAGGTTCAATGGTGCATATTTCTTGAGGGTGTGAATTTTATGTGGTTGTATGCATAGCATCATTAAGAGATGATGTTTCTGATGCAGGACAAATAGAAAATTGAAAAGAAGTGAGAGGGGAGGAAGTTAAAGCCAAGAAGAGAAGAGAAGGAGCTGAGGAAGAGAAAGAAATGAGCTGAAGAAGAGAGGAAAATTAGGGGAGGAAAACTAAAAGTTGGTAACTTTTTTATCTATTCATCATCAACTAACTACAATGTTAAAAATTACATTTAAAGAGTAAAACCCTAAAACAATCAACAATTACACTAAAGAGCTGAAGCCTAAAATAGAATAACATCATATCTAATAATAAAACTCAAATAAAAGTCCAAATAAATTAAACCCAATAACATAGGCTAAAGCATTGTTTCTGAAAGCAAGAAGAAACAATGTTCATCTAAATCATTTAAATGAGGAGTTTGTATATCTTATTTTCATGGGTTTAATATTCTAGCATTTAGGCTGTGACAATGCTTTAATCATTTGGCTCATAAATAAGGAAATCTAATTTTGTTATGTATTAAACCATATCTTATATCTGGTGTCCCCACTAGTTTCTTTAAGCAAGAAGAAACTATGTTCATTTGTCTTTATAGCAACAAAATCATTTTAAATGAGGAGTTTGTATATCTTATTTTCATGGGTTTAATATTCTAGCATTTAGGCTGTGATGATGCTTTAATAATTTGGCTCATAAATATGGAAATCTATACTTGTTATATATGGATACGTTTTCTTTGAACTGCTGGATGTATGTTATTTAGCTGTAAAGCAATAGCTGTCTAATCAGGAGGTCTGGATGGCTGTGAAGAATGCTGGAGTTATATTAATTTAAAAATTATGAGTAAATTCTACTAGCTTTTTAAGATAACTATAGATAGTAGCTGTGAATTTGCTTACTTGAAATGTTAAGAAAAAAGCAGAGATGTCAACTTGATGTTTTAAGAACTCTGCAAATAGAATTTCTAAAATGTGCTGAAGCCCTATTCAGTACTCTTTATACCATCAACAGTCAATATGTGATCTATAGTAAAAGTTTGATCTCCAAATTTTACTAGGTGAAAATGCAGAATATGAGAACAGTTTCTGTGCTTTGTAAAAACCTTCCCAATTGGGTATTGCTATTAGCTACTTGAATTGGTGAAAATGCAGAAGCCCTAGCTTTTGTTCTGTTCTGGGGACCTCTTGTTGCAGTGGTTGACTGATGTATGAACAGTTTAGGTGCCTGTTAGGGATCAGTTAGTGATGAATCTCTTCCCTATCTAGTGTCTTTAGCTTATTAACTCTAGATGGGTATCATTTTGTTATTTACTTCTTGAGGTTGGCCTTTTTCAACCTAAAGGTCCAGCCTTGTCTTCTTGTGATACATGTCTCTGGATTTTCTTATGTTGTGAAATCATCTTTTGTACCTGTGCTTCTTGACTTGTCTTGACATTTGACTTTAACTTTTGTTTACTGCTAACTTTTGCTATGGACATCTTTGTTGCTATCTGACTAGTTTTTTTTGTTATTGTTTTTTTTTTTTACTCCTGTTTATTGTAGTTCAATTCTATATGTGGAGGGGAATCTGGAGACGAAAGTCTTCACTGATCCAATAACTGGTCTTGTACGTCGTATAAGAGAAATTGCAGTTCGTCAAAATGGTACGTTCGCATCTGTAGTCCCTTGACTAAAAATGAGGAGACAATATGATCTTGTTGTTGTTGCTGCTGTTGTTATTTCTATTCTTTCCCAATTTTGTGTTTGGGATTAGGATGCAATTGATGAATTTCTTTTACAAAGATGGAGATTTTGTTAATCATTAAGATGGATATGCTACTTTCCGTCAATATGCATGTCTATGCATACAGACTCCTCCAGGTAAAAACATGCATGACAGCAAAACTGCTGTCTGATAATTTAATGGGATCTGCTGCATCAGGTGGCAAATTCTTGTCGAGGCATCTTTCTTTTACTCTTCTATTGATTTCTTGGATTGATGATGGATTATAAAAATAAACCTACAACGCAGTTAATAATTCTTTTATCTTTTGAAGCACTGGTGAGTTTTTTTGTTTTTTTTTTTAAAAAAAAGACTAACTGGTTTCCTTTATTCTCTTTGGATTTAAAGAGCTATTCTCTCTGTAGTCAACCTCTTTCGACCAGATTAGAATCTGTGAGATTAACTTTATTTCTGGACTTTGCAGGTCGGCTTGTCTTTTTGGGAAAAGGTGCCAATGATCAGCAAGCCAGTTCATCGGAGTTGAAAGGTCTTGGCTATTACTAGAAGCGTAGCTAGAACTACTCAAGTCTTAACACAAGACTGGCTTTCACATTTGTAGTTATTTTCTCAGTTTATTTCAAGGTTAATAGAGGTAGAACAAATGTGAAATTTCTATAACATTGCGTGACGGTAGCATGGGAGGTCTGGGAATCAACAATTTTTTATTTTTACCTGGCAATTGATATGAACTGCAAGCAGTTTCATGGTATGATGGTGTGGCTCATGTGGCTAGGGTTCTGGTCATTTTTTCACAACTTTTGCAACAAGCACTTATTTAAGATTTGGGTTATGCCTCCTCGGAACAGCACCTGGTATCTTTGCAAGTTATTCATGTAACTGCGTTTCAAACAGTGTTTTTTTTTAATTTTGAAAAACAAATTATTTAAAATTAATATTTTTATGTATTTGTATCATTTTGAATGTGATGGTGGCTAGAGATATGGGGTCCCGGTGGCTGACTCTGGTGAGGATAGGGGCTGCAGGGTAGCGGGTGATGGTTAATGGCAATTTAGGTAGCGGGTGATGGTTAATGGCAATTTAGGTAGCGGTTAGGTTAGGGTTTTTGTATGTGGAGGGAGAGAATATGGGGAAGATTTTTTTTCTTTGGCCTCCGCTCGTGTGAGATTCGATCACCATTTTATAGGTAGAATGTCTCCTTTTTTTTTGTTTCCTTTTAATTGCTTAGTGACCAAGAAAATCAAATTACATTAGGCCCTTATCTTTTTTATTTTGTGTATTGTAATTTTTTTAAATAAAACATTAATATTAATTAATGAGAAGAATTAATCAATAATTTTGAATTGTGTGTATTAATAGTTGAACACATAGGAAATAAATTTTTGAATTTTAAATTTTTAAAAAAAGATACTGAAAGTTTTAGAAAATAAATTCTTTGTATAGCCAGTGATTTAATGTATTTGTACAATCGATTATATGAGTTGACTTCCATATAATGATAAACAATAATAGTTTTCTTGAATTGTTAAGAAAATAAGTTATTAATTGTTATATCTTATTATATCATTGGTGAGACATATGGTTATTCTGTAAAAAGATAAACACTTATTATGAAGACAAGTTAATGAAAAATAGTTATAGATGAAAAGAGCAGGTGTTAAACTAACAATTCATATGTAAGAATAAAAGAGTAAAGTGTCATACCTAACTTGTGGTGTGTGCTGTTTTCGTTCAGCTTTTTAGGAATTTTCACAAGATTTTTTTTTATTAACGTGGGTGTTCGGGCCAGCTTGCATGTACCACGACTAATTCTACGGGTCCTAAAATTAACGACCATATAAACTTCCAGTGGTCATCATATGAGCAACCAAGGATTCGAATCTAAGACCACAAAAAAAACAAACCCCTTGATCTCAAGTCCTCTTACCATTTGACCACCACCTAAATGGTTATTTTCACAAGATTATTAAGGGGTTAGATGGTTGATACGAGTTCCAATTTCAAGCAAGTGTTTAAACCAGAATGCAGACCAATTAGGCTAAGCCTAACTACAGTGGCTTGTAGTCTTCTTTCTTTCTTTTTTATTCATCAAGCATAAATTAAAAGTGTATTTTTATTTATTTAAATAGTTTTGATATAGTGTTGTTAAAAATAATTTTTAAAAAATAAAAAAAAATATTTTTGTGTCTTTATTACTCCTTCTCATGCTCCATCCATCTTTACGAAGATACTTTACTCGGTGACCATAACAAAGGAATTACTTCACACACCTAAATGGAATAATTTGTTTTCTTATGTTCGTTGTTTACAGTTTAAGTTTTTTTTTTAAGAAAATATTGAAGGGATTTCTAAAGATATTTATTCTGATTTCATGTTAAATTCACTAGATGAATGAGGCAGCTCTACTCACTCATTATCAAAAGAAGAGAGATTATACAAAGGAAAGATAAAAATCTGCCTCTTAGAATAGAGTAGGGGAGTTTTATGATCTTGTGATGCAATCAAGAACAAAATACAATGAGAATTGTTATAATTCAAAACTTTAACAATATAAAACATTATAATTATAGGAAAATATTTAACTTTTACTCCCTCTTGTCTCATTTATTAAAAAGTCATCGCAACTTTTTATATAGGAAAAAATCTAGAAAACCGTAGGAATGTTGAATAGAAAAAAAAAATTAGAAAAATCATTCCCTTCTAATAGAAAAAAAAATAACAAGTATAATAATACAAGGAAAAAAAATTAAATTAAATTAAATTACATTAACTAAGAAAAATATTTATTTTTACAACCAAATAAAAAAACTATTGTATTAGTCTTTCTAGTTCGGAAAAAACTTGTTCTCAAGTATAGACTTTAATAAGAAACCATTCTCCACCACAAACATCCTCTTGTGTGTGGATTACTCTATTGTTAATCCTAACATAATACCTTTTTATAAGCTGTATTATTATGGGTTCTTAACATAATACCATTGTACATGTTATCTTATTATTTCTATTTGAAAATAGATAAAATATTTTTTTTAATTTATCTAAGATAATAAATCCTTTCTTAATTACTAAAATACATTTATATAGTTTATATTATACCGAATATCTTTTCGTTTGTTACTCTTGTTACTCTTGATAAGGACAATGTGTGATAATGATTAAAGCATAATGTTCCTTATATAAAATAACATAGTGATCTTAAATATAAGAAATTACTTATATAATTATTATATGAATATTTTTATAAACATATATAATTTCTTCATATAAATGTTTTTTTATGAGTTAGTTCAGTATATATATTATATGATAAAAACTTATATATTAGTTTTAGTTATCCCTCATACCTTAATTTATAAAAATAGTTAATTTTAAAATTTTTTATGTGATTTGCTTAATAAAAGCTTATGCATTTCACATCTTTTTGCAGACAAATAGTATAAGCACAATCAAGAACATTGCAATGGTTATAATTATCTTTAAGAATTTTATTGTATCTTTATGTTCAATGTCAAACTTTGTTGCTAATAAACTCTAATAGTGCAAATATTCTGTTGTTGTTGTGTTTATTCTTGTATTTCATTTAATTTAATTAGGTGGAAAAAACATATTTGTGTATATCAAGAATATCATATAATTAAAACAGCTATATATAATTTGAATACAATTTTTATTTTGTTATTTTTCTCTATATACAACACGAACATACTTTTCGGTGGAACAATGTTATGAAATTTCAAGAAATGAAGCAATTTTCTGAATTTTTGAGAGGTGATTTCTCAACATTAAATTATATTTTCTGGTGATGGATGCTTCGGAAATTTGGCTTCTACAAAGTAGTAAAATCGAAGACAAATGTTTTTGTTTTATAAAAGCATCAAGTGCAGATTTTAAAGCTAATTCTGGGGCGGATGTTTATAAGAAAACAGACAAAATGCTTCCTTCACTGGAGATGGAATTGATAGTACTTCAAAAAAAGAAACTTCGCAGCAAACAAAGTGAAAAGAAAAACGTGTTTGTTCACTGAATCCATGCAGGAAAAGGACTTTCAATACATTACTTGGGGATTTACCATAAAGAATTTACTCTCAACGAGTTTACATACAAATAATCTTTACAGAATGGAGACTGACAGCCCATCCTAGATTTAACATGAAGCTTGACAAAGAGGAATGACAGCGATTGTTAAGAGCTGAGAACACAAATAATATGCCTCGATATCAGATGACCCAAAACCAAGCTACAATTGATCCAGCAGCAAGGCCAACCACAAGGTACAGCACTATCACAATTCCGGCAGTCTCTGCCTGCCGTAAGGGGACAACCTTGGGAGCAAGAATCATCAGAACACTAGTCAAATAGCCATTTGTAAGCCCTAAAAGACATGTGAGTATTGTTACTGGGATCTCTGTTCGAAAGAATTTAGGACCGTGCAAGCAACCATAGAAGAGAGGATAAAACAGCAATCTTACAAAACAACCACCAATGGCAATCTTTGCATTCTTTAAGAGATAGACAGCGGTCAAAGACTTGCCAACCAAGTCAAACACATTGTAGCCAGCAATGAGGATGATTGAGTACCAGTCCTTGAGAATCTCAGAGTGCACATCCTCCGTTATATATCCTGGGAATATCGATAAAGTTACAACATAGATGATGACAATTCCAATCCCATACCATTGGACACTACAAACAATCTCCCACAAGGTTGACCGCCAGCGAGCTCCAGTCAAGGAACCTTTCTCCTCTTTGTCCTCATTCACTGCCTGAATTTTCAAGTCAGCATAGTACTTCATAATTGGCAGTCTATGTGCGATGTTGTAAAAGACAAGGCAGATGGCCATAACTACAATTCCAACAGCAAAGTAGAGGTTCGCACTTTTTCGCAGACCATGGGAATCTTGTGTATATACAGCTTTGGTTAAAATTCTTAGAATTGAAACAAGGACCCCTGCATTTAACACTTACACAGTTAAAAGCGTACTTTGAAAAATTGGATTTTCATTGCATGATTAGTCAACAACACATAGATAATCATTACATCCTATCCTAGTAGCACATGATTAAGATCTAGCATATATAGGAAACACACTAATGATTGCAGTAGATACTAGGTAACTCTTAACTAAAAACATGCTCTAATCTGTTCCAGCATGAGACAAACTTTCCGAACATAATTCCAAGTCTCTTCAAAAGAGAGATGATGAAGTTGAAAAAGCCCTTTTTGTTTGCTGCTAATGCTTATCATAGGGTAGATTGGTTAGGCAACCAAACCATCCAATCTTCTTGCTATTTAAGGTCACAAGTCCATTGAGAAATGATTACATCCTAAGGTTTGCATAAGTGTTTGCTTAAAGGAACTGCCTATTAAATTTTAATAGCATCATAACATACAGCATTTCAGCTCACAATTTGCACAGGCAACTACCATTAAATGGTAAATCATCACCCTAAATTTAACTACAATCTTAATAGAAACAAAAACAAAATTCCAAGTTCATACCTTTATCAATTATTTAATTCGGCAGTAACGAAAAAACG
The DNA here is from genome assembly GCA_015708895.1 of Populus ilicifolia. Lineage (NCBI taxonomy): Eukaryota > Viridiplantae > Streptophyta > Magnoliopsida > Malpighiales > Salicaceae > Populus > Populus ilicifolia. The sequence goes on along the minus strand of SRLM01000381.1, from coordinate 73,502 downwards.
AAACCCAGAAATTAATTATTATGATCCTTATAAACTTTATCTACAATAAATCAAGAAAGATTTAGAAAACAATTCAAGAAATAGTACCAGAGGCAGCAGTGCCAGCAACAACGGCTTGCATGTACCTCTCAGGCAATTCACCAGCAGCACCAATAAGTCCACCTTGGACTAAAGCATCCGCCATACCCGAAAGTGCCAAAGCCCCAACAGTAACATAAAACCCATCATACAACCCGACCCGACCCTTAATATAAACAGCATCCATAACAGGAACAACCAAAAGAGCCACAATAAAAAGACCCAAACCCAGATTAATTCTCAAATACGCATCAGATTTATGCGCATAAAAAAGGATGATCACTACAAGACACGCCAGGCCCACAAGCATGTAAGCAACGGAGAAGATGCGATCAACTGAGACATCTGGGTAGATGTAAGAGAAGTAATCAACGGCTGTGATGAATGCGTTCCATGGAAGGAGAAAGCCCAGGCCTAGAGTGAAGTAGATTATGTAGGCTAAGTGGAATGTGTCTTTTGGGATTTTTTGTTGGGAGATGGGGCTGTTTGTGGTGGTGGCGGTGGTGGGGAGGAGGAGAGAGGATTCAGTGTCGGGTTCTGTGTTGGTGAGTCCCATCGGCTACGGTTTGGATTTCGGTCCGGACTCTGGGGTTCGATGAGAGAGAATTGTGCGTGAAGGGTTTCCCTTCTCACGGATTTGTTGCGGTGTCACAGATTTGAAATGAATATTTATTAATGCGTTCCGTAACAGGAGGAAGAAGTTGATTTTATTTTTCCTGTAATTAATTGACCTTAGTCGAGATGCGTGGTTTTGAATTTTAGATTTTTTCAATCTCTCTACGTGGATATTAAATTTTAATATTTATGTAATTTAATTTTTTATTTGACTGAATTAATTTTTAAATATTAAAATTTACTTTTAAATTTTAATTCTTTCCATTGAAACATAACTTAATTTTTAAAAATCAACTTTTCTTATCATTAAACTCTTAATAAATTCAAATAAATCTTAAAAAAATTAATTGAGTTTTTAAATATTTAATTTTAATTTTTCATTCTCGATTTTTTTTAATGAGCCTTCATCTTGAAAATACATTGTAAAAATATTTTTATTTTGTATGCTTAATCCTCTTTAACTAATCTCTAAAAAAAGTTTGTAGTATATTTTTTTTAATCATCTTTTTATTTTTATTTTTTGTATACGTTGAATTCCAAATATAAGTAACAACAAGAAGCACATGAATCCAATAATATAAACCTCAGGTTAAAATTTAAAAAAATATTAAATATTTTAAGTGAATTTAAATGAGTAGTTGATTGTCCAAAATAGAAAAGGACACTAATAATAAAAAAATAAAATAATTAAGTGTGAATGTAATTATAGTAGAAATTTGAATGAAATAAATAAATAATACAGAAGTTAATCATGAATGAATTAGATAAATTGTAGTATATTATATTAGTAACTAAGAGAAAAACCTAAAAATATTGAAGAGGCAAAAAGGAGTGGGAAAATTGTAAATAAGCTGAAAATTCCATCTCTTTCTCCTTATAGCAGGCTGATAACTATGAAAGCCAAAGGTAGAGCTTCCTTTTTCTTTTTCTTTTTCTTTTTCTTTTTCCCCTGTTCTTGTTTTTCTTTCAAAATTTCCCCATGAAATCAAACCTTAGGGTGTGATAAGAGAGATTAAAGTGTGTAAACATCTAAATACAAGAAATTAGTGAGAAAAATCAAGTGACAAAAGTGGGATTTAGAGCAAAAAAAAAAAGGATGAAGAGGAAAAATATGGTAGAAATTCTTCAGGGAAGCATTCAGAGAGCATACAAAATCAATTGATAAAGTTTTCTACATCCTTTCATCCAAGTTCTAATGAAATTAAATGAATTTTGATCAAAAACACCCAAATTTTGATTTAAAGTTCATGGATGAAAATTAAAAAAAAAACTTAAAGTTGATCTTAATTGATTCCATTGGAATGAAATAAGTTAGGAAGGGTATAAAATCTTAAAGAATTGACGAAGGAAACTTGGTGTTTTGAGGGCCTAGGGCTGGCCAAGTTAGGAGTGAAAAAGGAATTGATTTATTTAGTATAAATGCTTATAAATTGTGTGAGATTTATGTGTATTATTTGTTTTTTTTGTCAAATTAATATTTTTTTTTAGTTTTTTTAGATTATTTTGATGTGATGATATTAAAAATAATTTTAAAGAAATATTATTTTAATATATTTTTAAATAAAAAATATTTTAAAAAGTAACCATAACTAATACACTCCAATTAATATGTATAAAATATAGTATACATGAATATATAAGTTCTTAAACTAACTTATAACACTCAAATTCAACTATTTTTTTAGANTATATATATACTTTTGATAAGAAATACATACTAGTTAAAAAAGGTTAAGGGTCTAAAAGAAGCTTACTTAAAAAGTTAATTTACAATTCTATAACTTTAACTTGATGATTATCTTCAAACTGTTAACTATTGTTTTCAAAATTAAATTCCATTTTAAATTCTTTAGACAATTTAATTAGTATATCATTTTGAACATATATTTACTATCAATTTCTAATAAAATTGAGTTTAATGTATGAAATCAATGTTTTGTAAGACTAGATCAAGAATAAATTTAACCTTATTAGCCAAAGAAGGCTAAGGTCTAAAAGGAAACTTACATTTACTCAATTAATAAAAATAAATTGAAAAAATCAACCTGAAAAGATATATAATAAAAATAACTTAATGTATATTGCACTTTGATATATAATAAGTTTTTATCCAAGTATTTAATCAATACATGTAAAACTAATTTAAAAGGTAGGTTTGCAATTCTATAACTCGATGATTATCTTGAAACCATTAAATATTTTTCAAAGTTAAAATCCATTATAAAATCTCATTTAAATTTTTTTAAACAATTTAATTAATATATCACTTTGAATATACATTTATTATCAATTACTAATTTATCCAAATTTCATTTAATTATTTTATTGTGTTTAATTTTAACAAAAATCCTTTGTAAATATATGTATGTGTGTGTTGGTATCTTAGTTGTTAAAAAATTAATGGAGGATTTGACATCCTCAATGTAAAGGCATCAAGGGTTGAAAACCTTTGAACATCAAGGTGCATGCAATGAATTTTCATTGCTTTCTAATTTATTAAGAGATGTTAAAATTAAAATACATGAGACCAAACTAAAAGGAAGAAGAAGAAGAAGAAGAAATTAGGTGGTTTTATTAAAATTAACATAAAAAGTTTACTTTGATGCTTTTAGTTTGTAATTTACCTATTTTTTCGATCCCTTTAGTTCTTTTAAATTTTTTTTAAGTCCAACTTAATTTTTTTTAATTTCTATTTTGAGATAAAAGTGAGAAAATCATGAGATTTCAATGGTAATAATAAAAATTATTAGTTGAGACTGATTCCAACCACTAAAATAATTGATATTAGTATTAATAAATTTCAATTGATGAGAGGAGTTCTATTAGGTGTTTTTTTTTTTTGCTTTAAGTTATATGAAATAATAGATTTCTCTGCAAAAAATTTTAAATTTTTGATTGATTTTTTATTTTTGGATGTATTTTGATTTATTTAAGGTATAAATAATTTTACTTGGATTTCTAAAAATGAAGTTTTAGGTGTACAACATTATTTCTCTAAGTTTTTATCGACCATTTGATTGTTAGAATTTAGATACAACAAGCAACGACTTGTTTTTTTCTTTCTTTCTCAAAAAGCTAGGGTGGATGAACTTAAAAAAATAATAAATAATAATAAAAGCTAGGCACTTGAACTTGAAGACCCATGTGCATGTGTATTTTTTTTTTTTAAGATCCCAAGCATGTAACATCTAAGTTATTTTTTTATATACTTTGATTTTTTTTCATTTGATTTTTCTCAATTTTATACCCCAGTGTTGAGTTTTTTTAAAAAAATTTTTAAATTCCTTATTCAATATTTGTTTTATTTTTTATTATTTCTCATGATTTGTTTAATTTTATTTTTTATAAAATTATTATAATTTCAAATAAACATATTTTGTTAGTGCTTGATTTTGCATATATATATATATATTTGTTATTTTTTTATCACTTAACTTTGAATTTATTAAATCTATTGAGTTATATAGAATTAATTCCTGTATTACCTTTTTAAATTTACTATAAAATAGGTTTGTAACATCTAATTTTTTTTATTAAAAAATTAATATAGCCCAAAGCATAGCATAAATCTAGTTACAAATAAAAGTATGTGACTTCAAGCAAAGCAAACCTACCACCAAGCGGGAGCACCTAGTTCAAAATATCTAATTTGTTTATCTGACCTAACTCATTTCAATTTCTTCATTTTTTGTGTGTATAAAACAGTAAATAAATTCCTGCATAAAAAGACCCCACCTATTTTAGTACGATATAATAATAGTGATATAATAATAGTAATAATAATAATAAATAAAATATAATAATAGTAACAATATTATAAAAGTTTATGGTGGTTCATTGTTCGGAAGCTCCATAGTTTTTCTTTTTCCAATCTTCTTTTATCTTTTTAATTTCCTCTTTAATTTCATTACTCTTTTGTTTTTTTATTTAATTCTTCAATGATATTAGTTTTGTATTAGTTTTTTTCAACTTGAACTTTTAATATTTAATTAATTTTAAATTGATCTTTATAATTTATTTTTTTATTTTTTATAATGCTATCAAAATTTCTAACAAATATCATAACATTTGATATTTATTTAATTTTACAATGGTATATTTTTTATTATCGTGTAATTAAATAAAAAAATAAATTTTAACAAATAAAGTTATCAAATAGATTCTATGATCTAGGTTATAGGTTAAATGAAAAAAGTCATGAAATCTGGATCGATCTGATAAGTTGTTATCTTAATATTAAAAAAATAGTTATATCACCTTGAAATTTTTTAAAAAGCTAAACCACTTTTTTTTTCATTTTATACAAGTTCTACGAGGGTATTTATTTTTATGGTTGCTTCTACTTTTGATGTAAACCATTGAAAAAAACTGTTTGATAAATTATAAAACATAATTTATTATTTATGGAACCCAGTATAATTTGCGTTTAAAACTCAAGTTAATCGAAAGCAGCTTTAAGTTGCTTCTCTTCTTATGTTATTTATGGTGAGTGAATTAATTCAATCTTCATTGTTTATGATCGGATTGGGTCTGATCCAGTAAAAAAATCTATTTTTTTTTTATTTTTAATTGTATTTTATTTAAAAATTTATGTTTAATATTATTCAATGATATTATATAAATTAAAAGAAGATTATATAATAATATAATATTTATAGAATTTAATCATAATCTTAATTGTTTTTCCTGATGATATTTTACCTGATTTTATTGCACGCTCAAAAAATCATAAAAATTATAGTTCTTATCGAATAAATTTCGTATATATTGAAATGATAAATAATTTAATAAAATAATAAAAAAATATTTTATATATAGTATTATTCATTTCATAATATAATAATATAATAGTGGTAGTTAAGTTTATAATATTTAAATTAAAAATCATTAATATATATATATATTAGTTATTTTATAACTTCAATATTTAAAATATTTAACCAAATATATTAAATTATATTTTATTTAATTTTTATTTTAACCATATTTTTAATAAAATATATATAAATAACAAATCAATTCCAACTAAAATTAATTTTTATATAATAATTTTTTAAAATTATAAATATAAAATTTATNTCAAGACCTCGTTGTGTTGGCACTTGGCAGAAACGGATGGATTGTCTTGGTAGCTACTGAAATTTTGTTTGGTTTCCAGTTCGTCCATTCCTAGAAGGAAAATTATTGGTCAATCTTCAACAAATTACGACCCGACGTTGCCCTACCCGCGCACACACCGGGCAGAGGCTCCAATGAAATACCTGCCTGCGCATGCGTGATCAGAGAAGCCTGAATCGAAAGATTGTCGTCTGCGATTAATTAATTGGTAAACAAGCAAGCATATTTGTTTTTGATCTGTTATTTGCCTTTTGATCTCCCAATTTTCTTATTTTTTTTTGAGGTAATCAGATCAGATTTGATTCGATGGATTGCTGTGTTAGAATGTTGTAGTGAGTTTCAGATAAATTGTTTTGATTGTTCTTAAATTTAAAAAAAATTCATAGATTATGAGGTGAATTGGCCTTTTTTTTTTTTTTTTTTTGGGGGGGGGGTGTGGGGGGTTGTTGATTATGATTGAATAATAAATAAACTGTGCTTTTTTGCAACAGGTAGACAGTGTTTATCTGAGAAAAAAAAAGGTATGCTAAGGACTAAGAGGAAAGTGCCTTCATTGGTGGATCTTTGTGTTAGTTTAGCAGTAGAGAATGTCAAGTACCTAGGAGATGTTGGAGAAACTGATTTACATCTTCTTGACCGCATCTTACCTCATTGTACATTGGATCAGCTGATGCACATCGAGAAGAGTACTGTTGTAAGAATTTACTACCATCTTTATTTCTCCTAACTTCTTGAATTTTAATCCAAGTTTTCCCTTCTTTTTTTTTTTATTGTTTTGTTTCATTCATTCAGGGACGCGATCTTAGTTCAGTAACTGATAAGCTGTGGAAAACATTTTATGAGAAACAGTTCGGCGAGAGGAGTACTGATCTTGTGATTCAGAGGATGAGGCAGAAGAAAGTTTCATTTCGATGGTTACAATTATACGAGGTACTTTCCATCTGGAAAATTAAAATTCCTCATAAGAAACTTCTTTCCCGCGTAAAACTATGTGGAATGACTTCTTTCTAGGCAAAGCTGAAGGAAATTGCGGAGGCAGAGAACAAATTAGCTGCTCGAATCAGGCAACTATACAAAAAAGAAGATGACAGTATGTTTTTTATTTATTTTCGAAGTACATAGAAAAGCTTAACTTGTTGATTTTTTTTTCTATAAGGGATTTGTGTTTTTTAGTTGTATGTCATATGGTGTAGTAGTGAGTTGTTTGTACTTCATGCTATTTCGTGCTATGGTGTATTTTGCTGTATGCATTTTGCATTTAGGATCACTTAACGGCCACTTTTACGAAACTGTGGGTGTGAGTTCTGAGAGCAGTCTCATGCAAGTAACACTGAAGCTTAGAAATGCATCTTAATCACTCGTATGAGGCTGTACTTTACCCCAACTAAAAACCAATTGTTGGTCTTTAGTTCTGAGCAGCATATGCTTATTTTGCTTTCAACTTTGTTTTCTCCCTTTCTTGATGTTGAATTTACTCTATTGTATCAAGATGTTGAATGCTGGGATGATAAGGTTTGGTCAAACATCCTATTAGCTATATGTTTGTATTCAAATCAAACTTAATATATAACAAAACACACTTCTTTTTGTTTCATGAGAACATCTTTCTTCTTTTATTGAGATCTCTCATATCTCTGTGCACAGTTTTAAGCAAATGTATGTGTTTGGAAAGAGGAATAATTTAGATGGTGGTTTAGGAGATGCTGTCACAATTTTTTGTTACTGAAGTCAAGAAAAATATTTGATTAAACTTTTTTTTTCTCCCTCTCCTCTCATATATTTGCAGTCTTTAATGTTGGCGACCTTTTAGAAGCTTAATGTGCTAAAAGACTATTACTGGAAAAATCACATGTAGTTTCTTGAATGATTGAGTTTGTGGTAGAAGCTTAAAAATGGATAATTCTAATATGTACTGAAGTTTTTCATTGAATTAGAAATTCTTAATATGGAATTTTCTTATCTAGAGTGAAATTTTTAGGGTTTGGAGCTAGGTTTTGTAAAAGTTACTTCTTGAGTGAACAAGGTATCTGTTTGCTTGATTGGGCATGTAACAGCCTAATCCAACCTGCTGTATATTGTCTGCTTTGGGCCTTCAACCCTTGTGATTTTGTTCCTGGTGACGCAAGCCCATCACTAGGCCTGATGCCCCAAAACATGTACAACAGGTCAACGACCAACACTCTTAATAAGCCAGCAACCAACTCCTCACCTGCCGATATGGGATCTTACAGTCCACTCTCCTTAACCTAATGACCTCGTCAGCATTATCGGACAACTAGTGAGGTCGGTTCTGATACCAAATGTAATAGCTCGGCCCAACCTGCTGTATATTGTCCGTTTTGGGCCTTCCGCCTACATGGTTTTATTCTTGGTGATGCGGCACCCCAAAACGTATACAATAGGAACAAAATCGTGAGGGCATAAGGCCCAAAACAAATAACATACAGCAAGTTAGGCCGGGCTGTTGCAAGGCATATTGTGATTTAAGCTTGTTCCTATTGTCCTATCATTTCGATTCATCTTTCTCACGAGGCTTTTGCTAGAATGCCAAGTGTAAAATAAAATCCTTAATAATTTTATGTACTCTTGTGATAAAATTTTATCTTACCCATTTCAAAAATAAAACTTGGCTTTGCAAAAAAAGGTTCGAATTGTATCAAATCTTTTTCATAGTGCCAAAACACACAAAATTATGTTATTTTGATTCCTTTCACTTCACTGGATGTGTAGGACACTCAGGACCCCCTTCCTTATGTTCAAATCTGAAAGCTCCCAATATCCCCAGTTCTCTTCTTAAAGTAACTAGCTGATGCAGACACATCTGGTTTGATTTTCACGAGCACAAGCATGCACCTTTAGGTTGATTTTAATACTTGCACTACAACACACTTGGTTTCTTGGCACTGAAATGATACTCCACATTTGTGCTAGCTTGTCCACATTAACATCTTTAGAATTGGTTGATTTTTTACGGTAAAAATTAATTTCGAGGTAATGGAATGAAAGATTTTTCACCAAAATGAAGAGGATGCATAACTCCCCTTTTGGTACAAATTCCAGGGTCTATCTTTTCTTTTTCCCTAAAAACTAGTGCTGTTTTTTTTTTTTATTGAAAAATGTGGAGCCATTTCTCATACTCACTATCTTTTCTTTCTTTCTTTGACAATAATAAGTGGCCACTCTCATTTTTCAAAAACAAACCATTTTCAACAAAAGCCATTTCAAAGGAGGCCCTTTTGGACCGGGGTTCTTTCCCTGTAATCAATGGAAACTATTTGAAGGTTTTATGCTGTTTTAAAAACAACTCATCCATTATGGAAGATTTTTTTTCTCCTTCATTTTGTCACATCAAATCTAGCATTGTTGTAGGACCTGATCTAATGGAGTTCTTTTCATTTTATGGCTGAGTTCATTTTTTTTTTCTTTGTTTTTTCTTAAAGGTGGGAGACGGGGGTTTGGCTAGGGGTGTTTTATTTGTTAAATTAACTAGTCTAACAAGTAATCGGAGCACTGTTCTCTGAGTTTGTATTTTTGCAACTCCAAGGCAGTATGTTTGTATTGTATGCTTTACTTTTTGTACAAATAAAATTCTTACTGAGTGGTTCATTTTTGTAGGAAAACAAAGTCGACAAGTTCGTCTTTGCTCGAAGGTTCCACCTTCAAGCAATAAAAGAAGCTTTTGCGGAGGTAGCCATACTTATTCCCTTGTATTTGGTTCTTTTGTAGTTCAGCGACTTGTTATTAGAAGTTGGGGTTCCTGCAATTCCCACTTTCAATGGTTGGGAAGGGGAAGATGATACATTTAAAATTTTCATGTTGTTTTATTCAACATGATATTTTGTTAGGAAGTGGACCTGGCTACAATCTTTCCAATGGGAAGAGCAATTTGATGAAGAAGGCAAAAATGGATTTTCTGAAGAGGTAATATTATTTTGTGCAATTATGTTCATTTGAAAGAATTCATTAGCTTCTCTTCTTCAATAGTTCCCTCACCCACAACCATTGATCTGCATTTTACATGCCCTACAAAATTGTGGTTTGCGCATTAAGGTTCAACGAGACTACTACAGAAACACCAATTCTAGATCAAAAGAATAACATATTTGAACAGAGTGCTTCATACTTGTGAAAACAAAAGAGACAGCAAATATCTTTGGATCAGGTTAAGTTTAAAATGTCTTGTTGCATCCATTTATTGCTGGATCTTGATATTTAATTTTGAAGTCTTCTGCACGAAATATTGAATTTCTTGCCCAGGCCTTAGATAACTGTGCTCAAGATTTTCCTATTTTGAGATGAGTTTGTCAGTAAATGATTTCATTTGTCTTCATCCTTGATGACTTTTGAGCAGTCGCGAGGTGCAAAATATTGCAGCCATGAAGAAAAATGCTCTGCGAAGGAATAGCAGGTAATGCTAACTGTGGTGCACATTTTTCAATATGGCAACCTTGTACTCCCAGCACTCACAACTACTGCTGCCATTTACAGTTCGTCTTCCATGATGAAGCCACCGCGTAGCTTTCCTGGGAAAAGTTCTGCATCTTCGAATCCAATGAAGTCCCTGGAGAGGAGATTCTAGAAGCACGATGCTATCCAACTCTATTCTAGCAGCATATTAAATGTATGATTTCCTTGCAATGAGGGCCTTTACTCTTTTTTATTTTGTGGGAAGAAGCAACAAATTGAGATTGAAATGATGTATGTGTCAATAATAAGTAGATGGATATCTTTCTTTTTTTTCCCATTATTATTATCGCCATTGCTCAAATCTTCTCGATGCCATTTCTCCTTGTAAAGGACCTTTACAATATATGCCATTTCCTTGCAATAAGGACCTTTATTACATATCTTTTTAGGAAGATGACAAGATTCAAGTTCCCTTTACTTCCTTCTGTTTTCTTAAAAATAAAAAATAAAAAATCTGAGGTCTGAAAAGACACGAGGGCAAATGCACGGTTTTATCAGTGAATTCTCTTGCCCGTAATTGTTTAGCATCATTTTCTTCTCTTCGGTTTCAGACTATCTAAACAAAGAGGAGGGACATTATAATCTATTTGTTTTTCTTTCTTTGTTTTTTCATTTTGTTTTGGGACTATAATACGAAGCTTTATAAGACCCTCCCATCCAAGGATCGTCCCGTCTAACGAGGATTTCCATACTGGTTCTTGTTCTCGTGTCCTATAATGACTCAATAATCTCTTGGCACGCGTTAACAATGAGAATATTCTAATTGAAGCCTGATTTTGTTACTCCCAAAATTAGCCTTGATATTGGGCCAGACCTGTCCATGGATATAAAATCATCAGATGCTTTATTAAATATAAGCGATAATAAATTACATTTTACATCTTAAATTGATCCAAAATTTTATATTAGATGAAATGATAAATAAACCTTATAAATGATATAAGTTATTTGTTACCGATCAAAGTTTATTTGAGTTAGCATGGGCCCCATGTAAACATACCCGTGAACACATTTTTTAACTCATTTTAAGATTAAAAAAATATCGTGTTAAGTTTAAGTTTATTTTTAAAATTAAAAGACATGCTAACCTAATCATTAAAATCTAAGTTTAGTGGCAACATGATAAAAACATGTTGATATTATTTTTTGTCCAATTCAAAAATAAATATTTGTACATAGCAACAAGTTAACAATAACATCAACACACATATAATTTTATACAAAAATCAAACCATAAAGCCTTGGATAAATTTTTTATAACCCAAACTCCTAACCCATCATAAAGTATTAATTCCAGTATTATTCCACTTTAAAAATGTTTCCCTAGAGGTGTAATACACCTCTAGGGTTGACGTAGATTTATGTGGATCCATCCTAAAAATTCTAATTTCACAATCATTCATAATAAAACATCAATAGCATCAATAATAATGCATTAAAATTTATTCAATCCTAAAAATGCAATCACAATATACACCAAAATCAATTAAAAAGATAAAAAAAATCATTAAAAAATTTTAGGGTTTGAAATCAACCTTCTGAAGTAATTAGAGTAGACCAAAAGCAGTTAGAATAGCAAAAGAAAGTAAAGATACGTGTAAGCAACACATGAGTAGGCAGCCAATATTATTGGAGCATCATTTCACATATTAATAAGTTTAGAAGGCGCATAAGTCACTATGCAAGGTGTATGACTTCTTCGTCTTCCTTTCCATGAGTGGTTTCATCCACCATTGCTTATAAAAAAAGATTAGGCCATCTAAAGCTTCATATATATTTTTTTTTGGTTTTTCTTTTTATTTATTTTTCTTTCTCTTTTTCTTCATTATTGGTTGTTATTGTTGTTACTGTATGTTACTTTTAGTGGTACAATTATATGAGGGTTGATTGATATGAAGAGAGTTTATAGTGTGGCAGTTCACAATGGTTGTGGCATGGTGGAGAAATGTATGGAAATACACTGAAAAACAAGAGGAGAAGTTGTTACATTGAGCTTCAGTTGAACCTTATTGTGGTTGTGAGTTGGTCTGCTATTGTGAATGATGGAGCTTGGTGAGAGAGAATAACAATTGAGAGGGGTGAGGATAGATGTAGTTAGTTGTGTAAGTTTTTTTTCTATGATTTTTAGCCTTTTTTTTCTTTTTTTTTCACATATTTTTCTTTCTAAACAAAATTATTTCTTTCAATTCTCTTGAATTTTCTTTAAATTTCTCTCTATAATTTTTCCTCTCAAAATATTTTCTACACCCCCTAGTAATGGCTAGGGTTTGTTTTTTTGCACCCCTCCCTTATTTTTTCCCCACTATTCACACTCTTTTACACTACCTTATTTAAGAATATTCTTATTCTTTATTCCTTATTCTTTTTTATCCCTTCATTCCATTTTTTGTTGTTCATTTTTTATTTGATTATCATTTCACTTATTATTTATTTTTTCTTTGATTTTCTTTTTTTATGGATTTTTTTCATTTTTTATTTTTAAAAATTCATTGATACGAAAATGATAAGTGAAAAGGTCAAACATTACAAATGCTGGAAGTTGGCCAAATTGAGTTGAGAATATATTTTTTAGAAATTTTTATATTATTTATATTTAAAAACAATATTTTAAAAAATAAATAATGAAAGGTTACCTCTCATTACAACACTTACAATACAAAAGTCTACAAAAAGTATTTTTTTTCTTAAATTTGTTTAATAAGCTTATAAAGAAAAAAAGAAGACACTAGAGCATTTAAAAAGTAGTTTAGTGGGGAGGTGTCTAGCTTTAAGAATTAGAATTTAAAAAAATCACCTAGAACTTAAATTCTTAAAAGTGGTATTTTGAAATTAAGTTTTCAAAAGACATCTATGACATAAAAAGAAAGATTTGTGAGGGCCTTTTCAAGGCTTGAAATTGCAATAAAATTTTCAAGAGTCCTATGCTCTTAGGCTTAAAATCAATAAAGAAATCATTTTGAATTTTTTTTATTGTAGAAAATTATCATTTTCTAAAGTGATGAACTCAAAGTTATTTTTAACATGTCATTTCATAGAATGGTAAACTTGAAATTCTTTTCAAAATAATCATTTTATACAGTGATTAACTCAAAATACTTTTAAACTTGTGAGTTTTCATAGTGAAAAACTCGAAATGCTTTTCAAAATAATCATTTTATAAAGTGATAAATTCGAAGTGATTTTTAACTTATTATTTTATAGAGTGATGAACTCAACTTATTGTTTTATAGAATGATGAAATTAAAGTGATTTTTAAAATAGTCAGTGAAAAACTTAAAGCACTTTCAATCTATTATTGTATAGAGTAATAAACTTAAAGTGATTTTACAAGAGTCCTTTGAGACTCAATGTTCAAGTTTTATATTGGTAAGGTTTGGCTCAACTTTGTAAGAATCTTTTAAAAAAAAATATAAAAAAAAATATGTGAGAATCCTCTACAACACAAGTATGAAAGAAAATGTAAGTTTTGTAAGACTACAAAATAATAAGAGATTTGTAAGAGTCCTTTTAGACTCATTCACATAATAAATTGTTGGAAATCATTCACATGAGAAATTATTAGTCTTTTGATACAAAAAATATTTACAAGAACCCTTTAAGAATAAATCATAGGAAGAAAATTAAAAGAAGCTTAGTAGACTTAAAATAAATAAATAAAAAACTTGCTAGATTCAAATTTGTCATAATCTTGTTGAACTTAAATCTACAAAAGCCTAGATGGGCTTAAAATGAAAAACAATTACAAGAGCCTTGCTAGGCTCAAAATAATAATGAAAAAAAATAATCTTGTTGGGTTTAAATTTGTTGAGCTAAAAAAAAAATAATTATGTAAATAAAATATCTACCTAGATGCCTTTTGGGTAAAAATTTGCTTGAATAAAAAATTTGCGTAGACACTTTGAGATGTTATTATCACTATAACTACCTCATCTTTAGATGCAATTTCTACATAATTTTTGTTTTAATAATGTAAAAAATAAGGTAATTATTTTTTATATTGTGACATTACATTATTAGTTTAATAGCCATCCAAATTAATTCAGTTGATTGATTTCTTTGATAATTCTTAAATTTTTCTTACTAATTAATAAATTATTTAATCAATTTAATTGATTTATTGAGATAATAGCAATTTTAAATGTTCATGTCATCAAGTAGTTCATTAGGTGAATTCACATCACCATAATCAATCATATATCCTTTTAATTCACATCACCATAATCAATAATATACTATAATAATATAATATAATGGAAATGAATTATTTGAATTATATTGAACTATCATCCATCATCATGTAATTATAAGAAGTAATTATTAAAGGAAATGCATTTAATAACTACAATATTCCTAAAACTTTCAACTTAATCAAATAAATGTAAGATTATGCTAAATTTTAATAACTTCCATTTATACAAGTATTATCCCAATAAAATCAAAATAGAGTAACAAGTTATATTATAAAAAGTTCTCTAAATAATTTGATTTCTTTGATCAAAAGTCCAAAACATGCCATTCCATGCTAAATAGCACTTTTGAGATATTTTTATTGACCTGTGACACAATAAATGTTGTTAAAAATGTGAAAAAAAATGGTTATACTAAAATTCCATCTATTAATAGCTTAAATAAATTCTCTTATTTGACATTATAGCTAAAAAAAGGTTTTTTTTTGCACTATTCAAAATTTTTCAATTCAAACGATTTTGCCTTCATAATCTTTTTTACTTTCATTTTGGCCTTTTTATTTTTTTTAATTTTTAATTTTATTCATTTCACAGTCCCTATGTTTAATATAAAAGTGCTAGATTCATTGAGGAAAATAGAGAAAAAGAAAAGAAGTTGCTAATTAACTAATTTTTAAAGATGAAAATGTTCGTTTCTTGATATTAAAGAGTTTTATTTGTAAATTTTTTTAATTTAATTTAATTTTTTTCTTTTATTTTGAAAAAAAATAGATTGAGATTGACAAATAACTTTTTTTTAAACTTGAATTTGTGTTTTAGAATCAATTTATGAGTGTGTTGAATTATTTTTTTTAGCTTATAAGGTATTTATTATAGTTTTTGGATAATTGTTTTTATGAGTTCAAGAAAACGCAAATTAATTTTCTAACCATCATTCTAGTAGTACGAAACAAAAAGAAAACGCAAGGCGTGCAAGCCGGCATGATGACCTTTTCTTTTCATGGGCTAGACACACTTGCCCACTTAGGTGATTGGTCTGTTTTTCTCCTTCAATTTTTTTTATAAAATATTTTTTATTTAATTTTTATGTTAAATATTATTTTTTTTAATATAAATATTTATTTTTAATTTTATATAATTATTAGATGAAATATGAATTATAAAAAAATTATTAAACCCAGACAAGTTTATCACTTGAATTAAAAATTTTATAAAATAATTATATTAACCAATTTTAATTCAAAACATAATCATCTCTACATTTTTTTTATATTTGTTTTAATAAAATAAGGTAAAGCGACTTCATCTTAAAATATGTCTTCTTCTTTTTTTTTTAATAATTTACTAGGTATTGAAAATTTTTAATTGAAATTTATAAATAAATAAATTAAAAATATAATTGGGATATTATTTACAAAAGTATACTTAATTTTTTACTAAAGAAAGATAACGTCACGGCTAATGATTCCATTCATGTACCCCTAAGATTCTAAACCATGTCTTTGCCGCTTCCCTCCTCGTCGCGCACCTCTATGATGATCAGTTGACTGAATAATTGAGGCATCCAACGGTGACACGAAAGCGCAGGTAATGCCAGCTGGCGAAGTGGCGTTTGACATCCCGAGACACATGAAACGACAGCTAGATAACCCGGGTGGATTAAAATCACGGTCGTCTCAAAAACAAAATAAAAAAGTTTTGAGAAATTAAAACGATGCCGGCTTGATATTTTCCCCCCCCGTCACATGAGGTTTTGAACGGCATAAGCAGTCGTGTATGAATATGCTAAGTTGAAATGGTTATTTTAATATATTTTTTAATATAATTTAATTTAAAATTATATCATGCTATATTGTAAGGCCAAATCAAGTTAATAATAATAAAAAGAACTATGATGGCATATTCTTTCTAAATCTATTTTTTAATTTTATTTTTTTATTAATATCTTATTTTAGTATTTAGCTCGCATATGATTATCAATTAATTTTATTAAATACACAAGTGAAAATTTCAATTAACATTTTAAGATTTTTATAGTGTAAAAGATAAACTCCAACAATTATTTTAATAAGTTCGTCTTCATCTTTGAAGTTTCTTTTACCCAATTCTTATGTTATTGCTTCATTGACAGCTTCGTAAACTTTAGGATATTCCTTAGAATATGCTCATTTATATTTGAAATGAGCCGTACAAAATAAGAAACAGATAAACAACTTAGGAGTATAAAAACATTTAATAAAAAAACAAGTCCTATTAATCATTCTTTAACTTCATCTAGAATTAATCATCATCATTTACTTATTAAAAAAATAAATAAAAAAGATAAAGGGCTTATTAAAAAACATAAAGAAGATGAATTAATAATATCATCATTTCCTTATTAAAAAATAAATAAAAAAGATATATCCTAGTTTTCTCACCTATTTTCTTATCAAAGAAGATGAAGGGCTTGGAAAGTCTTGAAAAGCTCCTACTGGTTCATTTTCTTGTTCGTTTGAAGTTTTAATTTGATTTGAGTTTTTTTATTTGAAATTGGTAACCCATGATGATGTTGGGGGGTTTTGATGGAATGTGATGGTAAAATAGGTTTTGTTTTGTTTATTTTTTTTTAAAAAAATATTTATTTTTTTTTAAATTTTTTTGTATTTATTTATTATTAGAAAAATTGATAAACAAAAAATGCTTTTAGTTAAATAAAAATTTAGCTTGATTTTCATAATTTTTTTTGTTATTTTAAGCGAAAAATGCTTTTTAAAATTATAAAAATTTAAAAATATCATATTATTTATTGATTATTTCAAATTTGGTTCTCAAACTTTTGATTGCTATATATTTTGTTTTGATTTTTTTTTCAATTTTATCTCTTAAAATTTTATTTTTATATTAATTTTAGTCTTTATTTTTATAATTGTTATTTACTTTTCTCTTATTATTTTTTAATTGAAATTCTTTATCTAACAAATTTGATCCTTATTTTTTTGATTGTTACTTATTTTATTTGAAATAATTTATAAAATTATTATTATTATTTTAATTTCATCTTCTTTTAATTTTTTTATCTATTATATTTGATTTCTATTATTTTGATTGTTATTTATTTTATTTGAGATGATTTATGAAATTAGATTTTTTTCTATTTTATTTTCATTTAACTGTTTAATTTGTAAGACTTATTTCTTATTATTTTAATAAACTTGAAAAAAAGTTAATAAGTTATTTTACAGGTTATTTTTCATGATATAACCAAATATTAAAAAATATTTTTCAACTTATTTTTTATGACACTACTAAATATAAAAAAATAATTCACTTTCCAAAAAAAACTATTTTCCAACAAATAAACGAGATCTAAATTAGTTACGGAATATGTTATTTAAGCATGTTTTATGATTTTATTAAGTATATATCATAAGAATAATTGAAGGAAAACCATAAATTGGTTGTTTTAGTGTTTAGGCCAAGGGTGAAAATGGAAAGAGCTTGGAAAAAAAAGAGAAACTAATGTGTTTTTGAGTCACAACAAAGGTCTAAATTGTTGATTTGACTTGAAAAAAACAAGAAACTAAAGGGGAAAAAAAAGGAAAGAAAAGGAATACATGAATGGAGCATTAAGCTATTCAGCCAAACGGGAAGAATTTGGGTTTGAAATTGTGTTGATGGGTTAATGTGTTTCAATGCATGACTTAGTTCTGCATGATGAAAGAACTCGTATGAGATGAATTTACGATGAAGAATGAAAAAGAACTCTATGAACTGTATTTCCTTCAAGTTCAGCCAAAGGGTGTTAAGAAGGGAAAGTGTATAGAACATGTGATTTTGTGTGATAAATTCTTTTAACCATGTTATTTTGCCTATGTTTGAATTGGAATTGAAAAACTATTGGGAGGAAATTTTGTTAAACTTGAGTAAATGTGAGGCGAATTCATGTCAGGTTATTGATAAACATGTTCTAAGCATCTATACCATGCAGGCAATTGATTTGGAATCTGAAAATATAATTCTGGTTAACTATAGGAGATAAGGATCAAGAATTGTGTAGGAATTTAAGAAGGATTCAAGAAAAAGGTAGCCATAATAGGATTGATTGTGGCTTGATGTGCGCACATAAATGAAGAACACTATGATTATAGTGTAACCTGTCTTGGAAGGGATGAATGAATGAATGATGATGCATGCTTTCTAGACATATATGTGTTTTATTCATGGTAAACTAATGCAAAGTTTTGTTTAAATGTTTATGGAGAATTTGTGGGATATGGAACTGGGATGTGAGTCCCTGAGCTAAATGAATGAAGTGGTGATGACTTACAATCTTGTTGCTAAAGGGGAGGCTTCGGAAACAAGAACTAGACCCAGAATACGAGGAGCTGGATTCTAGAGTAGCAAGTTGGTGCTCTACGTCTAATCATTAATTTTTTTTTTTAGTAACTGTGAATGTCCGATTAATTTATAAGCATGTGGAGGAATTCCCTAAAATTTTAAAATTAATAGCTATTTAAATCTTTAATTATTCAAGATTTATAAAATTTAAATTGATAATTTTTAAAAAATAAATTCAGATCTCACTGGTTAAACTATCTATTTAAAGTTGATAATTAGATGTATTTATGCTTTTAAATTAATAAATTTAAATTTATTTTAATTGCTAGTAAAAGATTTCACCAGTTAAATTATCTCTTTAAAGTTAATAATTGAATCTATTTATATTTTTAAATTGATAAATTTAAATTTATTTTAATTGCTAGGAAAAAAATAAAAAATAAAATTATGGGGTAATGTAGTGAATCAGAGGAGCAGAAACAATCACCGAGGTATGATATAAGTAGCCACATAAATGAGGATTATCGATATCAGGATAGTAAGGTGGTCACATGAATAAGTACTATTAATATCATAAAATATAGTTCGTTTCAATAAAAAAGACATAGTCGGTCGCATGAGCGGGGAATATTAATGACAAGAACCTCGTATGGGTTCCAAGAATGATGGATTAAAATCTGAGAAGACAAAATAAAACTGAAAAGGAGGACCTCCAGGTTCGAAGGGAAAACATGTTTTTTGCCGGGATTAAGACAAGGAAAGAAGGAGTACCATTGACTTGGATGAGTCTGGAAATTAATTGAGGGATATTGCATGAATTAATTACGTGATTGAGATTCCACATCAGAATAAAAAAGAAGTACTTTCATTCTGAAGTGTAAAAGACCAGATTTGAATGTAAGATAGGGATGGAAATTTAAGGTCGTTGCTCCTATGCTTATGTTGGCTGCTGAAATGTTGTTTGAGATTTAATTCAATTTCTTATATTCTTTTTTTTTTTCATACATTCTGATTATGGGGATAGATGTGTGATAATGCAGAGTGTGGTAGTAACAAGGATTTTTTTTTTTAATTTAAATGAGTTTTTATTTATTTATTTCACTTAATTTCAGAATTTCTTGTTGTTTTATAATCTTTTCAATTAAAGAGACAAGATAAAAATGGTGGGAGTTTTATTAATTATATTTATTTTTTTCTAGTTTTTATTTATTATTTTAAAAGTTCTTTTTTTAAAAAAAAATTATCTACTTTTTATCTTTCTGTAACTTTTTCAAAAAATATATATTCTAAAGTTGACCACTATATATGTATATATTATTTCGTTTTTCAAGTAATGATCTTATTAATCAATGTAGAAAGTTTTGACAACTATTGTGAGTATTCTTCTATTTTTGGTTATGTTTGAAAAATATATTTTATTTAAAAAAACATTATATTGATCTTTTTCTATACCTCTCAATTATTTTGATGTATCAATATTAAAAATAAAAAATTATTTTAATATATTTTTAAATAAAAAATATTTCTTAAAAATAAATTACACTATAATAACAAATACTCACAAACTCATAGGATTTAAGAGAATTAGTTGAATAGAATCACATAAGTTTTTTTACAAGGGCAAACATGACATTAACTCATTTATATTTGGTTAAATGCATAGATAACTGATATGGTTAAATACATAAATAACTGATATGATACATGGTCTCTTAACTGAAAAAAATAGATAAAAAGATATAAATTTTAATAAAGACTTTAATTTATACATAGAATTCATAAAAAAATCTATATAAAAATAAAAATAGAATAAAAAGACACAACATTAACCCATAAAAAATAAATCATTATAAGTTTTATAAGATAAGTTTAATAAAATGAAAAAAATTGAAATTAGAATATTTTTTTGTTTTATATTTAAAAATAAATATCAAATAATCACTGCATGACGCATAATTCCCCTTTTAAAATCTGTTATTATTATTTTTTTTTTAGATTAATGTGGGTGTCCGGGCCAGCTTTCGCGTACCACGACTAATCTCATGGGTCCTGAAGTTAACAACTATGTAAACCTCTAGTGGCTATTATATAAACAACAAACAACTCGAACCTGGTAGAGGAAACCTGAAGTTAAAATCTGTTATTTTATTGGAAGGAAGGAGGATAAAGTTTCTGTGCATAATTCGCTGGACATGTCTCTGCTAATCTGCACTGCACCCATCATCAATGTCCCACCGATCATAGCTTGATCCATCTACACCGTTGATATGAGACTGCATTTGTCTCTTACCCAAAAAGCAAAAGTACCGAATGAGTCCTTCTAAACCCAAAAAAACAAAAAAAACAAAAGAGGGTTATAGAAAACGACAAGCAAAAATAGCCAACGACACAACCACTACAGTGACTGCAGGGAATGTGAATATTTCAAACGACACAACGGCGACTTCCATTTTTTAAACAGAACGTCATTAACCGTACGCGTGGGTCGTCTGCTTTGTCAGCTGACCGCCTGTGTGGGAAATGGGACACTTGGAACCATGAACGACAATAAGACCTTGGAGATTGACCACTAGGGTGCGTCCACGTCAGAGATTAACAACGACTGCATTTCTTATTTATTTAATTTTTTTTTCTATTCTTTCTCTGAAAAGCAGTATTATAATAGAGAAACTACATCACTCTCCCCCACGTATTTGTCACATAGATTGCAGATGTGCTGGATGAATCACTCATTATCTATCTATCTATCTATCTATCTATCTATCTATCTATCTATCTATATATATATATATATATCAATGTTTAGACCGCTTCATGGTTATTCTATTAACCAGCGTATATGTCTATTTCGCATGGTAAAATAGTGCGGCAAATTTCTTTTTTATTTTCTGTCATTTCCCATAAAATTATCTGTATAATTTACTCATCACTGAATAATTTTAAAATTCAATCATTTCATCTTTGGTAATTTAGAAAATACTCAACATCAATTATATAGGAATACTTCAACTCTTGAATGCCTTCATCATCCGAGTATAGATTCAGATTATCTAAATCTATGTTATTCACAAATCTAATTTTATAATATAAAAAATAATTTATAAAGTAGAGTTACTTGAATATTTATTGTCCACACTAAGATTGCAGGATTCATTACATCTAAAATAGTTATTTTTTCTGGATTTGAAATTTCAATTTTATAACCCTTCAAAAGACTTATATAAAATTAACAACAATAATGCATCTTGGAAGTTTGTATGATCCTTGCATCACAATACTGAATTTTTTATATTATGTTGGGTGATAAGAAAAATAATTCAATATTTTCCAAACCTTCAATAATTTTTAAATGGGTAAAAAAATATTATTAACAAGTAATATACTTTTCAACCATCAATTTTTTTATTAATTTGTCAAACATATTCCTAGAATAAAATTTCATCATACATACTTGTTTGCTGACATGATACTTATAATTCATAGTGCTCAAATTCATATTTTTAAAACACCATAGTTTAGTATAATGAACCATGAAAGAATTTTCTTGGAACCTTTATCATTACAGCAAATAGCAATTACAAGTCTTTTTATGTCTAGTTTCTTGCGTTCAAGTTACTTTGTTGTGAAAGAATGATTTAGTTATAGCTTATAAAATGGTCTTATTTTATAAATATTGAAACATCTTTCATGAAAAATTAATCTAATTTCTTGCATTCAAGTAACTTTGTTGTAGATGTATGATTTAGTTATAGCTTATAAAATGATCCTATTTTATAAATGTTGAAATATCTTTCATGAAAAACCGATCTAGTTTTTCTTTTATGAACTACAAATTGCTATACATGAGCTCTATATCAATTGATCTGCTTCCTTTGAAACGACGATGCTTCTCGTTATAATGTTTTGATTTGAAGTGTTTGAGCCAACCTTGAAAAAAAAAAGAAAAGAGAATGTTGATATATCTATAAAGCATTTCTTTTCAAAAACTCATTTACCTTCTCTTCTCTGTGAGTAGTTCTCTAACTATATTCATCCGTTCTTGGTATTAAACAAGCCACTCATATAAAATCTTTACTTTAGAAATCTTATAGTTTTATAAATGACATTATTTTTTTCAACATTGGCTTATAGATACTCTGATAATCCTTTCATCATTTTTTTTTTAATTTACGTGGGGTGTCCGGGCCAGCTTGCGCGCACCACGACTAATCCCCACGGCCCACTGAATACCCTGCAAACCTAGTAGGCATGTAAGGCACCGCGGGGGTGACAGGCGTGCACGCCAGGGCTCGAACCCAGGTGCAGTGGAAAGAGACAAGCCCCTTCCACCGCTAGACCAAACCCTAGAATGCTTATCATAAGTCAAAATATTTCATGTATAAGTCAAAATATTTTTTTTTTCATCATATTTGATATGCTTGGCTCATTTATAAGTTAAAATTTTCTAACACCTATTTTTGCAATTGTTTTTGGGTAAAAGTTGGATTTTTATTTGTACTTACACTGTTTATATATATATATATATATTTCATGTATCATTGTTGATTTATTTACACTTTTAAGGTGGGAAGCTACTGTATCTAGTTTTAGCAAATGTGGTATATTCTTTTTATAGATGTTTTTGCTTGAGTAATTACTGGACTTAATGTTTTTGAAGTATATTAAATGTAATTTTAGTTAGCTACAAAAATGAATAGATACATGACTTTTATTTTATAAAAATAATTACATTCATGAACTTGTTTTGGTTAAACAGATATATAGAATAATGATAATTGGTATTTCAATAATTAGGTCATTTTTATTTAATCATGATAACATGCATTAAGTAAAGTGTCTTAAAAAATAAATAAAGAAAGAATACCTTAATCAATTAGTATTTTTATTAATTAATGTGTAAATTTATAAATTATTAACTTATCTATTAAATAATATCTCAGTTTATTAATAACTATTCATGGTCCTAGGATATTAATTTGTGGAGATTTAACTCTATATAGAGTTTCTAGGATTGTCCACTCCAAACTCTATGATTCAGGTAGGTACACAAAAATAGTTAAGATGTAACTAATTCCTCGATTTTTATTATAAAAATTGAAATAATTACTAGAGTAGTTTTGTTGTGATTATATAATTTATTAAGTTCATAAAGAGAGTTCTATTAAGTCTTGAACTACACAGTTAATACTAGATTTATTACCTTCGTGGCTGGGAAAAAACTTTTTTTGACATAAAAAAATATCATGGAAAAACAAATCTAAGTCTTGAGTTATGACTTCAATTGATAATTTAAATAATATTAAAAAATATCACAACAATAAATAAATTAATCTAAAAAATAAAAAAAATTATAAAGAACTAGACATGAACATATCCAAATTATCAAATAACCTAATTTCATAGGCCGAAATTGTAAAAAAAAAAAGTTAAAAAAACAAAAAAATCCTATTAAATTGGGTGAACTCAAAAACCATATGACCATATCATAAGATGGAAATAATCTTATAAAAAAAAGTAGCAGAAAACATTTGAATAGAATTAAAATAAATTATTTAAAATAATGAACTTGCAATAACCTTTAAAACAAATAATTTTGATCATGAATTTTTGACTAACCTAATAGAAGATAGACCACAAAAAATAACATAGAAAAATTCTAAAAAATAAATATTAAAAAAAAATCAGTTATACAAACAAACAAACTCAGATGAACTTTTTAAATCTAGTTTAATTTCTAAAACTCGTAACCCATGAAATCTTGAATCTGTTTTAAATCAAAAAGCTTAATTCACTTTCCATTTAATTTTGAAGGCTAAAATTGTAGAAAAAATATTAATAAAAAAATTGTAAAAAAAATAAAAAGAGTGGAGATAATATTTGATAGAAAAAAAATCCAAGAAAGATGACATTAAAAAAAATTGAAAATGATTTCAAATAAAAAAATAGCAATTAATAGAATAATGATCAAATTTGAAAGATTAAAAAAATAATAGGGGTTAAATTAGAAAATATTTGTAATGTTATAACTTCTTCTAAAAAAAATAGTAATCAATACAACCTAGATAAAAAATGAAGGAAAAAGTAATTGAGGGGGCTAGTCTAAAAGTCTAAAATTTTGTAGGGGTAATGCAAAATTTGAGGAGAGAGAAAAGAAATATATAAAAAAAAACTAAGTAGTCATCGGTATTAAACTAAAGGCATTTCTAGTACATGCATCATACTATTATATAAAAGGCATTGAAATGTTTTAAATACTATCCTAAAAAGTTGTGTTTAGTGACCAGACGACCCTATATAGCACCTAAACAATATAAAAGGCTATGAAGATTTTTTTTTTTAAATAATATTTAATACATGTCAATTACAATAATATTCTTAAACAACCTTTAATTTTATAATAAAACCAAAGTAAAATGATTAAGAAACCCTGACGAAAGAGTTATAATTTTTTTTTCAGTATTTGAATAAAAAATGAAGCACCCATAAATGAAAGGCATTAGATTTTTTTTATTCTAAGGTTAAGGTAGTAATTTTATGGTGACAAAAAAATTAATCTAACTCCATGCAATATACTAAGCAATTGTGTCATCTTCAAAAAAAACTTTGTCCTGAATGCCTAGTTTAATGTTTTTTGTTTTTGTCAAGGATAAATCTATAATTATATTATTATAATGAATAATGTTCTAAGTTTTTTTACATGATAAAATATTAAGGAGAATTAGTTTTTTTTAATAATATCTATCCTTGTTATATAATAATCTAATAAACTAAAATTATTAATATCAAAATAAAGATTTTTATAATGCATAGAAAATAACTAGTGATATTTTATTAATTACTTCATAAACTCACTTTTAAAAATAGATACAACTAGAAAAGAGAAATTTTAGATGAGAATATTCTTATAACTTTTAATGAGTCATGAGTTTTATTTTCTTTTCTCTTTGACTGGAACTTCATGATTACAAGTTCATGTAACTTACAATAAGATTGATAATATTACAACATGTCTCAAGGTAACAATAATATAAGGAAGATACCATAAAGCTGATTAATCTTTGATAAGTCAATTTTGTTTGCTAGAAAACAAAAAAAATATGGGTCCTCTTTCATACAAATTGAATAACTTTGGCAATAGTAATATCATCTGGTTTTAATATTTTATCCTTATAAAGAGTATTTATATTCTTGAAAATAAAAACTCTAATGCTAATGGATCAGATATGCATCTAGTTTAAAGAAAGGCTAAACTAATTAAAATAAGGTTTAAAAATAATAAAAGCAAATAATAAAATAATAATCTAAAATTATTTTTCATCCTTTTCTATACGTAATAGTGAAAAATACCTAAAATAAATAATTATTAAAAAATCATTATTAAACAAAAGTCTATGTCTTATAAAATAATAATTAGTTTTTGACTTTTTTATTATTTCTAATTGATATGAAATCCTTGTAAAACGTAATACAAAGGTTACTATATAAGTTCCCAACAGCATTAAGTACTTATTATTCCCAATAAAATTAAGAACTTCTCGTAGTGAATTGAATCTATAACTCCTAAGAAAATAATTTCTTTCATGTTTTCATACCTTGTTGGTAGATTCTAGGTTTAATTTTAAACATGTCATTCTCTCTCTTATCCATATGCATCAATGAATCTATTATATATCATTAAAAAAATAAAGATATCTAGTTTCCAATCCAATTAGAATAACATTTACACTTTTCTTGCAGCTTTATTTATGTCTTAAAAAGTAGAAAAATATCTGCCAAGACAAATTTAAACTTTTTAAACTCAAGTATCTAGACTTAGCTTATTAAACTCTTATTACATCTATTTTGTTTTAGACCTTATAATAAACTTAATAAACACTTATCATGGATCTTTTTATGTCATAGCTAGGATCATATCACCTTTTGAGTTAGTTTTTTACTTCAAGGTGGGATTAAAGAGTAGCTAAGACGGTGTCACTAATTACTTTTTAAGCACCATAAAAGTTTTTTGACTTAAACTTGCTCTATTAAAAAAAATAATCATTACACAACCTGTAATATCTCACATAAAAAACAAGCTTTCAAAGACAGAATCTTATTAGTAATGTTAATTGCCAATATATTATACATGTTTTGGAATGTTAGATTCAAAAGTCGGCTTGCATCACTAAAAATAAAATCATAGAGACAATAAAATAAAAAACAAATGATATACAACATGTTAGATTAGACTGTTACACAACCGTTAGTTACATCAACTTATATCTTGTTATTATCAATATTATATGTAAATTAAATTTAATTATACTATTTAGTTTGAAAGGCATTTAAATTTAATTTTTCATATATTTTCAATGGAAGTTGACGTTTTTCATATCTTCCTCCTATGGTCCTTGAGCTTTTCCTTTTTGGCAAATTCAATCCCATAGTTAATTTCTCTCATCAATTAAAGCAAAATCAATTATAAAACTATAATACTGGAGGCGCAAATTACATTATAGTTTTTTTAATAAGCACGGTAACGTAGCAAACAAATGATGTGATTTCTTTCTTTTTCTCATTTTTAGTTTCATTTGATTTATTTTTTTATTTATACATGGAGAACAATGATGTGTTTTTTCCTTGAAAGAATAAAATATTTTGGTTTTTTTTTATTTTTTTTTAAAACCTCACAATAGGGGAAAAATTACCTAAAATAGCACAATTGAAAACTTTATTCTCGAAATAGCATAGCTAGAGGGGTCGTGTTGGTTGTAAACGCATGACCCACCTAGACACGTAGGTACAACTCACGCAACCCCAAAATCACAGTAATACGAGCAGCTTTCTAAAATTTCAATTCTCCACCTAAAATCCCAACAAACCCAGCAGCAGGCCATACTCAACACGATTCACCATAATCACATATAATCTGCAATTTAATATTAGTTCAAGTCAATTCATAATTACTCAAACTCAATTCATAATCTAAAAGAGCTGAATTAATTTGTTATATTAATATAATAAATTCTCATGACATCCAAGTGATTACGTCTATCAAATTATCTCGTGGACAGGCCTAGACCATCAAAACCATGAACATGAATCATGCATGAAGTGGTTGTTTGCAAGAGCATTTTGTAGCCCCCCAGTTGATGCACTAAATGTGGTTGTTTTTTATGCACGATGATACATCCATGGTTCCGGTGATGCAGCCCTATCCATAAGATAATTTATTACATGTAGTTAATTAATGGGCTTAGATAAATATTACGAGAATGGATTATATTGGTGGAATAAATAAATAAATATATTTTTGTAAATATGAATTGAGTTTGCGTAATTATGAGTTAAGTTGAAATGATGTTGAAGTACATGTTATGAGATTTGCGATGAATTGACTGTGAATTACGTGGAATATAATATGTTGAATTTGCTGGCAAAGAGTTGAAAGGTTGCAAAATTGATAAAAAAAACAAAAATTTACTTTTTTTTTTTTAATCTCTCTGTGGAAAAACTTGAAAAGATGTCGTAGTCTTTCTGACCTAAAACCCTACGGCATGAGTCCTTGAGTTTGAATGCAATCGATTTGCTAGCCATTTCAATCCTTTTCATTTTTTGTAAACAAAAAGGGCTCGAAAATTATTGACCAGTAGGAATTCTGAAATATCTTTACTTGAAGATTACTTTTTTTTTTTTTCTTTTCTTTTCCCTCCCTTATTCTAATTCAAAAGGGTATTTTTCGATGATGGTGAGAATCTTAAGCACATTAATATTAATAATTAATAATCGAAATTAATATTAAAAATATAGTTTAATTAGTTACACATTAAATTTATTTTTTAGAAACTTGAATTTTATTTAAAATTTATATAATTTTTAATTTTAAAATATATAAAATTAGTCAAAATACCTATAAATTTACACGAATACCTATATTTATTAAAAAATAAAATAAAATAAAATAAAATAAAATAAAACTAACACAAGATGGCAATCCTTGTCATTTCCATATTTTAGCCATAGACTTCAACAACGCCTCAAGGACTTGTTTGAGATAAGAAGAAAAAGGAAAGCCTACCCATTCTTCGTTCATGAACATTCTTGTTGTGACGAAGATTATCATGTATATTATATTTGCCTTAATTAAAAAATTATAAGTGTGGTTACCTGCTCCATTTGCCTTGTATTTGTGAGATTAGCGAGTGATCGGCTCGTTCAAGCATAGGCAGAAAGAGGGAAATTAACAACAACAAAGACAACTAATGAGGCAAGTAACGTACGTAGCATACGACTTGGCACAAACAACCCCAACTCTTCTGAAGAAATGTTAATTAAGAGAGAAAGAGACAAGT
The DNA here is from genome assembly GCA_015708895.1 of Populus ilicifolia. Classification (NCBI taxonomy): domain Eukaryota; kingdom Viridiplantae; phylum Streptophyta; class Magnoliopsida; order Malpighiales; family Salicaceae; genus Populus; species Populus ilicifolia. Next base: position 44,386 of record SRLM01000381.1, on the reverse strand, counting down.
ATGACTGCAATCAAAAAGCCTATAGTCTAGAAAGGTAGATAGCTACAGAGAGAGAGAGAGAGAGAAGGGGAGGCAGGGGATGGATGTGAGGAAAATAGTGGTGGTGGTAGAAGACGTAGACGCAGCAAGAACAGCCCTTAAATGGGCTCTCCACAACTTGCTTCGTTTTGGCGATTTGATAACTCTCCTTCATGTTTTCTCTCCTGCTATGAACTCATCAAGAAGCAAGAACAAGATAAGGCTACTTCGCTTGAAAGGTTACCAATTGGCTCTGTCATTCAAAGATATATGCAACAACTTCTTTAATGTAATTAAATCTTGTCTTGTATATATTTTGTTTAATTAAATGCCTTCCAGTACTTCAATTGTGTGTGTGTCTGTTTGTGAATAATATTAGTGAATACGATGATAATTTTAGATTCATATTGTACAGACAAACGTTGAGATTATTGTAACTGAAGGCGATCAAGAGGGTGGAAAGATTGCTGCGATGGTGAGAGAAATTGGTGCCTCTGCACTTGTTGTTGGACTCCATGATCGGAGTTTTCTTTACAAGTAAGCTCAGTTTTAAATTCCCATTTTGTTTTTGTTTTGGAAACTTATGTATAGTTATCAAAGAAATGATTTCTGTAACGATCATAGCGATGCTTATGAGTAAATTCAATGCTGAGCTTATTGAGAAGATACAGGAATTGGTCAACTGGTTGATGAATGGTGGGTCTCTAGGTAATTTCTTGCAAATACAAGGGTACCTAGCTAACACGAGGTGGTTTCCTTGTTCGTTTCAATTCAATCCTTTTTAAGTATTCAAAATCGAAACTTGAGGACTTGTTTTAGTATTTTAGCAATCGTAAAGTGTATGAGCTTTGAGGTTGACGGTGGCCAAAGATTAGAATGCTAGAGCCAGAGAGATAAAGCACGACTGCTGGGGCATGTGACATGTCTACGGTGGTGAAAAAAGCCAAAAAGTTTCTGGGATCCACCTTGGGGGCAGATGTCGGTTTGCCTGTGGCTGCTGACTCTGGAGTCTCTGTTTGGATTGCTCCTAATAAACTTTTGACTAGAAGGTTCCTTGTCAACATTTGAAAACCTCATAATCGTGGAGCTCAAATGATTGAATCATCGTAACATTTCTATTCCCGATACTAGATTTCTGGGAAGGGGCCTTATCAGCGATTTGCCAAGGCCTCATGAAAGTTTGTGCATGAAATGACTATGCTGGGTTCGAAATTAAGGTTCTCATCAACTCATGGCACCTAGGATGACTTGAATCCAAAGACACATTTCTGATCTTCTGACCCAAGTACTGGTTCAAAAATTCTGTTAGTTTTGTAAATGAATGCAAGCCAATTCTGCGAATTGATGATGAGCACATGTATTCCTGGCAATAAATGAACCGGCAGGTCCATTACAAGCTCCTTTACAGTAAATATCCTATAAATATACAGTCTTAGAGGCACACAGGACTCATGGCAACGTTTTCTGCCCTTATTGCTAGGTTGGCAATGGCCCACGACAGTATTGCAAACAGCTTCAGCTGCAGGGTACTGGCCATCAAACCACCAACATTGCCCCTGTGGAGGTCTACCGGTGCCAGGGCCAGCGCAGCACGAGCCCCAGACATTTCAATCAGCAGCATGGACGTCTCGCAGATCGAGATTGGAAGACCATTAGAGTAAGTTGAATCTTGACCATTTCTATAGTTTTCAAATGCACGACTCCTCCAATCCATCCCTTAAAATGCCCTCTCGTCATCATGGCCATGATACCCTGAGAACACAATGCTAAGAAGGGTACTGGCAAATAAATGAACACCAATTCGTTGATGGGAACAAGTTTGGTGCTAAAAAAATTACCGAAAACCAACTGGGAAAGAGAGAGATAGAATAATACAATGGGATCTTACCGTATTCTTATTAGCTATCCATCTCTGACGTGCAGGTTTCCTCATATTGCTCCACCAAAAGTTCCTTACAAAATCTGCCCAGATCCATCTGCAATAATATGGAGATCGAGGAAGTCAAAGAGAAAGGGTAGCTCTTGCATTAGCATTTAGCAGGCTAAACTCGATGATATTTCTCAAATACACAGTTTCAGCTAATCAATTCCATCATTAGCTGCAACAATTTTTGGGCATATGGTTATAGAACTTTGGCCTTAGCATTCTGACCTGTCTCACACATAAACATTGAAATATACAAGTGGAAATAGTGGAATTGACTGCATGTAGTTATTTTGATTTTACAGGAATCATCGTCAAGTTGTGAAATTTTTTTTCCTGTCTTTATTTTTACTATTTTCATATAATAATATAAATTATCTCTTAATAGTTTTATTTAATATTTTAAACTTTTAAATTAAGATGGTTTTTTAATATAAAATTAAAATTTTAATAATTAAACAGTAATGAACTTAAATATTATCATATTGTTCTCTTTTTAAATTAAAATTTAATTAGTAATATAATATAGTGTAAACCTATATAAATTTCAAGTTTTAAAATTTTTTACTTAGAAAGATATAGTAAAAAAATAATATATATAATATTTTAAGGTTTTATCTAACTTATTAAATTTTTAAATTAAAATGATTCTTTTATATATATATATATATGTAATAGCAAATTCAAGATGAATTTCAAGGATGGACAAGGGTGGCCTGGCTTACCTAAGGTTTTAAACAAAATTCAAAATCCCTCGTGTCCTTGCAAAATTTTTAAGGCAATTTTATGAAATAGCCATAAAATTAAAATTATTCATGTGGGCTCTTCTAATTTATAAAATCTATATTCGCTCTAAAACGAATCCCTAACAAACTGGTATATAAATTTGCACTATTTAACTATAAAATAAGAAAAAAATTATCCTTGTTATCCTATGATTTGGATCAAATTATAATTGCCTGTCAAGTTTTAAAGAACCACACTTTTCAACTTTAGTCAACACAAATCTTCATTAAAAAAAATACAAAGACTAAAATACTCTCATATATATTATAATTAAAAAATGCAGATACCTTCACTCTTTTTCTCTCATTTTTTTAATTGAATACAATAAATTAATTTTTTTTCTCCCAATTAAAAAACAAAAATGTAAGAAAATAATGATTATTCACAATATTTTTTGGGTCATGTGGTAAGATCCTGTGAGTTGTCGAGGACAACTTTCTTATATAAATTATTGTATAATAAATATATTTAATTTTTTTTAATTAAAGGTTAGAAATTGATGAGAAAGTGTTTTGTATGATGTTAAAGTGTGATTATTCAATTGTTTACATTAAAAAGAAAAACCAATTTTCTTGTTTTTCAACTTCAATCTTGAAAAAGGCTATAAAGCCTTTAAGTTGATTTTTTTTATTGATGACAATCAACATAAAATATTTAATTTGACTAATAGGTATTCTTTTATTGTTGTTTAAGTAAACACTTATAAGAACCTCTAATTTGATTTTGTATTGGTCCCGGAAAACCCAAGTGAATAATCTTTTTAAGAACTTGGATTATGAATCAATAAACACTTGTGTGAAGTATGTTAAACTATTATTGAATATAATTAGTAATTTTTTTGTACAAATCCTAAAAACACCCTATTTATCTTAACAGGTTACTATTGTAAGAATTCAAATTTGGAATTTTTTGCTTAAATACATGCTAAATTAATGCATTTAACCTTCTATTGATTTTGATTTACACTCTTTTATGGAAGAATTGATTGAAAATTTTCAATACAATTGCTCATCATGGCAATTTAATATTTGTTCATAAAAATTGTTGTTTAGATAAAATATCATATTTGATATTTTGTTTATTTGCAAGAAAGTGTGACTTACATGGATTTAAAATAAGAGATAATAAAGGGAATGTAATTGTGGATGATACCTCAAGCATTAAGGTTATTAGTGTATATGATGAATGTGAAGAAGAAGAAATTAATTTATATGTTGATAAGGATATTAATACTGCTCCTCTAGAATGGAAAATACCTTGGTGTTATTGAGGCAAGCTTAACAATGGTAGACCAACTCATACAAAATATTTTATTTTTTTTATTGTCATAACTCATTTTTAAGTCACTCCCAATTCATTTTTTTTTTAAAAAAACTGCACGGTGTCATTTTGAATGACATTATGCTGCTTCTTCTCCTCTGTGAATGCAGAGACAAGGGAGAAGATTTTTGAAATGTTTTCTTCCTGCTCACTCTCTCCACCCCACTTTCCCAAAAATCTCGCATGACCCATACCCACATAAGACACAACCATTTCCTACAAGCATTATGAAAGAAAAATGAGATGGAGACCCATGCCGTCCACTTGAACAGGGTATGATGAACCTCTCCCTAACTGCCTATAAATATAAAGGAACGCGTAAAAGACAGGGGGGAAAAAAGAGGGGGGGAACGAGTTGCAAGAGAAAAGAGAAGCAACAAAAGGTGAGGGAGGAGGAAGAATTGTTTGAAAGAGAGGAGAGATTGAAAATAAAAAGCAGAGAGGAAAGGGAAACCAAACATGGGATTATTTTTTGAGAGACACAAGAGAGAAAGCGAAAGCATACGTGGGAAAGAGAAGAATAGAGATTGGTAGTCTCAGCACAGAGAAGAAAAAGGATTGTTCCTCACCTCTTGGGCACCACTGCTGTGCTTCCTTTCCACGCCACAGCAACACCGCCATTCTACCACCATCAGCACTGCCAATGCTAGCAAAATTAGAGGGGGGAGAAAAAAAAAGAACTAAAAAGAGAGTAGAAAACAGATAAAAAAAACAAAGACTAGAAGAAGAATGCAGATGTGGGGAAGGAAAAAAGACAAGAGGAGCAAACCAACAAGGAGGAAAGAAGACACCTAGATTGGTGTCTCTGCACTTAGAAGAAGAAGTATATAGCAGCCACCGCAGGTCAGCTAAGGGAAGACAAAAAAAGATAGAATGTGCCTTTACACTGAAGAAGAAGAACATGACAGCAAACACTGGTTGCAGCAGCAACAACAACCATCTACCAACGTAACAGCTCTTCACTGCACGGACACCACATTGGAAGAAGAATCACCGGGGTTCCCAATCACTGTTGTTGCCACCATAAACCACCGGGCCAATATGAATGGGCCCGACTCAGTCAAAAAAATATATTAGAAAATTTATGATTTTCTTGTGTATTTTTCTACACCATTTTGATTAATATCGGTCTATATTTTTATATTGTAAAGATATAAATCTGGTATTAAAATATTTAGTTTTCAAAAAATATTTTTGTTTTCATACATATGGCCAAGTCTCTAAAAGAAAAAAAATCTTGTTGTATTTTCATATACAAATAAAACTTCAAAAAAATATATTTTAGTATGCATTTTGACTTTAATAACTAGTTTATTAAAGTCATGAGAACTTGACCAATATTTCAAAAAAATACAAAACAATTATTTTGTTTTCTTTTAATATCCGAGATTATAAATTTATATGTAAAATATACTCTTGATATTAAAAAGGTAGTTTTCTTATTTGATGCTAGAATAGTTAAGTTTTTACCCGATAAGATAAAAACTTCCTTACCGGAAAGGACTTGTTTTAAACCATAGACATACCAAAAATTAAAAAACATGACAAGACCTTAATTGTTATTAGACAATAAAACAATAGAGCTTACTTTAAGTAGGATGTATTTGGGGTGCTAATATCTTCTCTTTACACAACCAGTCTCTGTACTCAATCTCTAACACTAGTTAGGGTTCCTAGTGACCAGAATACTAGGTGGTGACTCTCATTCCATTTTTTTTTGCTGATAAAAAGATATAAAATATACACATATAAGGGTGGATGATTATCGCAATGTTCTACATATGTGACACTTATATTGATGATAAAGTTGGAAAAAAATAATAAGATTGTGTTTTTATTTGAAATAAATTATTTGGATTCTGAATATGAAGATGTTATGGTTTAATTAATGAAGTTAGAGGTTTTGATGTTGGTGTAGGTGTGGGTAATGGTCATGGTGTTCGTCATTATGGTGGTATTGGAGTAGCTATTGATCATGTTATAGTAAAGGTGTTGGTTATAATATTGGTATGGGTAGAGGTCATGGTGTTAGTGTTAGTCATGGTAATAGTGTTGGAGTAGGTGTTGATCATGTTATGGTAAAGGTGCTGGTTATGATATTGGTGTGATTATGTGAATATATAAGGATGATAGTAAGAAAGAAGATAAGTGCTATATAAATTTTAAAGAGGATGAATTTGAGTTTGTAAATAAAACTAAGGATGATTGGATTAACAACTTAGTAGGTGATGATTTTAATGTGAAAATTGTACATGGTGCATCAGATTCAGAAAATAAATGAAATGATAGTAATGATGATGATAATGTTGTAGTTTTTGAAAAATATAATAATGATAGTAATGTTGAGTTTGTTGTTGATGATATTTTATATAAATTAAGTATTTATTTTTTATAATATTTTTAATATGTATAACTTTGCATATTCATGTTGCAATATTAAATATCTTAATCTATGTTGGTCTATTTATTTCTTTAATTATGTTATATTCATCATTACCTACTTTTTTTTCCATTTATTTACAAAAGGTTTGTGATTTATTTAATTGGATGTGTACGTAAGTTTTTCTATTTATATTTATAATTTTTTTTGTACGAAAACATGTTGAAAATTATTGGTGTTCAAGTTTTTTTTTTAAAAAAAAACATGTATTGGTGTTTTCAATTTGATTTTTATTTTAAGATTTTTTTTGCCATTAACTTTTTTTATAAAAATTTTATTATTTTAATTTTATCCTTCAATCCAAGTTGATAATTTATTAATTTTTTTATTGAATTTGGTCCTTATTGATCAATTATGTGTGTGTGTAGTTTCTTGTTTGCTATTGTTGCGTCATTTTTTCCTTATATGATTCAAATAAAGCTAGCTTATCTAGTTAATCAAAACTATAACCCTAGTTTTAGGATTTTTTTTATAAAAAAACATGTTAGCAATATCTAAATATTTTTATCAAGGTTTTAAGACTTTGATTACTAAGGACTAGTAACAAGTTAGTTGGGGGGTGTGATTGATACTTAAAAGTGTATTTTTATCAAGGTTTTATATCATCATTTTGTACTTGAAGTATCAATAATTCCTTAACTAAAGCATGTTTTATAATAATATATCTAATAATATAAGATACCTTTAATTTGTGGTAAATATTTATTTTAAATGCAAGCCTATCACATAAATAAAAGGATTGATTGATGAATTTAAGAACTGAAATTGAAAAGACAAAGAGATGACCAAACTTAGAAAAGAGATGTCGGTATAGTCCAAACTGGATCACTGTTCATATCTAGAGTTTTAGATCTTAAATTTAGGTCTACTTTATATGGATAAAAAGGTAAGACATAGGCCTACAACTTTCATATTGAGCCCAAGATCTAAAAAGGCCATTTTCAAGTCCAAATTGGAGCAACAATAAAAAAAGTTTGAATTTGTTGTGCAGCCCGAGTACTATTTAGTGTTTGGCTTATATATAGAGTTCTAGAAGTCAAAATAATTTAAATTTTTTACACAATAAGAAAGCTAAGACAATTTCCTACAGCTTTCATGTTTTCAAGTGGTTCTAATTTTGATGTTATCAATGACGTTTTGGGTAGATAAGAGAAGATAAGGATTGTCACCAAGTCAAGAGTTGGTCACCTACTTATTAATTAGTCGTCAAATCAATAGTTTCTAATTTTGGTCTATAAAAGGAGGCATTTGCCATGCATTTAGGCATCTTGGTTTCCAGATCAAGATCATGCTCTTACTTTCTCTCTTTGTATTATTTGTAATGTTTATGCCTTGCTTTTATTAATATCAAGTTTATGCATTTCATTTCCTTTCATTTACTTAGTTAACTTTTATCTTATTTATGTTCTTATTTTGTTTATTTATTTTTGTTTATTTTATTATATCTAGCTAAGTTTATTATGTCAAGGTGAAAAGGTTACACTAATGGTGTAAGAATAAGTATAGTGTAAACTTAATATGGACTTTAATGTTTGATATTAACATGTTTTGTATTTGTTATTTTGTTCACTCTGTAATGCTTTGCTTGTTAAATAACTAATCTTGATTTATGTTGTATAACATTTGATACAACAAATGCTTGACACTTTTATAGCCCAAACTGTATGGTATAACTGACACCTGAGCTATAAAAGGAACTTGATTTGTTGTTTACATAAGTTATAATCATGAATGCTTGATGACATTTATAAGTATTGACATTAATCGAATAAGATGACTAATGTAATCATGTTAACAATTTATAATCAAATTGGAACCTCCTTTGTGTGTGGTTTTCAATTGAGTAATAAGAGTTTATACTATACTTGTTTGACATACCATTAGTGAAACCTTTAACCTTGACATTTGTTATTATTATTGTTTAATCCCAACATTAATATTCCATCTTAAAGTTCTCATCTTTTTTTTCTTCTTCTTCTTTATTACTACTACTATTAGCATCATCATCATCATCATTGTTGTTGTTGTTGTTTTTGTTGTTATTGTTATTATTGTTGTTTATAGTTTGTACAATTAACCTCCTTGTGGTTCAACCCCGGTCTTGCCGGGTCATTTATTACTTTGACACTCATGCGCTTGGAAAAAGACATCAATCTTTTAGTCATGTCAAGTTTTTGACGCCGTTGTTAGGGAGGTAAGTTTTGTATAGATTATAATATTTATTTTATTTTCTCTTTTGGCATTTCTTGTATATAACTTTGTTTCTTTTCTATTGTTTCTTTTTGTTTTTGTTTTCTTCTTTCTTTTATTTTATTCGTACACGTGTATGAGAGTGTGTTCACGTACATTAAGTGGTAGACTTTGTAGGGTATCCTCATCATTTTCAAAAAATATGACCAAAGAGGATAATTAATCACTTCATAATGAGAATAACGAGAATAACCGTGCTAGAATACTTAGAGACCACATGAAGCCTACAAGAACAAGTGCACCATCATGCATAGTTTTTCCTCCCAATGCATCTCATTTTAATTTTTAACCAGACATTGTTCAATTTTTATCTTTTTTTTTTATGGCTTAGAATTGGAAAATCCATACTTGCATTTAAGGGAATTTGAGGAGGTTTGAAACACATATAATAATTTAAATTGTAGCATGAACACCATTAGATTAAAACTTTTTCTTTTTTCATTAAAAGATAAAGCTAAAACATGGCTATAAAATTTAAGACCAGGATCCATTCGTGCTTGGGATGAAATGTAATAATAGTTTTTAAAGAAGTCTTTCCAATCTCATAGAACAAACTCTTTCAAAAGACAAATCACCACTTTCACTTAAAAACCAGGAGAAACATTTTACCAATGTTGGGATAGGTATCGAGACTTGCTTAGTACTTGCCCTCATCATGGTTTTGAAACATGAAAATTGGTTTCATATTTTTTTATGAAGGGTTAACACCTAGAGATAGGCAAATGGTTGAATTGATGTGCAATGAAACTTTTAAAGATAAAGACCCTAATGAAGCAATGGAGTATTTAGACTTGTTAGTTGAAAATACTTAAAATTGGGACACCGCGGGTACTTATGAGGCACCGAATAAAACTCAACCCCATACATCTAGTAGAGGTATGTACAACCTTAGGGAAGATTATGACCTTCAAGCCAAGTTTGCATCTTTAGATAGAAAAGTCGAGGCACTAGAATTGAAAAAGAGTGGTCAATTAAAATCTGTTGAAAATATTGTGTCAAATATGTGAGACAAATAAACATTCAACCAGAAATTGTCTAACCTTACCTTCTTTTAAGGAATGTCTCTATGAATAAGCCCATGTTTTAAACAATTTCCAAAAGGCCAACTACAACCCATACTCCCAAACATACAACCTTGATTGGAGAAATCACCCAAATTTTAGTTGGAAGAGTGAGAATAATGATGCATAAACTTCACAACCACTGTTTCAAGCACACTATAATTTCCAAAATTCTCATGGATATGCACCTCCTTATGCTCCACCTTATAGAAGAAATCTTGAGGAAACATTGCATGTATTCATTGAAAAGTAAGAGACAATCAATACTCAACTTGCTCAAAACATGACAGATTTTAAAGATACTCTTGCAAAATTAACATCTACTCTTAATTTCTAAGAGAAAGGTAAGTTTCCATCTCAACCACAACAAAATTCCAAGGGGCAATACAATGCAAATGCAAGTAGTTCCGGAAGCTAGTACATGAATCAAGTCAAATCAGTCACTACTCTTTGTAGTGGTAAGGTTATTGAAAAACCCACTCTTGAACCTTATGAGAAAGATGATGAATCAATCTCTAAGGGTAAAGAAGGGGTTGAATCTAAAAATTACAAAGAAAATACTAATTCTCCACCAACACTTCCATTTCCTCATGTCATGACTAAGACATCAATCTTTTTGTTGTATTTAAATAACAACAATAATAGTAGCTATATTAGTAGTAGTAGTAGTAGTAGTAGTACTAATAACAACAACAACAACAATAATAAAGAAGAAGAAGAAAAAAAATTGATGAGAACTTTGAGATGGAAAGTTAAAGTAACGATTAAATAATGATAACAAACAATGTCAAGGTTAAAGGATCCACTAATGGTATGTCAAACAAGTATAATATAAACTCTTATTATTCAATTGAAAATCACATACAAAGAAGGTTCCAATCATATTATAGATTGTTAACATGATTATATTAGTCATCCTATTCAATTAATGCTAATTCTTGTAAATTTCACAAGCATTCATGATTATAACTTATGTTAATAACAAATCAAGTTTCTTTCATAGCTCAGGTGTCAGTTATACCATACAGTATGAGCTATGAAAGTGTCAAGCATTTGTTGTACCAAGTGTTATACAATATAAATCAAGATTAGTCATTTAATAAGCAAAGTATTAAAGAGTGAATAAGATAACAAATATAAAACATGTTAGTATCAAACATTAAAGTCCATATTAAGTTTACATTATACTTATTCTTACACCATTAGTGTAACCTTGTCACCTTGATATAATAAACTTAGCTAGACATAATGAAAGAAAGAAAAATAGATAAACAAAATAAGAACATAAATAAGATAAGAGTTAACAAAGTAGAGGAAAGGAAATGAAAGGCATAAACTTGATATTAATGAAAGCAAAGCATAAGCAATATAAAAAATACAAAGAGAGAAAACAAGAGCATTATCTTGATCTGGACACCAAGATGCCTAAATGCATAGCAAATACCTCCTTTTATGGGCCAAAATTAGGAACTATTTATTTGATGACTAATTGATATGTGGGTGACCAACTCTTGACTTGGTGACAATCCTTATCTTCTCCTATCTGCCCAAAATATCATTGATAACGTTAAAATTAGAGTCACTTGAAAACATGAAAGTTGTAGGAAATTATCTCAGCTTTCTTATGTAAAACATTCAGCTCATTTTGAGTTCTAGAACTCTAGATATGGCCAAAATACTGAACAATGCTCGGACTGGAGGACAAATTCAGATTTCTTTGTTGTTGCAACAACTCTTTTACTTGCCGATAGATCTATAAAAGTACCTAGAGGAATAATTAAAGATATGTTAGTACAAGTTGATAAATTCATTTATCTTATAGATTTTATTATTTTGGACACACAACCTTTTGAAGTATGTAATTCATTTCCTGTTATTTTAGGACGTCCATTTTTTACAACTTCTAATGCATTGATTAATTGTAGGAATGGATTGATGAAGCTATCATTTGAAAACATGACATTGAAGATAAATATTTTCAACATTTGCAAGCAACCTATAGATGATAATGATATATAAGAAGTGGACATTACTGAAAAATTAATTCATGATCAATTTCCAACCACTTCTAGTAAAATTGAGATTGATGAATTTGATGATTTGCAAATGATTTATTTTCAGGAAGAATCAAATACAAGTAATTAGAGGCTATAAATTGAGGAATTGCCAACACGATCAATTAAGTCTATACTTTCAAGTGTTCAACCACCTAAACCTGATTTGAAGTTGTTGTCATTCAATCTCAAATACTTATTTTTAGGAGAAAATGAAACTTTTTCGGTAATAATCTCTTCCAAACTTAATACACATCAAGAAGGTAAGTTATTACAAACTCTGAAAATACACAAAAATGCATTAGGATGAACCATAACTGATATAAAAGGAATTAGTCCTTTAATTTGTACACACAAAATTTATTTAGAGGAAAATGCTAAACCCTCTAGGGAAATGCAACGAAGGCTAAATCCTAATATGAAAGAAGTAGTGAAAAATAAAGTCATTAAGCTTCTAGATAATGAAATCATTTATCCTATTTTTGACAGCAAATGGGTAAGTCTTACCCAAGTTGTACCTAAGAAGTTTGGAGTCACTGTGATTACAAATAAAAATAATGAGTTAATTTCCACCAAAACTATTATTGGTTGATGCATGTGTATTGACTACTTTTAAATTTTATTGTTTCCTAGATGGCTATTCGAGTTACAACAAATTGAAATTGCATTAGAAGATCAAAAGAAGACTACTTTTACATGTCCATTTGATACTTTTGCATATCGAAGAATGCCTTTTGGATTATGTAATGTACCAGCCACGTTTCAAAGATGCATGCTTAGTATATTTAGTGATATGGTTGAACATTTTCTTAAGATTTTTATGGATGATTTTTCTATTTTTAGCGATTCATTTGATGATTGTTTGACTAACTTAAAAAAGGTTTTAACTAGGTGTGAAGAGAAGAATCTTGTGCTGAATTGGAAAAAATATCACTTTATGGTAATAAACAACATTGTACTTAGTCACATTGTTTCATCAAAAGAAATTGATGTTAACAAATCTAAAATGAGTTAATTGCGAACTTGCCAACACCTAAATCTATTAAAGATGTTAGATCATTCCTAGGACATGCTGGTTTTTAAAGAAGGTTCATCATAATATCTAAACCTTTAAGAAACCTTCTAACAAAGGATACTATTTTTTAATGGACTGAACATTGTGAATAAGCCTTTGTTAAACTTAAAAACTTGCTTACTTGTGCTCTTATCATTCAACCTCCTAATTAGTATTACCTTTTGAAATAATGTGTGATACTAGTGATCATGCCGTAGGTGCTGTTTTGGGACAAAGAAAAAATAAGAAACCTTATGTGATTTACTATGTAGGTAAAACTTTAAATAGTGCTCAAATGAATTATATCACCACTGAAAAAGAATTCTTTATAGTAGTATTTGCATATGAAAAATTTAGATCTTATCTTATTGGCTCACTTGTTGTTGTTTTTAGTGATCATATAACATTGAAATATTTTCTTTCTAAGAAGTATTCTAAGGCTAGATTGGTGCGATGAATTTTATTACTTCAAGAATTTGATATCACAATCAAAGATAAGAAAAGCAGTGAAAATGTTGTTGCAGATCACTAGTAAAGATTGACAACAGATTCAAAAACTAACATCACATCAATTAATGACTACTTTCCTGATGAATCTTTACTTTCCGTCTTTATAATGCCTTGGTTTGCTAATATTGTCAATTTTCTTATTTCAGGACAATTGCCAGCTCATTGGAGTAACTAAGATAAAAAAAAGTTCTTAAACGAAGTGAAGAACTTTTATTGGGATGACCCTTATTTATTCAAATATTATTTTGATCAAATATTTCAAAGATGCATTCCTAACAATGAGGTAAGTACTGTCATTAAATTTTGTCATTCTAAGGCATGTGAGGGCCATTTTTTATCAAGAAAGACAACTTTAAAAATTTTACAAAGTGAATTTTACTGGCCTACCATGTTTAAAGACTCACATGTATTCTGTAAGACTTGTCAAAAGTTGGGATCTATTTCAAAATGTCACATGATGCCTTTAAATCCTATTCTTGTCATTGAGATCTTTGATTGCTGGGGTATAGATTTCATGGGTCTATTCCCTCCATCATTTGGTTTCTTATACATATTAGTCGTATTAGATTATACTTCAAAATGGATAGAGGCAATTCCAAGTCGAAACAATGATCATAAAATAGTGATAAAGTTTTTTTAAAAAAATATTTTGAGTCGATTTGGAGTCCCTTGAGCCATAATAAGTGATAGTGAAACACATTTTTGCAACAAGCCATTTGAGTCTTTAATGAAGAAATATGGAATCACACACAAAGTTGCTACCCCTTATCACCCTCAAACAAATGGACAAGTAAAGCTTGCTAATAAGGAGATCAAACATATTTTGGAGAAAACAGTGAACCCTAATAGGAAATATTGGTCTTTAAAACTTAATGATTCACTTTGGGCTTATCAAATTGTTTATAAAACATCATTAGGTATGTCACCTTATAAATTAGTCTATGAAAGACCTTGTCACTTACCTGTGAAACTTGAACATAAAGCTTATTAGGTTATTAAAGCTTTCAATTCAAAACTAAAAGACACGAAGATTCACAAATGAAGGCTCAAATCCAATCTAAACTTTTTACGGCTTTCTTTAGTTGACCAATTTATGCGACTTGTAAAAGGATCAATTACAAAATGAAAGATTGTAGTTGGTCAATCAATTGTTTAGCAGTAGCAATAAAGATTATGATTTGTTGCGCAGAAGATGTTAGAAATTCCTGTTCCATAGCATGACCAAGAAAAGACAACAACTTATCATAATAACCATTAACATTTAACAAATCTATGGGTTTATGGTGAATGTGCAATTGGGCCCAAGTGGAAATATGAAATATCTCTTCCAATGTGCCTAGACTACCTCATAAAGCAATAAAGGCATCAACATGGTTAAACATTACATTCATTCGAGCAGACAATGTGGAGACCTAAAGTTCATTTCTAAATTGTTTTTCCAATGATGTTCCTTTATGCTAAAGCTTCGGGGACGACCCCTAAAACTTGACTACCTCCTAAAAATACAGCTATTGACACACCTCTCATTAACCCAAGACTGCCCCTTATACACTGAAGGAATCTTTCTCTCAGCTAGCACGTGACTAAGATGATTTACTAATTCTAAAAACTCTTTTTCCTTTTCAGGACTAGATCTACCGAAAACACAAATGTTTCTTATATGATGACTTAAGGAACTTGCCATTTCTACACACTTCTCTACTTATTGAATGTATGGGTTGAGTAGAAATGAAAAGAAGGAAGAGAGGATTTTATAAATGAGAAATTAAAAAGGCAACCATACCACTTATATGTAGGCCAACTAGAGTCTCACACGTATACTCTCTCTCTTTATTTATTTACTTTTGAAAAAGCATGTGTATGTACAGGTAGTTGTGATTATGGCTCATATCTTTTCTTGGTTTTACATCCAAGAATGGTTTAAATGCCCTCTATGGGTCAGAGATAGGCTTTCCATCTAGTTTTCTTAAAAACTAGCAAACATGGTCTTTTTTAGTCAGATTCCCAAGACTAAGTCGATTATGTTCTTTATGAAATAGTGGCCTAAATCAGGATGCATCTCAAGAGTCAATAGAAGATTATCTAAAAACTCCTTACTTAGGCCATCTTTAATGAATTGTATTTTATCTTTATGATTTATAGATATCATTCCTAAAGAACAACATTGTGCATTACAAGTCCGTCTAGCACATCGATGATAGACTTTCAGTCATTTTGCATGACATTTCTTTGCAAAAGTGCTTTTACCTATTCCAAGCATGTGTGAAATGAAGGAGTTAGAGGACTCACCTGATAATTAGACCTTTGCTTTAATTAACCGGTGAATATCTTCAAGAATTTCATGATTCATTAACAATCTTAATTTTGCACATCTAGCACGGTAAATTTTTATAATCGCATTCTAAGGTAGAATGAGAAAACACTTTTTCAATTTTGCAAGATTAGCGTCCATCTTCAAATAAAAATTGGAAGAGAGATTCAAAGAACAACAAATATATACACAAATATCAGTTATTATGGGAAATTGAAAGAACCGACTTAAGTCATGGAGTATCGTTTTTCGTCATTTGACTGGGGTGAGAGAAACTGACAAAAATCACTCAAAAAGAAATATAAAAACAATGTGAGAAAAACAAAATAATCAACCTTTATCTAAAAGATCGTTTAAACTAGTTGATTTATTTTCACTAGAAAAATTATCAAAGTAAGCTTTTAAACGATGTCAATTTTCCTTAAAAACATTGTCATTCATTGAATTCTCAATATCACAGGCCCCATAAGAATTGCTCCATCTTGATCATAGCTTTCTAGGGAATGAATAGAGTTGAGAATTATAAAATAAAACTTTTTAACCAGTATTAATTTTTTGACAATTTTCATAAGTTTTGCAAAATACATGCATGTCCTTAAACACGATGGGCCAATAAAATCCATTTTGAAATATTTTTACAACTGTTTTTTTTACGAGAAATAACTTCCACATGCTTCAAAATGAAAAAATTTAATGACACTACTAACCTTATTGTTTGGAATGCATTTTTGAAATATTTGATCAGGACAATATTTGAATAAGTTAGGGTCACCCCGATAAGAGTTCTTCACTTCGTTCAAAATCTTTTCTTTTTCTTGGGTGCTCCAATCAGTTGGCAAATCTTCTAAAGTAAAAAAATTGATATTTTTATCATACCAAGGCAATGGACTAAGAGAAAGTAAGGATTCATCAGAGAAGTAATCATTGATTGATGTGACGTTAGATGTTAAATTTGTTGTCACTGTTGATAAAAGATTCACATCAACATTGTCGGTGCTTTTTTCATTCGTGAGTTCTTTCTCATAATAAATCATTTACAAATCTTCAGATTCATTCAACTCATTTTTAGTTAAAGTAGATTCAAGTTGATCATAAACTAATTCATCAATATAATCTACTTCTTGTAAATTATTATAATCTCTAGGTTGCTTGCAAATGTTGAAAATATTCATCTCTAATATCATATTTCCAAATGATAGTTTCATCAGTCCATTCCTACAATTAATCAATGTGTTAGAGGTTGTAAGAAACTGACTTCCTAAAATAAAAGGAAATGAATTACATGCTTCAACAGGTTGTGTGTCCAAGACAATAAAATCTACAAGATAAATGAATTTATTGACTTACACTAACACATCTTCAATTATTCCTCTAGGAACTTTTATAGATCTATCGACAAGTAAAAGAGTTATATAGAAGTTGGTTTTAACTCACCTAGATTGAGACTCTGAAAAATTGAATATGAAAGTAAATTCACATTAGCACCAAGATCAAGTAAGGGTCTTTTAATTTTATGTTCTCCAATAAAGCAAGAAATTGTAGGATAACCAAGGTCTTTATATTTCAAAGCATTATTATTCTAAAGAATAACACTTAATTGTTTGGCTAAAAAAGCTTTCTTTTTCACTTTCAGTTTCCTCTTCACCATGCATAGATCTTTCAAAAATTTAGCATAGGAAGGAACCTGTTTAATAGCATCCAACAAAGGTATATTGATTCTAACTTGTTTGAAAGTTTCAAAAATTTCAGAGTTGTGATTGACTTTCCTGTGTTTGGTCATGTCTTGAGAAAATGGAAGTACCAGTGGGGAATCAGTTGTTTCTTTGTATTTTCAGATTCAACCCCTTCCTTACCCTCAGAGATTGACTCATCATCTTTATCACAAGGTTTAAGAGTAGGTTTTTCAATAACCTTATCAGTGCGAAAAGTAGTGATTGATTTGACTTGATCCATATATTGACTTCTAGAACTACTTGCATTTGCATTGTATTGCCCTTTGAAATTTTATTGTGGTTGAAATGAAAACTTACCTTTCTCTTGGAAACTGAGAGCAGATGTTAATTTTACAAGAGCATCTTTAAAATCTGTCATGTTTTGAGCAAGTTGAGTATTGATTGTCTCTTACTTTTCAATGAATGTATGTAATGTTTCCTCAAGATTTCTTCTAGGAGGTGGAACATAAAGAGGTGCATATCCATGAAAATTTTAGAAATTATGGTGTGCTTAAAATAGTGGTTGTGAAGTTTGTATATTGTTATTATCACTCTTCCAATTGAAATTTGGGTGATTTCTCCAACCAGGGTTGTATGTTTGCGAGTATGGGTTATGATTGGCTCTTTGAAAATTGTTTAAAGTATGAGCTTGTTTATGGAGACATCCCTTAAAAGAAGGCAAGGTTGAACAGTTATTGGTTGAGTGTTTATTTGTTTCACATATTTAACACACAATGTTTTCAACAGATTTTAATTGACCACTCTTTTTCAATTCTAGTGCCCCAACTTTTCTAGCTAAAGATACAAACTTGACTTGAAGGTTATGATTTTTCCTAAGGTTGTACATACCTCCACTAGATGTATGAGGTTAAGTTTTACTTGGTGCCTCATAAGTACCCGCGGTATCCCAATTTTGAGCATTTTCAGCTAACAAGTCTAAGTACTTCATTGCTTCATCAAGGTCTTTATCTTTAAAAGTTTCATTACACATCAATTCAACCATTTGCCTATCTCTAGGTGTTAACCCTTCATAAAAATGTGAAATCAATCTTCATGTTTCAGAACTATATGAGGGCAAGTACTAAGGAAGCCTCGATACCTATCCCAATATTGGTAAAATGTTTCTCCTAATTTTTGAGTGAAAGTGGTGATTTATCTTTTGAAAGAGTTTGTTTTATAGCCATGGTTTAGCTTTATCTTTTAATGAAAAAAGAAAAAGCTTTAATCTGATGGTGTTCATGCTATAATTTAAATTATTATATGTGTTGCAAACCTCCTTCAGTTCCCTAAAATGCAAGTATGAATTTTTCAATTCTAAACCATGAAAAGCAGTGAAAGCTGAATAATGCTTGGCTTAAAATTAAAATGAGATGCATTATTTTCATTATTCTTATTATGAAGTGATTGATTATCTTCTTCAGCCATATTTTCTAAAAATAATGAGGATATCCTACAAAGTCTACCACTTGATGTACGTGATCACACTCTCATGCACATATAGAAATAGAAGAAAAGTAAGAAGAAAACAAAAGAAGAAGAAACAAGAGAAAATAAACAAAGTTATATATAAGAAAAGTGAAACGTGAAAATAAAATAACTATTATAATTCATATAAGAACTTACATCCCCGATAATGGCGCTAAAAACTTGACACGACTAAAAGATTGATGTCTTCTCCCAAGTGTAGGAGTGTCGAAGTAATAAATAATCCGGTAACATCAGGGTCGAACCATAGGGAGGTTAATTGTATAAATTATAGATGACAATAATAACAACAATAACAACAACAACAAAAGTACAACAATACTAATAAAAATAATAATAGTAGTAGTAGTAGTAATAGTAATAATAATAATAAAGAAAGAGTGGAGAAGAAGAAGAAGAAGAAGATGAGAACTTTGAGATGGAATATTAAAGTAAGGATTAAATAATGATAATAACAAATATCAATGTTAAATGTTCCACTAATAGTATTTCAAACAAGTATAATATAAACTCTTATTATTCAATTGGAAACCACACACAAAGAAGGTTCCAATCATATTATTAATTGTTAACATGATTACATTAGTCATCTTATTCGATTAATGCTAATACTTGTAAATTTTATCAAGCATTTATGATTATAACTTATGTTAACAACAAATCAAGTTTCTTTCATAGCTTAGGTGTTGGTTATACCATACAGTATCGGCTATGAAAGTGCCAAGCATTTATTATACCAAGTGTTATATAATATAAATCAAAATTAGTCATTTAACAATCTAAGTATTAAAGAGTGAACAAGATAACAAATATAAAACATGTTAGTATTAAACATTAAAGTCCATATTAAGTTTACACTATATTTATTCTTACACCATTAGTGTAACCTTTTCACCTTAACATAATAAACTTAGCTAAATATAATGAAAAAAATAAATAAATAAACAAAATAAGAACATAAATAAGATAAAAGTTAACTAAGCAAAGAAAATGAATTGAAAGGCATAAACTTTATATTAATGAAAGCAAAGCATAAACATTACAAAAAATACAAAGAGAGAAAGCAAGAGCATGATCTTGATTTGAAAACCAAGATGTCTAAATGCATGGCAAATGCCTCATTTTATAGGCCAAAATTAAGAACTATTGATTTGATGGATAATTGATGAGTAGGTGGTTAACTCTTGACTTGATGACAATCTTTATCTTCTCTTGTCTGCCCAAAATATCATTGATAATGTCAAAATTGAAGCTACTTGAAAACATGAAAATTGTAGGAAATCATCTCAGCTTTCTTGTGTAAAACATTCAGATCATTTCAACTTTTAGAACTCTAGATATGGCTAAAATACTGAACAGTGCTTAGATTGGAGGACAGATTCAGGCTTCTTTGTTGTTGCAATAATTTGAACTTGAAGATGACCTTTTTAGATCTTGAGCTCCATATGAAAGTTGTAGGCCTATGTCTAACCTTTCCATCCATAAAAGTAGACCTAAACCTGAGATCTACAGCTTAAGATATGACCCAATTACCGAACAATGTTCTGATTTGGACTACTCTGACATCTCTTTTCTAAGTTTGGCCATCTCTTTATTCTTTCAATTTCAATTCTTAAATTCATCAATC
This sequence comes from Populus ilicifolia, assembly GCA_015708895.1. Classification (NCBI taxonomy): domain Eukaryota; kingdom Viridiplantae; phylum Streptophyta; class Magnoliopsida; order Malpighiales; family Salicaceae; genus Populus; species Populus ilicifolia. Next base: position 23,834 of record SRLM01000381.1, on the reverse strand, counting down.
AATCCTTTTATTTATATGATAGGCCTGCATTTAAAATGAACATTTACTATAAATTAAAGGTATCATATATTTTAGATATATTATTATAAAACATGTTTTAGTTAAGGAGTTATTGATACTTCAAATGCAGAATGATGATATAAAATCTTGATAAAAATACACTTTTAAGTATTAATCACTTCTCATTCAGTTTTCTTAAAAACTAACAAACATGGTCTTTTATAGTTAAATTTCCAAGACTATGCCAAACATGTTTTTTATGAAATGGGATTATAAGTTATGAGATACACAATGCACATTGCCACTAGGATATGTCCTAAAAGTCAATAGAAAATTATCTAAATACTCTTTATGTTAGGAAATAAATTTTAACTTTTGATAATTTTTACAAGCTTCACATGTGTGTCTTTGAACATGGTAAGCCAATAAATTCTATTTTGTAAGATTTTTGCAGTTGTTTTTTTATGAGAAATAATCCTTATTTGCCTTAGAATAAAAAATTTAATGACACTACTTACCTCATTGTCGGGAATGCATCTTTGAAATATTTGATTAGAATAATATTTAAATAAGTAAGGGTTATCCTAATAAAAGTTTTTCACTTCATTTAAAAACTTTCATTTGTCTTTGGTACTCTAGTGAGTTTGCAAAAGTCCTAAAGTAAGAAAATTGATATTTTTAACAAATCAAGACATTGAATTAAGAGAAATAAAGATTTGTTACGAAATTAATCATCGATTAGTGTGATGTTGGATGTCGAATCTATCATCATCACCTTCAGGTTGTTTGTAAATATTGAAAATATTCATCTCCAATGTCATGTTTTCAAAAGATAACTTCATTAATCTATTTTTACAATTAATCAATACATTAGAAGTTGCAAGAAATAAACATCCTAAAATAATAGAAAATGAATTACATGCTTCAATAAATTATGTATCAAAGACAATAAAATCCACAAGATAAATGAATTTATCAATTGTACTAACACATTTTCAACTATTTCTTTAAGCACTTTTACAGATCTATCATCAAGTAAAAGAGTTATAAAAGTTTGTTTTAATTCACCTAAATTAAAACTCTGAAAAATTAAATATAAAAGTAAATTCACATTAGCTTTAATATATCAAGTAATTTTTTTTCAATTTTATGTTCTCCAATAAAAAATAAAATTGTAGAATAATCAAAGTTTTTATATTTCAAAGTTCTATTATTTTGAAAAATGACACTTACTTGTTCGGTTAAAAAGACTTTTTTTTTCACATTCCACTTTTCTCTTCACAGTGCATAGATCTTTTAAAAATTTAGCATAAAAAGGTATCTGTTTAATAGCATTTAACAAAGATATATTGATCTTTACCTATTTGAAAGTTTTAAAAATTTTAGAGTTATGACTGTTTTTTCTTTGTTTGGTTATGATATAAGAAAATAAAAGTGTTGACAGGAAATTAGTCTTTTTTTTATAATGTTCATATTCAACCCTTTCCTTACCTTTAGAGATTAATTCATCATCTTTCTACAAGGTTCAATAATGGATTTTTCAATAACCTTACCACTATAGAGAGTAATGATTGATTTAACTTGATCCATATGTTTACTTCTAAAACTACTTGCATTTGTATTATATTGCTCTTTGAGATTTTGCTGTGGTTGAGATGGAAACTTACCTTTCTATTAAAAATTGAGAATAGATGTGATTTTTGCAAGAGTAACTTTTAGATGTGCTATGGTTTGAGTATTTTGAGTGTTGATTGTCTCCTGCTTTTTAATTAATGCATGTAATGTTTTCTTAAAATTTCTTCTACGGGGTGCATATCCATGAAAATTTTTAACATTATGGTATGCTTGAAATAGTGGCTGTGAAGTTTGTGTATTGAATAATCTCTCCAACCAAGATTGTATGTTTGCGAGTGTAGATTATAATTGGATCTTTGTGTGTTGATTTTGCTTCTTTATCTAAAGCATTTTATATTGGCTTTCAAGGATATTTAAGTCTTTTTATATAGTTCATTTGTCATTTTTAAATTGTCTAGGGACAATAAGTTTTTTTTTTTATCTTGATTTCACATTGAAACAACCAAAATAACATTAGAAGAACAAAATTTAAAAATAGCATTAAAGGATTTTTTATTTTTATAATGATTTTTTTTGTTATTATAATTTAAGATGAGAGACCATTTGGTATTTAAACAAATGTAAAAAATAATAAGCAATTAAAATACATAGTAAAATGATAAAAATACTCTTAAAATAAAAAAAATTAAGCCTAAGGTCAAGGGGTTTTTAACTTTTTACAATTTGTTTTATAATTAAAAAATAGATTTTAGGGCACCTTAGTATTTAGCTAATTTTTTTTAAAAAAAACGTGAATGTCCTAAAGTCCTAAAGTCGAAAAACTTCCTTCCATTTTCTAGGTTGCATTGTTGTTGCGTTCTCTTCCTCTTAGTGCAAAGCATGTTGCTATTAATAGTTTGACTTATTACTAGTTGATTTTTTTTCTCTCATCTAAAAATTATAGTTTGACTCTCTTAATTATTGATATTAAAATTTTAGTTTTTATTTTTTTGATTTCTCATTTTTTGTCTAGGCTCTTTTATAGACATATATTTGTTTTTAATTTTATCATTTAATTTTAATTTATCAAATATTATATTTTCCAATTTGATCCTTATTTTTTGGATTTTTAATTTTTTATCTTGATCCTTTTGTAGAACTTTTATTGACTTTCATTTTCAACATTTAATTTAAATTGATGGTATTATATTTTTCAATTTGGTCATCATTGTTTTAATTTTTAATTTTTTTCTTTACTCTTTTGTAAAAATTATAATTTTTCTTTTCAATTTCACATTTCAATCAAAACATTATTTCTATTTTTTATATCAAGACACTTATTCTTTTGAATTTTTTTTCTTTTACTAAATTAATTTTTATTTTTAATTTCATCATTCAATCAAATTTAAAATATATTTTGTATTTAATTTTGATTCTCATTATTTTAATTACTATTTTTTTAATTATTTTTCATAATTATTTTTTAATTTTATTTTTTAATATTTGCATGATAGAAAATTGATCTTTATGGTTTTTTTAAATTAGATATTTTAAATTTAACAACCTGGATTACATGTTTGAAAAGTCAATGCAAGTTTTTTTATAAAAAATATTTTATAATTATTTTTATTTTTTATTAGGTTATTTGAATTTTATGAAGTAAGTTATAAATTTAGCATGTTATCTTGAATTAACTCAATTCTAATTATTATGGTTATAAATATTTAATAACTAATTTTTATTATTTTTTATTTTAATTTAATATTTAAATATTATTTTTATAAAAAAATAATAATGAATCAATAGCATATATTCACACACGCAAATCGTTGTAAAATAAATGGGGTCGAAGGAACGTTGGATTTGAATGTGTGAAAATCAAGCTCACAATGAGCGAGAAGCTCCACTTGGGGCTCGACAACAACTCCTGAACCAAGCAGCAGCCTTATTATTATTATTATTATTATTATTAAGTTTATACTCAAAGCAAGGAAATTAAAACACAAAAATAAATAAAAAGGACAAAGCTGGCTCCAAATTCCAAACTGCTTGACAGAGTCAAGCCTTCTGTTTGTAACCTGACATAGAGAACCTGAGTCTCTCTCACTCGCTCCGAGCCACTCAGTCGAGTTGTTTCAAAAAACTTCTTCATTCAGTCATTAGGTTTCCACCAGCCGAGCCACACACGCAGGCGCAGACACGCACTCTCTCTCCTTCCTTTTATGACTTAATAAAATTTTCTTCTCTCAACAAAAAATAAAAAAAATCTAATCAGTCTCGTCTTGCTCGGCTTAGATCCGGCTTAGTTAGATCCACAGCCTTTCTTTCTTTCTTGATCTCCCTCCCTCCATTTTTCTCTCTCTAGACTCTCTCTCTCTCTCTCCCTCTCCCTCTCCCGCTCCGTAACACCTGTCTCTCTCTAAGTTTTTCTTCTTCATTCACGATAAAAAAACCTCCAAATCCCAGTGATTAATGGTAAGTAACGTACTCTAACTACCTCTCCCTACACTTATACCAAACAAACACTGCTTTCTCTCTTGATTTCGAATTTTTTTATTTATATATAATTTATGGGTTCTTTTCTTTTCTGTTTCAGATTTTTCTTGTTAGAATTGGAGAATTCTTTGAGAGGAACAGATGGATTTTGGGGTAAGAAAGAAGGATCAAGTTAAGCTGTAAAACTTTCTTCTTCTTCTTTTGGTGAAAATCTCTCTTTCTGTTGTGTTTTGGGTTTCAGACACTATTTTCTGGTTTTTTTTTTTTTTGCTTTCTGTGTTGATAAATAGTGTATGGTAAGTAGCAAGCAGGCTGTTGTGTTCGTCTAATTAGTGTGTGTATTGGGTTGTTTCAGACAGGAAGTGTGAGTGGGAGAGCTCAAATGGAGTGGACTGTAAATAATGCGTTCAAAACGTACAAAGGTAAACTCCATTTTCACATTTTAAGTTTGGTCCTTCAGATGGGATTGGATTCATTCTTTTTCTCGTATCCTGTTGCATTTTACTTGTAAAGCTCAATGTTTTGTTTCGTGGGGTTCATTTTTTGTTTGTATTTCCAATGATGGATTTCTTGATTACTAAGTTTTAATCCAATAATCGTGCTGTGAAGTGGAAAACTGGGAATGGAACTGATTGGATATTGCTTGTGCATGTAACTCTAATTGTACTCAGCTGTTGCTTGTGGAGTAGATATGGATCATCCCAAATCAATGATGGATTTGGCACTCATCCAAAATGTCGATCCAGTAGATATTGGGCTGGGATCTTCAGAAAAGGGAACTACTGTGGTTCCAACAAAAAGAAAGAAGACAATGACTTCAGTCTATCTTAAATTTTTTGAGACTGCTCCTGACGGAAAGAGTCGGCGGTGCAAGTTTTGTGGACAAAGCTATTCTATTGCAACTGCCACGGGTAGGACTCCGATGCTAGTTCCATTTCCCCTTCTTTTCTCTTCAATTACTCACATGTTGTAACTTGTAAGTATCTAAAATGAAATTGAGATCCAACACTGAAACTACTGACCTGAGCTTTGTGCTGCCTTATGAGTCTGTTATCCTGAAATCATGTGGCTATGTTCTAAATTGAAGTCTCCAAATTGCTCTTTGTTTTACCTTCTTGTGTTCTATTTTCAGATGAATTTGAGCATGATATCATGACAAGAATTTCTGTGTGCATGTAATGGTCTTAATTTATTTGATGAAGGCAATTTGGGGAGGCACCTGAGTAATCGCCATCCAGGATATGATAAGTCCGGAGATTCAGTCACTAGTTCAGCACCACAGCCCATCACTGTGGTAAAGAAAGCTCAACAACAGGGAAAACAACAGATGGATTATGATCATCTGAATTGGTTGCTCGTTAAGTGGCTCATCTTAGCTTCTCTTCCTCCTTCAACCTTGGAAGAAAAGTGGTTGGCAAACTCATTTAAATTTCTAAACCCATCAATACAACTCTGGCCAGGTGAGCGGTACAAAGTAAAAATCCGTGAAGTTTTCAGGAGCATGCAGGAAGATGTGATGGCTACTTTGGAAAAGGTTTCGTCCAAGGTTTCACTTATTCTGGATTTCTGGAGCTCCTATGAGCAAATATTCTATATGAGCGTCACATGTCAGTGGATAGATGAAAACTGGTCCTTCCAACAAGTCCTTCTTGACATATGTCAAATACCTTACCCTTGTGGTGGTTCTGAGATTTATCACTCCCTGGATAAGGTTCTCAAGATGTACAACATAGAGAGTAGAGTCCTCTCATGCACTCATGATAACAGTCAGAATGCTATTCATGCGTGCCATACTCTGAATGAGGAGTTAGATGGTCAGAAACTGGGTATGTTCTGCTATATTCCTTGTGCTGCTCGCACTTTGAACTTGATTATAGAAGATGGATTAAGAACCACAAAACCAGTAATATCTAAGGTCAGGGAGTTTGTGCTAGAGCTAAATTCATCAGCCAAGATGTCAGAGGATTTTATTCAACTAACAGCAGCTTATCAGGAAGGCAGTTGGAAATTTCCACTTGAAACTTCAGCACGCTGGAGTGGTAATTACCAGATGCTTGATATTGTGTGCAAGGTAATTGCTCCTTCATCTCAGATCTCTAACATTTTAATATGAGATAAAGTGAGAAAATATGAGCTAGGGTTTTATTTATGATTGCAGGCTGGAAAGTCTATGGATGGCGTTATGAGAAAGTACGAGGACACAATTGCTGGGAGGATGGCGCTGAGCCCCGCAGAAAAGAATGCAGTTAGTATCGTGCATAAATATTTGGAACCCTTTTACAAAACCACAAACAACATTTGCACAAATAAGTTACTCACCATCGGGCTGGTTCTCTTCTTCATGGATCACATCTCTGAGATGATTATCCTATGCAGAGATTCCCGTCACAGCTCAGATTGGCTAAAAAATGCTGCTGAAGACATGGCAACAAAGTCTAGGAATTACACCACACAGGTTGGCAACATATTCATCTTCATGACAGCAATTATGGATCCCCGAATCAAATGTGAGCTCATCCCTGAGAGCCTCAGCTCAGGAAACTATCTGGAGGAAGCCAGAGCTCTATTCATAAGAAATTACTCTACCAGCCATTTTTCATCCATGACAAGTGGGTATGGTGGTCAAGAGATTGAAGGTGGGGGGGGTGTTTCCTTTGCAGAGGAAATTGCTAGGAAGAAGCGAAGAGTGAGCTTGAGCAATGCAACCGACGAGCTTACTCAGTACCTGTCTGAGCCTCCTGCTCCAATACCAACAGATGTCCTGGAGTGGTGGAAGGTCAACAGCACGCGCTATCCACGTCTTTCAGTGATGGCGCGGGATTTCTTGGCTGTGCAGCCAACCTCAGTGGCGCCTGAAGATCTGTTTTGCAGTAAAGGTGATGAAATTGACAAGCAACGATTTTGCATGCCACATGATAGCACACAGGCGATTCTTTGTATCAGGTCATGGATGCAAGGAGGGATCAAGTTGAAGTGCAAGTCAGATGAGATAGATTACGAGAGATTGATGGAAATGGCAGGTGCTCCAATAGCAGAAAACACTGCTGGCCTGGACAAGAAACAAAGATGATAAAAGACACGTAAGAATACAAGATGTAATTTTGGTGTAATTTAGTTGATGGAAGCAAAGTGCACTTGCTGCCTGTAGTTTAGGTTTATCTCCTGCATAGTCCATTTGTAATTTAGCTGCCTCTTAACTCGCTAGACGAACTGGACGCTCAGAATTTTTTTATAACCTCTGTTGTATCTATCAACGTTATGCATGTACGGTTCAGAATTCCTAAGAATGCTAACCAGAGACGAACAAATTATGGCATCTATGTTTAGCTGTAATCGATCATCTAATCTCATGGTCCCTTACTATGTTTGGCTTTGTGATTTCTAAAATTGCAATATGATGAATGGTTATGATTGTAATGACTAATTGGATCACATTGCATCATAAATGGTTATAATTGTAATGACCAATGATTTGCCATGCCCAGAATCTTCAATTCCTAAGGCCCTTTGGCCCTCTGACTATATTTATAGGAAAGCACTAGGCTTGCTTTTAAGCTTAAAAGGTCTGTTTTATTGGGCCGTAATTTCTAAGACTACGTACATTACTCAAGCTCTTTCACCAATATGGAAAGCAAACCACCCCCGGGTCCACAGCTCAGGTGGGGCAAAAGTTGCACTGTTCCTTTTCTGATTTGCTAATAACAAATTTAAACAAAACTTATGTTTGGCAACGTATAGAATCATCATTTTGATGTGACGAATACGATTAGAAGAGGCTCCCAACCAGGTATAATAAAATTCATAGTCCTGATATTCCACGCAAGGGATCCACTGTAAAGGATCCTTCACCGAAGCAGAGCTTTTCCTGTATTACTGTATCCACAGGTGCTCCCTCCCATACTCGCGCACAATGACAGGCACACTTGTGGGTGGGATCTGCAGATAGCAATATGAAGACACAACCATCAGGAAGGAATCTCAAGCACCGTAAACAGTGGGTTAATACAAAAGGCAGCATCCGTCACAACAGAGCAGCATGCACTACAATAGTATTTTTTTAAAAAAGAAAGAAAAGGCCAGGTAGGTGCAGAAATACCAGAGAACAGAGACAAAATAGATTAAATTATTCAACCAGCTACATTAAACTTGAACATCATTTTGCTCGTGGAAAATAAGAAGCAATGGTTGAATGACACAGAACAATAAAGTTTAAACATGTACATCTTGCATCTCCAGAAATTAATTCCTTCTCTATGTTTTTTGACTAGTTCACATGCTGGATATGGTAATTAGTGAGTTACCTATAGCAAAATTATCAAGTTCCAAATCCAATAATTATATTTGCATTGCACTGTAGTAGTTATTACTTGACTACAGGGGTTGGGTGTCTAGGTTGCGGCTAGATCGTGCTTTTGAAAAACTTTGATTTTTTTTAGCTTTAAATTAGTTTTTTTTTTTTGTGTCCTTTTGGATTGTTTTGATGTGCTGATGTCAAAAATAAGATTTGAAAAATAAAAAAAAACTTATTTTAATACATTTCTAAGTGAAAAAAAGCTACCCCTACCACAATCCTGAACACGCACTGCATTTAACTACTACTACTACTACATTAAGTCTTAATATTTTGTGCATTGTTTTACCACAACTATGTAGTTAAGTGTATTACATTAGTGACATGGAGTTGATATACAAGGAGTTCGAGTGTATTATTTGCAAGTTATGTTAGTATGTTTAACATTATGCTACATCAAGACAGGAGGAAGAATGCATGCAACTCTGCAAAATGCAAGCCAAAGTGAGCAACTGCGGAGTTGGAAATTCACTAACACCAAACATTTCAAGGACATCCATTTAGGCGGGATGATACTAGCATAACTAATCATTTGTAAAGATTCATTAAACAAAACTGCAACACAGGGAATCCTGCAAACAAATCAAGTATTTTGTGACACCATGACTTACCATCCCATAATCAGTGATGATCAATGAGACATATTCCGAAGGAGTGGCATCATACCTGTCACAGTACAAGATCAAGATAGTCTTTAGAAAATGTTTTTTTCCTGCTTTTCTTAGGTTGTAAGGCATCTGGAAGCTTACATCAAATTTAGAAGCTGCAGATTGTCCTTATTGGTCAGATCATCCAGGAAATTAATATCCATTCTTCCGGGAACCTTTGAAATAGCATCTGGATCACCTGCAGGAACATGAAAAATGCTCCTTTATTTTCCTCTCTTATCAAAGAACATACATGTAATCAAGAGATAAAGCAATATGAACTGATCTTGCAAGGAAACAAACAAACCTAATTCATTTGAACAGATTGAATCAAGCAGTACTCTTTCATGAAATTTATAGGCTTCACAGCATATTAAGACTGGAACATGGAATGCATGAGCAACCATAGCAACACATGCAGTTCCAACCCGCGAATACACAGTTCCATTAGATAATACCGAGGAAGAGCCCAAGAAAACTCGAGTAACATCATGCATGATATAAGAAACAGCATTTATGTGAGTATATGTACACCTCAGTCCCTTTCCCACCAGTCTACGGAGTAGGCCTTGGCCTTCAAGTTTCGGATGAGAGTCCACTATAACAACATGGAACCGTTTCCCGAGCTCATGGGCATATAACAGAATCATCTCAACGACACATGATGATCCATATGTGAGAAGAACATCCCCATCCGTGATCTTGGTAACAGCATGCCTAATTATCACATTGTCAGCAAGTACTATCTTCTCATTTATGAAACGATCTATATCAGCACAAAGGGAGGCTTTTGCTTCTGATTCAGAAACAGTTAAAGGCAACTTCGCAATCCGACTCTTGAGAAACCTAATTGCGTTTCCCATGCTCATAGAAAATGGTCGGCATTCTATGAAAAAGGAAACAAAACTACTGATTTTTGCAGTTAAGTCTCTAGTAAGAGATTTCTCAGGTGGTGTGGAATAGTCTTTAATGACTTCCTGAAATGCCTGAAGCATTGCAATACATCGAGCATTACCTCCAGAGATATCTCCAGCCAGATACTGTAGGCCAACCTGACAAAAGCTCATAGCTACATCAATAAACAAGCAGGTACACCAATGCCATATATCAGTGTGCAACCAAAGTATATGTCCTTGCATTTGCATGTGTGTGTGTGTATCCGCTTTTGCATGCTTGGGTTCTTCCCTTGAAAAGTAAAATGTACACAATCCATCCATCCCTCACGATAAATTTAATTTTCCAAAAATTTAAATGATATCACCAATGTAATTTCATTTTCACAGCTGTTTACCATATGTTCAGTATACAAGAGGAAATTAAATTTGTGTACCAAAGTTGCAAGGGCATACGAACACATATCAGTCTACAGGAGCATGTTGCAAGTGCATTCATGATTTTCATTAACAATTTATTTGAGAAATCTGGATAAAAATTGATTAACATGGATAATGATTTATGTGCGCAGTGGTTTGAACAAATTCCTGCATAAATGTATAAGGTCATTATCCAAACAAAGTAGCACCTTGTAAACAGCTGGATGCATAGGATCAAGTTGGAAAAATTTCGACTCAAGATCAGGAAGCTGAGTTCCATGTTCATACTGCGGTAAGTGTCGAAACAACTCAACCCTATTCCTAGCTTCACTTTGATTGACCACTGCACGCTTTTTAGCCTTTTCCACACGACTTCTGTCATCAAATTGCATTCGAGGTGCAGGGATATCTTTCCTCCTCTCTTTTTCCAGAGAACGTTCACCTCCTTTCCTATCAGAAGCTGCAATTGAAGATGCAGGTGGTGGAGCATCTTTCTTCTGTGCTGGCTGCTGCTTCACAGGTTTACTAGTAGATACTCCCTCAGACACAGTCATAGCTATAATAAAAGGACGAATTATGAACAGTGAGACACAAAATTTACGGCATAAATTATACTCTTCATTAAGCATGTTAAAATGAACGCAATTCTTTTAGTTTCTGTAATACTCAAAACTTTCAATTCTTTTTGGGATTAAAACAAATATATATATAAAAAACAAAAACCTTTAGCAGCAGCTTTTGCAGCACGTTGAGCTTCCTGCAAGGCACGCCGTTCAGCTTTTGTTGTTTTCTCTTTCGATGGTTTTGTACTCGAAGAAGAAGAAAGCCCTTTATTTATCTGAGGTTCTACAACAGCAGAAGCTCCACTTTTCTCCTCTGCAACAATATTTTTTTATTAAAAATCCAAACTATAATAATAATAATAATAATAATAATAATAATAATAATAATAGTGATAATAACGACAGGTGGCAAAGGTAGTTGCAATTTACCTTTGGGTTGAGCAACAACAGGTTTTTTAACTTGATGAAATCCCATAGTCTCTGATGACTTAACCGACGTCAAGTCAAACCCGCCGCTAAAACTCGAAGCGAATTTCGCCGAATTACTCCTCCGAAACCAACCAGCAGACGACTCCTCCGAGAACTCTCCATCTCCAATCACTCGACTCGACGGGGAAGCCAGCGGAGGCGACGCGCCTAGGAGCGACTCCGTTGGATTGTAGCTCCCGACTACCGCTACGTGGTGGCTGCGGATAGGGCGGCGGAAGGCGGAGGGCTCGGGGACGGGGAGAGGTGAGGTTGCGCGGTGAACGAGGTTATCGGAAAGGTGACGTGGCGGAGGGATCATTACGGGTGATAAGGAGTTGCTTGCGGGAGAGTTGGAGAGAGGTGGTGAGCTCGAATCGGGAGGGAAGGACTGAGTCCGACTCGGCTGAGCAGGCGGCGCGTTGGGAGTGAAGAATCCAACTTGCCGTACCCTGGGGACAGTGGTGGTGGCTCTACGCGCGTCCATTGTGCGTGGATTAGAATTGGCGAAGCTCTGTTAATGATGAAACATTGGAGATTTTGGAGTTTCGTTGGTTTGATTGATTAATTTTAGTAAAGCAAGTTTTAGGGTTTTCGCAGAAAAGAGAATTTTGCTAAAAGGAAAAAGAAGAAGAATCTGCCGGCCCCCTTTTGGAAAAATATAAGTAAGTATTCCAATTATATAAATAGTATCAACTAAGTATCTATAGATTAAAATAGTGTGGAATTATCCTAAAACTATTAGATTTTAATCAATTTCATCCTCCATTAAAAGCCATCAGCAGCATTTACTTTCCTCGTATTCTTTTGAATGTGAAGGAAACGACGATCAAAATTAGAATGATTTCAAAAGAAAATAAAATTATTATGCACATCAATGTTTTAATGATTCTTTAAAAATAATTTTAGCATATTTGATTTTGTTAGTCATGCTTTCCTTTTATTTTTATTTTCTTAACAATAACTTCCTCCTTTCAACATTTTCATGGTATTAATAGAACAATGAACGCAATGCAAAGTTATGAAGATATAGAGCATGATGTGGGCAAAAGATTCATTAATGATACTGCTCCTATATGTTCTAAAATCATTATAATTATATAAAAAAATATTAAAATGCATGGGTTTTGTTGCAGTTCCACGCACGGATTCATAGTGCTCTTTCCTTCTTTTTTTGTCGAACCTCTTTCTCTTCAGTTGCATCCTTCATAATCAAATCAAATTAATGACTGGTTCCTTTATAATTTGTTGTGTAAGGACATGATTAAAAGACAAGGATCAAAGTGTAAGATATAAAAAAATAGCATGGCCACTAAAAAATTCACATGAAAAAGTTTTTTTTGATCCCCTTATTTCCTATTTGCTCCTATCACAATCCATTTAGTTTTTTAGAAGTTTTGGAGTAGCTACGTGATATTGGCGTGAGCTATTGGGGTGAGCGTAACTCGTAGCGTAACCATAAGCATAACTATTAGTTTAGCCAATGGCATGTTGTTGGGATAACCAATAACATAGCTGCCATAGAGTTTTATTATCTATAAAAATAGCTTTTGAGAAATAAAAAAAAAAGCTAATTTTTTATTATTTTCACAAACAATGTTCATGATGAGGTTGGAAAAAAATCAACTGGAAAAAGATTAAAGGTGTTTTTTATGGCTTAATAAAACTAAATTTGAAGGACCTAGTTTACCCACACCTGCAAGAAAAATACCTTAATGTCTATGTTAGTATAATGTTATTTTTTAGACTTAAATGTTTCATAAATCTTGTTTAAGTCTTGTATTAGACTTATGTTATATATTGTATAAAGAGATGAGCTCTTCTAATGCTGTTAAAAAATTTGTTTATATAAATTTTTTTAATGATAAATATCTTAAAAAATATTTAAAATATCTTATATAAATATCTAATTTCTAACAAAATTAATATAAATACCTAGGATATTTAGGAGAAGTGGACATTACATAAAACACCATGTGGTTTTTTCATGTATTATATAAAAAAATTATTATCAATAATTTATTAAATTTGTTGGGACTCAATCTAAAAAAAATAAAAATAAAATTTTGAATAATTTTGATATACATAAAACATTGAGTCCCAGGAGTAATTAGAAGAAAGATGCATTTGTTTTGCATAAAATATTTCATAGAAAAATATCTTATATTTTTTTATATTTAATTTATATAAAATATTTTATGAAAAAAGGTTAATATAAAATATTATTTTATAAAATATTTTACTAATAATAATTCATTTAAAATATTATACAATAATTTTAACTATCATTATTTAACCAGCATCATCAATGCCTCGTCATCGTCATCGTCATCGTCATCGTCTTCGTCTTCGTCGTAGATCTTCTATTGCCTTTATTTTTCACTTTACTAATTATATATATCATAAAAAAAAATAAATTAATATAGAATATTTCTCACGTACAAAATGGTTTTTACGCAAAATAAATGCCCCTGGAATATGTTAGCCCAACAAACGCACTTCCAAGAATCCCATTCTTTCTTGTTTTCACTTTATAAACCAATGCCTTTGTTCACTGGCATATTCTCCGTCTCTCATCTTTGACCATTCAGATTTGGTTTGATTTTTGGAATTTTTTATTTGATTTTACTCGAAAACTGATTAGCATGCGAAAACCCTGAAGTCTTGAAAAAAAGAAAAGAAAAGAGTAGTAACATTCAGATTCAGGTCAGAATTTATTTTTTATTCCTTTATGTCTTCATACATTGTTGGATCAAGTTAGGATAGAGATTTTTTTTTTGACCCGTTTAGAAATATGATTTAATCTGTATTTTCTTTTAAAATAATTTTTTTAAAAAAATTAATTTTTTAATAATTTTTTAGAATTGTTTTGATGTGCCTATATTAAAAATAAATTTTTTAAAAATAAAAAAAAATATTAACTTGATATATTTTTAAGTAAAAAATATTTTGAACCACAATAATTACCACAATCTCAAATATTCTTAAATCTACTAGACACCTAAGCTATCAAGAATTTCTTAATCTAAATTTTGTATAATTAGTATATATAGAATAGATTCACTGAAAATCTCTTATATATGATTAGAAATCCTCTGTATTATTTATTAAATAACTTATTAATAAAGCAACTAAATTATGTGATGATATTACTATTCACACATACTTATGCAATTATGAATTAGAATAATAATTTACAATATTTTTCTTTTTCTTTTTTGCACTTTCTCATTTTTTTCCAACTTTTCCTTTTTTGCTTTTATCAAAATTACTTTCCTTTTTTATCCCTCCAACTTTTCTCTTTTTTCTTTTTCCTTTTTGTTTATTTTCTTTTCAAAATTATCTTTATTGATTTTACTTTTAAAATATTGAGCTAGTTAAAAATTTTAATTTGTAATTTTTTTCATTTAAAATACCGTAGTTTGTTACAGCGTTTTTCCATGTAGTTTTTTTATTTTATTTTTTAAAATTATATTTATCAAATTTTTTTTACATTGAGCTAATTGAGAATTTAGTTTTGTAATTTTTTTTATTTAAAACATTGTCGTTTGCTAACACGACCAAAAAATTGATGTTTTCTTTTAAGTACAGGAATATCAAAGTAATAAATAACTTGACAATACTAGTGTCGAACCATAGGAAAATTAAGTATATAAATTATAAAAAAATAATATTAAAATAAAAAAAAAAGAAAAAGAAAAAGAAGAACAACAACATGAATAATAATAATAATAATAAGAAGAAAAAGAAGTTAAAGAAGACTTTCAGATGGAAGATTAATATGAAAATTAAACAATAAAAACAAATGTCAAGGTTAGAGGATTCATTAATGGTATTTCAAACAAGTATAGTATAAACTCTTTGTATTACTCATATAAAGGAGATTCCAATCGGATTATAAATGATTAACATGATTATAACCTATGTTAACAACAAATCAAGTTCCTTTCATAGCATAAGTATTGGTTAAATCATACGGTTGAATTATAAAAGTGCCAAGTATTTTTTATACCAATGACTGGTTATACAACATAAATCTAGATTAATCATTTAATAAAAAAAATAAAAGTGAATAAGATAACAAATACAAAACATGTTACTATTAAACATTAAAGTCTATGTTAAGTTTAAACTATACTTATTCTTACACTGTTAGTGTAACCTTTTCACTTTGACATAATAAACTTAACTAAACATAATAAAAGAGAAATATAAATAAACAAGATAGGAACATAAATAAGATATAAGTTAACTAAGTAAAGGAAATGAAATGAAAAGTATAAATAAGAGATTAATAAAAAGTAAAACTTAAACATTACAAAAATATAAAGAGACAGAGCGTGAACATAATCTTGATATAAAAACTAAGATGCCTAAATGCATAATAAATGTCTTCTTTTATAGGTCAAAGTTAAGAACTATTGATTTGTTGACTAATTGTTAACGAGGTTGCTAAATCTTGACTTGATGACAATCCTTATTTTCTTATCTAAACAAAATATCATTGCTAACATCACAATTTGAACAGACTTAATTAGTAAAAGTTCTAAGAAATTGTCTTGGTTTTTCAATAAAAAAATTAAAGTCATTTGGACTACTAGAACTCAAAATATGAGTTGAACACTGAACAATATTTAGGTTATAGAACATATTTAGACTTCTCTATTGTTGTCAAGACTTGGACTTACAAACAGCAAAATTGAGTTTTGCATTCCTCATGAATGTTTTAGGCTTATATCTTAGTTTTTCATCCATATGTAGCATATCCAAATCCAAGTTCTATAACTCTAGATATGACCTAATAACTTAATAGTGTTTTAGTTTGAATTGAACCAACATCTCTTTTCTAAGTTTCATCCTCTCTTTGTCTTTTCAATTGTAGTAATTGAATTTATCAATCAATCCTTTAATTTATGTGATAGGCCTACATTTAAGATGAATATTTACCATAATTAAAGGTATCTTATAGTATCATATTTGTTATTATAAAACATGCTTTAGTTAAAGAGTTATTGATACTTCAAGTGTAAAATGCTGATATGAAACATTCATAAAAATGCATTTTTAAATACTAATCAATTACTACAATGTTTCTCCGCATGTTTTTGTTTTTTTTTTTATGATTTTCTAGGAAATTATCTTTTTTGATTTTATTTTTTAATATTAAGCTGATTAAAAATTGTAGTTGCAATATGTGAGAAAAGTACTAGAACTTTCTTCGCAAATTACTATGGATTGATACAGTTTTTCCTCACATGGTTTTTTTCTAGTTTTTTTATGTTTAACTTTTTATAATATTTTTTAAATTATCTTTGTTGATTTTATTTTTTTAATATTAAATTGGTTAGAATTTAACTTTGTAATAAAATTTAATCATATAGAAAAAATATTATAGATTTTCTTACAAAATATTATAGATTGGTATGGTGGATTAGTGATAATAATCCATTTAAAATAGTATATAATAAGTTTAACCATCATCATCTAACCACCATCATTAATGTATCATGAACTTTATCATTACTTCTACTTTAACATTATCAAAACCATTATTTTATTATCACTATTATAATAATCATTATCATCACCATTTTATCACCATAATATCTCATAGATCTTTTATTGCCTTTTTATTTTTCACATTACTAATTATATATCATAAAAAAAATTAATATAGAATATTTCTCACTTATAAAATATTTTTTATGCAACAAAATAAATGCCCCTCAACTAAAGTACTCCCAAGAATCCCATTCTTTCTTGTTTCACTTTATAAACTAATACTTTTATTACTACCATATTCTCTATCTTTCTCATCTTTGACCATTTAGATTTGGTTTGATTTTTATAATTTTTTTTATTAACAGAAAAGTTAAATCTTGTGGTAAAAATACTATATCTTTTCTCTTAAAACACCGTGGATTGCTACAAATTATTTTGTTTAGTCTCTAAGTTTTTAATTACCAACATAATATTTTTTCCGTCATGAAATATTAGCTCTATCATAACTTTAGTTTCTATTACTTATCTAGCACTAATTTATAATTATAACATTATCAAGTACATTTGTTTTATAAGCTCGTTGCAGCGTGCAGGCATGTCATCTCATATCATTTATCTAAAAAGGATACTAGACTAAGGTCGTCATTTTCTTGTAATTATATATTTATAATTATAAAGTTAGGTTGGAAGCTTAAATTGATTTTTATAGGGTTTGCAAGAAATAATGCTTGTATATATTAAAAATAAAAAAAATACCTTTTATTTAAAAAGAAAAATTTATCAGAAAAGTAATTTAGATGTAAGAGTTGAATAACTAGATTTGTTTCATAAACTTTGGGTAAGTGACACCTTTGATGCATTCTCAAAGCGAACCTAGATAAATAGTGTGTAGATTGTGGTAGTGGTGTCAATTCAAAATGTTATTCACTTAGAAACATATTAAAATATTTTTTAATTTTTTAATTTTTTTTTGACATCAACACATCATGATGATTTAAAAATATAAAAAAATTATTTCAAGCAAAAAAATTTCCAAATTTGAGGGAACGCGGTGCCCCAAACACACCCGAAAACCATTAATCTAAACATCCAACTTTGCATGTAAAGTGAATATTTTGGTATTCAGGGCACAAAATAGATAAAATTCATAAAATTAATAAGAAAAATTCTATGTTAAATAAGTAAATTGAATATTTAAATTACATTTGGATTAATTTATCATGTATTATATAAATATGTTATTATAAATATGTTATTATAATTACATTTGGATGAGACCCACTACTCACTTACTTCATTCTAATCCAAGATTAAGTTGTCTATTCATACTATAACACAACTATAAAATAATGATAAATTTGCATTAATTTATCATCAAAACTATTAAATTAAATTAAAAGAACTCTAAAAATGTGAGGAAAATATTGTCGTTTTCCTTACAAAACCTTTTTTTTTCATTTTTCATAAATATTTTTTTACACATACTTATTATTATATTATATCCGTTACAGAAGTTGAAAAGTGAAGATTGGTTTTGTACTAGGTCATGGTGATATGTTTGATAAAGGTTTGTTCTGTTGATATCATTTTATGATGTGCAAAGTTTCATTGACTGAACCCACCACTACTCAGAAGTTCATACTGCTAAAGAAGAGTAAGGATCATGCTTTTTTTTACTTCGTTTGTCGAACATGAATTCTTTGATTCAAGATCCTCTAGCCGATATAGGTTTTATTTCATTGATAACATTTTATGATGTGAGAAGTTTTATTGACTGAATCCACTGACATTACTAAAAAATTGATGTATTCTTTCAAGTACAAGAGTGTCAAAATAATAGATAATTCGGTAAGACTGAGGTCAAACTACAAGGAGGTTAATTGTATAAATTATATAAACAACAACAACAACAACAACAACAACAACAATAACAATAAGATGATGATGATGATGATGATAATGAGAGCTTTGAGATGAAAAATTAATGTAAGGATTAAACAATGATAATAACAAATATCAAGGTTAGAGGATCCATTAATAGTATGTTAAACAAGTATAATATAAACTTTTATTATTCAATTGGAAACACACACAAAAGAGGTTCTAATCAGATTATAAATTATTAACATGATTACATTAGTTATCTTATTCGAATAATGCTAATACTTATAAATGTTATTAGGCATTCATGATTATAATTTCTGTTAACAACAAATCAAGTTTCTTTTATAGCTCAGGTATATGTTATAACATACGGTTAGACTATGAAAGTGCCAAGCATTTGTCGTACTAAGTGTTATACAACATAAATCTAGATTAGTCATTTAACAAGCAAAGTATTAAAGAGTTAACAAGATAACAAATACAAAACATGTTAGTATCAAACATTAAAGTTCATATTGAGTTTACACTATACTTATTCTTACACCATTGATGTACCCTTTTCACCTTGACATAATAATTTTAACTAAACATTATGAAAGAGAGAAACATAAATAAACAAGATAAGAACATAAATAAGATAAAAGTTAACGAAGTAATGGAAAGAAATTAAAAGACATAAACAAGATATTAATGAAAAATAAAACTTAAACATTACAAAAATACAAAGAGAAAGTAAGAGTATGATCCTGATTTGGAAACCAAGATGCCTAAATGCATGAAAAATACCTTTTTTTATAGGCCAAAATTGAAAACTATTAATTTTATGACTAATTGATGAGTGGGTGGTCAACTCTTGACTTGGTGATAATCTTTATCTTTTTTTGTCTGCCCAAAATATCATTGATAACGTTAAAATTAGAATCACTTGAAACATGAAAGTTGTAGGAAATTATCTCAGCTTTCCAAATAAAAAAATAAAGGTTATTTGGACTTTTAGAACTTCAGATATAGGCCAAACACTGACCAGTGTTCGGGCTGCAAGATAGAGTCAGACTTCTTTGTTGTTGCTATAATTTAGTCTTGAAAATGATCTTTTTAAATCTTGGACTCTCATGAATGTTGTAGGTTTATGTTGTATCTTTCTATCTATATAAAATAGACCTAAATCTGATATCTACAACTCCAAATATGACCCGACCCAATTATTGAATAGTATTTCAGTTTAGACTGCACTAGCATCTCTTTCTAAGTTTGACCATCTCTTTATCCTTTCAATTTCAGTTCTTAAACTCATCAATCAATCCTTTTATTTATGTGATAGGTCTGTATTTAAAATGAACATTTACCATAAATTAAAGGTATATTATATTATTAAATATGTTATTATAAACATGTTTTAGTTAAGGAGTTATTGATACTTCAAGTACAAAATGATAATATAAAACTTACATGACTAAAAGATTGATGTCTTCTTTTAAGTGCAGGAGTGTCGAAGTAATAAATAACCCAGCAAGACCGGAGTCGAACCATAGAGAGGTGAATTGTACAAATTATAAATAACAACAATACAACAACAACAACAACAACAACAATAATAGTATAGTAGTAACAATAATAATAATAATAATAATAATAATAATAATAATAATAATAATAATAATAATAATAATAATAATAAAGAAAAAGAAGGAGAAGAAGAAGATGATGATGGAAACTTTGAGATGAAATATTAATATAAAGATTTAAAAATGATAATAACAAATGTCAAGGTTAGAGGTTCCACTAATGGTATGTCAAACAAGTATAGTATAAACTCTTATTATTCAATTCATGATTATAACTTATGTTAATAACAAATCAAGTTCCTTTCATAGCTCAGGTGTCGGTTATACCATACAGTACGGGCTATGAAAATGCCAAGCATTTGTTGTACCAAGTGTTATACAACATAAATCAAGATTAGTCATTTAACAAGCAAAGTATTAAAGAGCGAACAAGATAACAAATACAAAACACGTTAGTATCAAACATTAAAATCCATATTAAGTTTACATTATACTTATTCTTACATTATTAATGTAACCTTTTCACATTGACATAATAAACTTAGCTAAACATAATGAAAGAAAGAAAAAACAAAATAAAAACATAAATAAGATAAAAGTTAACTAAGTAAATGAAAGGAAATGAAAGGCATAAACTTGATATTAATGAAAGCGAAGCATAAACATTATAAAAAATACAAAGAGAGAAAGCAAGAGCATGATCTTGATTTGGAGACCAAGATGCCTACATGTATGGCAAATGCCTCATTTTATAGGCCAAAATTAAGAACTATTGATTTGATAACTAATTGATGAGTGGGTGATCAACTCTTGACTTGGTAACAATCCTTATCTTCTTTTGTCTACTCAAAACGTTATTGATAACGTCAAAATTAGAACCACTTGAAAACATGAAAGTTATAAAAAATTATCTCAGCTTTCTTGTGTAAAACAATTTAGATCATTTGGACTTCTAGAACTCTAGATATGGGCCAAACACTGAACAGTGCTCAGGTTGGAAGACAGATTCAGACTTTTTTGTTATTACTACAATTTAGACTTGAAAATGACCTTTTTAGATCTTGAGCTCTATATGAAAGTTGTATGCTTATATCTTACCTTTCCATCCATATAAAGTAGACCTAAAGTTGAGATCTATAGCTCTAGATATGACATAATTACCAAACAATGTTTCGGTTGGGATTGCACCGACATCTCTTTTCTAAGTTTGGCTTTCTCTTTATCCTTTTAATTTTAGTAATTAAATTCATCAATCAATCCTTTCATTTATATGATAGACCTGCATTTAAAATAAATATGTAACATAAATTAAAGGTATCTTATATTATTAGATACGTTATTATAAAACATGATTTAGTTAAAGAGTTATTGATACTTCAAGTGCAAAATGATGATATAAAATCTTAATAAAAATATACTTTTAAGTACTAATCACACCCCCAACCAGCTTATTACTAGTCCCTAGTAATCAAAACATTAACATAGAAAAACAATTTGCAAATTCCACAAAACAAGATATTCATCATTCAACTTCCATTAATCTATCTAGATAAACAAACTCTCATTAAATTTATATATCTGCTTAATACCTCTTAACAAGATATTAATATACTTTTTTTTGTACTCAATGTATCAACACATAATTATAGGGCTTTTCTTGGAAGAAAACAAAATTTTTGTTCTAATGTTTAAGGTTAACTTCCTTGGGTTGAGATTATTTTTTTTTTTAATATATATACATATAACTTAAAGCACCATGCATCTTTAAACCATGTAATGAGCTTTCAACTAATGACTTCCAGACTAGTTGGTCTTAGGGCATTAGGTGTTGAGACACTTCTATGAGCTTCGTAACTCAGGTCGTAGATACTGATAAGTAAATAGTACAATGTTTGATTCCCTTAAGCTTTTCTTCTTAACCCATGTAACAAGTATTGGACCAACAACTCCCAAGTTAGTTGACTTTAGGGTATTAGGTGTTAAAACACCCCTTCAGGCTTAATTGCTTAGGTTAGGAAGGCTATAAAACTAAACTTATCTATATTTTTATTATCATCATTTTTTTTGTCTTTTGTTTTTTTTTGTGTTTTTTTAATTATATATTATCTCTTTTCCTTAGTTGTTATATTTAATAGAAGAACATAAATAATATAATAATCCAATATGCAACTCACAATCATATGTTAAAGTGTGTGTATGTAAATTAAGGTTTAATAATACATGTTAAATAAGTAGAATTAAGTGATAGTAATGCGAGAGTTTGTAAACCTGAATATTTCAAGAGGTATTATGATAAACCTTATTAAGAATGATTATTAAGATGCGTCTCAATAGTCATAAAAAGATCTCTTTTACTCTGCCATTATAGTAACAATAATTTTGCACATGCTTTATGAAATAGAAAGCACAGTTAGTTAAATTTTATTTTTTTTTTAATTTTTTTTAGCTATTACCCTTCCGCCAACCAAAACAAGACATTATCCTTAATGTTTTAAGGTAGAAAGATTGAGTATAGAAGATTTTACCTAAAATAACAAACACTCACAAACCTGAAACACACTAAAACAAATATAAGAAACAACAAAACATAGTAATAAAACCAAAAGACATAAAGATTCACAAATGAAGACTCAAATCGAATCTAAACTTTTTACGCCTTTCCTTAGATGACTAATTTATGCAACTCATGAAGGGATCAATTACAAGAATGAAAGATTGTAGTTGGTCAATCAATTATTCAGCAGTAGTAGTAGAGATTATGATTTGTCGTGTAGAAGATGTTAGAAATTCCTGTTCCACAGCATGATCAAGAAAAGACAACAACTTATCATAATAACCATTAACATTTAACAAACCTATGAGTTTATGGTGAATGTGCAGTTGGGCCTAAGAGGAAATATGGAAGATCTTTTCCAATATGCCTAGACCACCTGGTAAAGCAATGAAGGCATCAGCATGGTTAAACATTTCATTCATTTGAGCCGATATTGTGAAGATGATTAGTACTCAAAAGTGCATTTTTATCATGGTTTTATATCATCATTTTGCACTTAAAGTATCAATAACTCCTTAACTAAAGTACGTTTTATAATAATCTATCTAATAATATAAGATACCTTTAATTTGTGGTAAATGTCCATTTTAAATGCAGGCCTATCACATAAATGAAAGGATTGATTGATGACTTTAAGAACTTCAATTGCAAAGGCAAAGAGATGATCAAGCTTAGAAAAGAGATGTCGGTGCAATCCAAACCGGAACACTGTTAGGTCTACTTTATATGGATGGAAAGGTAAGACATAGGCCTACAACTTTTATAGGAGCCCAAGATCTAAAAAGACCATTTTCAAGTCCAAATTATTGCAACAACAAAGAAGCCCGAATCTGTCCTCCAGCCCAAGTACTATTCAGTATTTTGGCCATATCTGGCCAACAACAAATGAGCTGAAATTTTTACACAAGAAAGCTAAGACAATTGCCTAGAACTTTCATGT